>CM034533.1:9988532-10168988 GCA_020002185.1 Paraescarpia echinospica | reverse complement strand
GTGGACGCTGACGAGCCGAGATATCGATGCGGAGGTGACGTCTGTAGCCACGAACGGTGACGCGTTATGACTGAGTGGAGTCACTCCACTCACGCCATCCTCCAAATGTCGGAGCCGACTATCCAGTTGCGAGGTCTGCTCGGCAAGTTGTGTGGTCTTCTCTTCCAGCTTCTGCTCAAACTGGTCGATTTTGGCCGCGACTGTCGCATCTAATGCTTGGACAGCCTCCAGTTGTTGCTGCTGTAGCTGCTGCTGCAGCTGCTGTAATTCTTCTTGTCTCTCATGCTGCTGCTGTTGTTGCTGCTGCTGTAACATGTCAGCGAAAGCCTGCATGTTTATTACTGCCGGTTCTGGCGGGGTTGCTGGCTCTTCCTGCCGCGACTTACGGGAAGTGGCACGTCTCGGCATTTTCAGTTCCACACCAAAATCCCGTTTCCTGACACCAAATGTTGCCGGGTAGGACCCTGTAATCCATAATATTGTTGCCGGACCCCGAGCGGTATGGGTTCGTCGATTTGGGTGGTTAGGTGTCGTCCGGTGCGGTAAAGGAAACACTGCCGAGGCGAATGCAACTTCTTTATTTCGCAACAGCAGTACCCAGCTGCTTCAAATTCAAACTACAGCGGACGCTACAAACATGCACCAACTACGCGAAGGTCATACTAGAATGAACAACAATCAAATGAGGTATTCTCGGAACCACAGTTTAGAACACTTTCCCGCCGATTCGCTCACAATATAACAACAACTACGTCACTCCTCTTCACCCCCCCGAATCCCACACGTCCCCGGCCGAACCCGGTACACCAACATAATACACGATTTCTGTTACAATATCTTAGTTTAGTTAATAGTATCGAGTGATCAATTGTATCGAAGGCCTTAGAGAGGTCAAGAAAAATACTGAAAGGAACATCATTTTTATCAATTAGTGTAATTATTATATCTATTAGTTCAAGTGATGCGTACTCGGTAGTGTTTTTTTCTAAAACCATATTGATTTTTAACAAATAGATCAGAATCATTAAAGTATGTTGTTAGTTGACTAGATATTATTTTCTCTATCACTTTTGAAATTGTTGGAAGAAGAGATATGGGTCTATAATTTAAAAAAAACAGATGGGTCATCTTTCTTAAAAATAGGAATTACTTTAGCTAGTTTAAGTGTATCGGGAAATATATCTGTATTTATTACTTGATTTATTACCAGGGTTAATGGTTTGATGATGGAGGGTTCAATTATTTTCAAAAGTTTACAGGAAATACCGTCACAGCCACTACTGTTTTTATTGGGAAGCCTTTCAATGGTTTTCTTGACTATTTCTTCATCAACATTTAATAGACTGAAAACGGAATGGACATTATCATTTAAGTAGTAATTATAATCCTTATTACCATTGTAATGAATGTCTTGTGCTGTCGGCTGACCTATACTTGTAAACAAGTTGTTAAATTGGTTTGCAATAACCGTTTTATCTGTTATAGTTATGCCGTTACTTTTAAACAAAACTGTTGTTTGAATTGTTTTTGGAGATAAATTCATTTATGGTTTTCCATGTATTTCTGATGTCATCTTTATATCGGTTAAAGCGTGACTCAAAGTACATTTGTTTGGAAGTACGAATATTTTTCTTTAATATTGAGTTATATGTTTTTAGGTTAGTTAGAAAGACTTCGTACATAGGTAAATTTGGATTATACATTTTTTATTTCTTATAAAGCGAGTCTCGATATTTGATTGATTTTAGAAGACCGTGTGTGATCCAGGTTGAATGCTTATGTTTGTATTTATTATATTTCTTGATTTTAACAGGCATATTCTTATTCTTATTCTTAGCATGCATAATTTCTTCGTGTATTATGTTATAATTTAAATTGGGGCCAGCCGTAGGAGATTTGTTTAGTTTGTTATTCATTGCATCCGAATTTATCTCAAGTTTAACATTATGCATAGCTGCCTTATTTTGTAGATTTACTCGAACAAATTTTGGAGGAGGTTTAGATTTTACGTTGATATTCATGATTAGGAAGTAAGGTTGATGATCAGAAAGAGTATTAGTGAAGATTCCTGCAGTGCTATATAATATTGATTTATTTAATTTACTGAAAAAGTTGTCTATCAGTGTTCCGTTAGTTCTAGTAAAGCGAGTTGGAAAGGTAATTTGTGGACAGAGATTGTATGAAATTATAGTATCAAAAAATTCACTATATATTTTGTTCTCGTTTATGTTAAGTAGATTGATGTTGAAATCGCCTGAAATTATTAGATTATTACAACTTTCTAGAGTAGCCATTGTTGTTGAAAATTCAGCTATGAAATCTATAATATTTTGATTTAAGGACCTAGGCGGTCTGTATATGTTTCCAATAGTAAGTGTTTTTGATAAGCTGCCTCCAGTTACTTGAATTACTAACCCCTCCCAATGTTCATACATGTTGATATTCTTAAGTACTTTATATTTATATTTATTTTCTACGTAAATTATTAAACCCCCTTTGACACTACAATGTTTCAGGAGCAATTATATCATATCCGTGTAAACTGAATTGAGATAAATCATCATTATTTGACTTCCATGTTTCTTGCAAACATATAATGCTAAATTTAAATTGTTTAGTATTTAGAAGCTCTACAAAAAGTTCAAGTTCATCAAATTTAGCATTAATGGATTGAATATTTAAGCTTAGGATACTAAAATTATCAATATTTTATGTGCTAACTTGTGAAACATATCGATGTCATAGTATGAAGAACAATGGATCAAATGAGGTTCATTTTGTTCAGTACTATTTTCGTTTACATCTAGAAGATTTATTAAAGAACAGTTTCGGATACCTCCCAAGTGGGAGAGAAATGTCACATCAGAAGTCATTGCTTAGGTTCGGACATAAAACAAAAATATAGCCAGCCTTTGTACGTATGTTAGGTATTTTACAAAAGAGTGAACTTGTGTGTATTTATTTCCTGTGCATATGTGAATGTTAAGAAATACTCCGTGTGTAACAGGGCAAATATCAGAGTAGTCAAGACTAGAATAAATAAATATAAAAGATAAGAAAAAAACATGACAAATTGGGTGTTGGGTCATGAATATAAGGCGTAAAGCCAGGGAAAGGGGTGAGCTATGTTATTAACAGTGACTGCATATAGATTAACAGTTGTCAATCTAAAAATAATAATAGAACTATAATGTCTTGATTAGTCCAGTATCAAGATATCAAAAGTAATTACGCATTACTGATGTTATAAAGAGAGAAACGTTATAATACTAGTTATTTAAATGTCATTCATACAAAAAAGGGCATGAATAGCCCATATATCATCAGATATATCAACAATACTGCAAACTGTTAATTGCAGTTGGTCATACAGCATAAGTAGATTATGTAATTATTATTTTTCAAAATATGAATTAGCATGTTGATAATAATTTTAACCGACGGAAGAACAGCAATACATAAAAATAGAAATACATAAAAAATAGAATCACATAAAAAATAGAATCACACAATAATCTTGAATGTATTACAGATTATCAAGTTATCAATGCTTTCATTGACAATAACGTACAACTGGAGATCATTTACAGATGTACAACTGGTGATCACTTACATATGTACAACTGGAAATCATTTACACATGTGATTTCTTTTATTTTATTGCTGAGGTCTTTGACCATAATTTTGGCGTTGGCAGTCCAGCAGTCGTTGATCTTTTTTTTGTTTTTCACTTTTCTGCATTCATAAGCCAACATTGACCTACGACTTGTTAAATCTTCGTTAACGAAGACCCGTTCATTGCTATTTCTTCTGTTGTAGTCTTTCAGGTTAAAGCGACTGCGGAAAACGTTATCACGCTTTCGCTCTGTCTTAAAGCGCACAATGATTGGACGGGACCCCGTGGCTCGTTTAGCGCCAAGGCGATGGCTTCGCTCTATGTCTTCTCTAGTTAGTGGCGGCGTAGTTTTCATCTTGTCATTGATAATCTCAAGCACTATGGTGTCAGTGTCCTCACCCTCGCTTCTTTCCGCGATGCCGTGGAAAGTTAAGTTTGGGCGACGAGTATATTGTTCAAGTTTGTCAGCTGATTGCTCAAGCGTGTCGACCTTCGTTTCCAGCTCGGCAATTCGCGAGTCCTTCGGTCGTATTTATTTTGTCAAATGTTCGATGCGACCGTTTAGAGTATCGAGTTTTTCCGCAATGTCGCGCGGATACAATGCACTTTTGAGTTTCGCCAATACGGCATCGTCACTCAGCTACTCGATTAGACGTAACGCGAGGGCCTCCGGATCGTCCGAACTGTTTCGACGTGTCTTTGGTGGCATGTTCGGCACTGTGGTGGATGTTGTATAATCACAGGTGTAGCGATTGTTGTTGGGCCTCGGTAGTTGTTACGTAACCTTGGTCGGTTGTTATGTCTGGTCAAGAGCGACGTAGTCCTAGGGAAGCATTCATGGAGTGGACGATAACTGACCCGTTTCAGATTGTACCATTAAATATATGGCAAATACGACGAAATGTCATTCTTCTTCTACGCAGTTAACTCACCTAACCTTTCCCATGCCCGGGATAGTTACCCTGCACACATCTGAGCGCCTAGGACGTGCGTGGTACGGTAAAAATCACGTAGAGATAGTGGACAGCTCTACACGTGCACGTGTATGCGCAACCTCCTCAGACTAGGTGTCTATGTTTATATGGTCAATAACTTCGACTTACTGAACGAATATTTGTTATTTGTTATGTTTGAACAATTATATACACATTTCAGTAACCCTACCCCCTTATCGAATAAAACCACAAAAATCCTTTCAGAGTGGGCATTGCTCACGTTGTGGTCGAGTAAAAGACTTTCAGTGTGATTACATACATTTCTGGCTGACATGTATTTAATAACACAACATGTCTCTCTTTTTGACATATACATGCGTAATTATGAGATGCATGCATTGACTTTATAATTATGTTAATGTAAGTAGGCATTTTGGCAAATTGCAAATAGTATGATAATAATGATAACAAATTTAAAGTATATCATAATTTAACGGTTCTCTAATACAGTTCACCAACTGACAAACAGTTTCATAGACCATCATAGACCATGTCACTCCATATCGGAGTCGTCTTCTGACAGTACTGGGTCTACTCCCATGTCTGTCGATGTGACCGGTCTATTTTCGCAATCATCGGCGTTACAGCGGCACACACCAGTACATGTCAACCCACTCATCTTGCACGAGCAACGAACACCAGCACATGTCTTACATTTGCAGCTGACACATTCAAGTACTGCCTATGGAGCTTGTGGATTGTCGGTCCAGTGTACCAAAATGTCTGCGTCAACAGTCCACCCATTGCCATGAGGAGATGGCACTGGTGGTCGTGCCGTCAAGCAGTGTCGCCAAATGGCTGCCTGATAGTTAACACGCTTGGTGTGTTGGTCACATGCTTCCTTGCATGGTGGCAACTTTGCTGGATCGGTTGTCCTCGACCCAAACATGGTATGTCGCAATCTGTTCACATCATACTCTTGTAATTGCCCATACAGGGCGCACTCTGCCGCTTCACCTTCCTGCAACAGTTCCTTATCGGCGACAAAGGATTTGCCAAGTTTGGCCGTGGTACTTCTGAAGGAACGGTGCTCACGTAGCAGTTTGTAGCCTTTTGCTTTACCGTGACCAACAAACGCGCTGGTTGAGTCATAACTAAATGCGTGATAGCCAATCAGGGCTTCACACATGTCTGGTCCGATGGTAGATCCAATTTGAGTTATATTTATGTTTCTCTTCCGCTGTTGCGTCCCAGTGTTAAATAGCATGGCAATGGGTGGACTGTTGACGCATACATTTTAGTACATTGGACGGACAATCCACCAGCTCCATAGGCAGTACTTGAATGTGTCAGCTGCAAATGTAAGACATGTGCTGGTGTTCGTTGCTCGTGCAAGATGAGTGGGTTAACATGTACTGGTGTTTGTCGCTGTAACGCCGATGATTGCGAAAATAGACCGGTCACATCGACAGACATGGGAGTAGACCCACTACTGTCAGAAGACGACTCCGATATGGAATAACATGGTCTCTGATGGTCCATAAAACTGTTTGTCAGTTGGTGAACTTCAATAGAGAACCTTTAAATTATGATATACTGTAATTTTTTTATCATTATTATCATACTATTTGCAATTTGCCAAAATGCCTACTTACATTAACATAATTATGAAGTCAATGCATGCATCTCATAATTACGCATGTATATGTCAAAAAGAGAAACATGTTGTGTTATTAAATACATGTCAGCCAGAAATGTATGTAATCACACTGAAAGTCTTTTACTCGAACACAACGTGAGCTATGCCCACTCTGAAAGGATTTTGTGGTTTTGTTCGATAAGGGGGTAGAGTTACTGAAATGTCTATATAATTGTTCAAACATAACAAATAACAAATATTCGTTCACTAAGTCGAAGTTATTGACCATAAAATTATAAACATAGACACCTGGTCTGATGATATGTAATTTTATATCAAGCATTATGTTGTAACGTATGTGATTCCGTTCACCGTATGTCGATGAAAAACTGTGTATTTCATATTTTATATTGGCGAAAAGTTAAATGTATACACCTGATTGGTGATGAAAAATTGCTTTGTATTATGTCATGACAAACTACGTGAGACTATAAGATGATTAGCAAATAAATAGTTGATTTAGAGCATATTGTGTGACGTTTTGTCATTTCCCGCCATTTTCTCGATTTAGGGGGTAGGTCTACATATATGATGATATTTTCATATTTTACTGAAAAAAGTTAGAAAGTTTTACAAAAAATTATCGAACGTATCATATTAATGATTGCAATGTAAACATGTTGTGTTACAGTGCTGTTGTACATTCACTTATATATATATATACCTGTGAATTTGTAATGAGATTCAACTAAACTTATTTTATTTATGGCATATTTTGTGATTTTAGCTATTTCTGAAAATGTGTGCCAACCACTCGTGATAGATGTCGTTTTTCTCATAGAACGGACTCCTTAATTTTTTGTTAATGTTTGGAAATTATTAGTTTATAGTTCAATTAAAAAGAAAATATCAAGAAACCTATGTTGGCGGGGTGTGCAACGAAATCCTAAATTTCCAGAACAGCACGAGGACTATTTCTGTGGTCTGATGAGTCTAGTGGCGGTTGTTTTGTTGCATGAATTTAACAGTGGCGTTACGTGGCGGAATATTGTCTTTAGAACTATCTCAACTAAAACCGTGTGTGTATATAAGTGTGTGTGTGTGTGTGTGTGTGTGCGTGTGTGCGTGCAAGCGAGAGTGCGTGTTTGTGAGCTTTCGTGCGTGTGTTTGTGCGCCGTCTCTCCTGTGTGATTTTGGTGACGTATCCTGTAAGTGACATCGCTCGTGACAGATTCCCCCTTCCGCCCTTCTGCGACGTTGTTGAGGCCCGTCCACTGATCTACAGCTATGGAAAGGAATCCTAATGTTAAAAGGTATATTTAACGTGAAGCAAGGCCGCCATGTTACTTTCCCCATTGTTACGTAGGCTATAGTGATTTTGCCGCCATATTATTTCAACAACGTTACGCTTTTTCGTACACATGCAGCATTTGCGATTCCTCAAGTATCTATAACGAAACGTGCGCATATATGTACACACTTGATGTATCCAGTACGTCGCGGTTTGTTTACGTCACAATCACAATTCTGCGCGTGATCTCCGTCAAACGTTGCCACGCCGACAATGTTGATAGCGGTTATATTTTTGAATTACATTACAATTGCTGCATGACGTCTCATAAATCAAGCAATTCCGCATACAGCTGTCACTTTAAAAGTTTGTCATATGTTTTTATCACAAAGAAACACTTTTAGGACCATAATTTCAACAAAATATACAATGGAATGTCTTAACCTACCACGTGTTTTCTGATGGCTTGACGGAGGTTGTTGCTAGGCTACAGGTAACGTGATGGTAGGTTAATTCTTACTTTTACATGATCTTCCCGCTATTTAAATTTGACCCTGCAGCCAGACGTGATGTAGGTATTCACGCTCCAAATATGACGCAAGTAAATCGTCGTCTGACATTTATTATCGACGGTTTAGGGAAAGCAAGATGGCGGACAATGGCTTCACGTAATCGCCTCCATTTCCTATCCATGTATCAATGGGTCAGTCGGGTGATGGCAGAATCAATGTATTCAATGGGTACATCGTCGGTCGAGTCAACAAGGCGCTCCGTATTGGTAAAGAAGACGCGTCTTAGTTGTCATCTTCACATGGAGTCGATCGAGGATTTAGCGCTGTTCTCACCTCACCTCCGCTCTGATGATTGGCTAGCATTGTCGGCGTTCCCTCCTCTTCTCCGTCGGACACTTCTTTCCGTCGCGATGCTCGTTTCTTCGCAGAATGTCGTTGCTTTCGTTGGTGCCTCTTCGACGATGTATTTCCCAAAGTGGTAGTATGCATTTACACGTATGAAGTCCCAACAGTAAGTGTTGTGCTGACGCCTTGTAATAATAAATTTATTTAATATTCAAATTCAAAGTAAAACTCTATTCAACCCTGCATGTTTTTAATTGTAAAGCATTACATACATTATACTAGTCACTAGTTAAACCACATATTCCATATTGCTGTGAGATCTGGGGAAGTGCGTATCAGTCTAGACTCAGAAATCTCTGTTACAGAAAGAAGCTATACGGATGATTTATAACCTTAATCACTGTGATCACACATCTATTTCTCCATCGCTCAAAATATTAATACATCATGTTATTAAATAAAAGTTCAAGCATTCTTTGAACCAGCCATAGCTATGTATCACATGCACGGTACCAAATAAAGCATATTATGCTAAAACAACAAACACCACCCTCAGACAAATGTCACTCGCCGTCAAAGGTATGAACACGTGGAGCAGTTTATTAGATGGAGTAACGCAACTGTCAAGTTTGACACAATAAAAAAATGCATTCAAGTCATCATTACTTTTTGCACATTTGTAAACCTTTAACTGGAAATGATGTGAAATTAAGCACATTTATAAATAGCACAAGCACCACTGAAACACGTTTATAAATTAATTATATTGTACTTATGTTTTAATTCGTATTGTATTTATTCCGTTTTTTAGTTTGAAAAGTTCAAAACCCTTTATAAATCGTATTACTTCAGCTATGTCCCTTCAGTAGTAGCACCCCATACTATGCACTTGTATTATTATGATGTCGTTGTTGTTGAATAAACTTTAATTAATTAATTAATTTATTCATTCTTTCATTCATTTTGTTCAATCCGCGCCGCACTAAGCAGTTGACGATGTCATGGACTACGACCCAACGTCGTCACTGTTGTGCACTTTCTTTCTATGAAATAGCGGCATGGTAAAGACGATGATCCAGATTAAGATTGTGACGACGAGATATATAAAGAAGAAGACGCGTCCGACCAACATCGCGAGCCGCTGCCACTCGTCCCGCAAGACCTTGTTGTGTTCCTGGTCAACAAACATATCAAACATCTTGTACGATTATGACACATTTATCGACCTTACTGCAGCTAGGGATGTCGATTAAAATTTCAGATTGCATATCCATTTTGTGTTATCGCTACGCGTCCTAAATTCGTGCACCATTCAATCCGGTGTCCCCTTGGACGTTGTCTCATTGTTCTGTTTGACTGCTTCGGTGAACGTGTACGTTAGACTGTTAATAAACATGGTTGGCGTGCCATCATTCAGTATTAGTTTTAGGGTTGAGACAAAATGACATAATACACTTTGAAACGAAATTTCGCGTGGAAACGATCGCACACAAGTAAATCGCATGAGACCCGAAAGGTTGCTACTTCAAAAGGCACTTATTATAATCGTTAAAGACGAACACAGTTGCAAGTAAATATTTATTACTCCCCAAGTAATTTTGGTCCGTTTGTTGACATCGCTACCACCTATTAATGAGCTAATTTGTTGAACTATGTCAATGATGCACTGTATTGATGGCCTATTTGGTTTAAAGTATGATGTGTGTTGCTATCAAATTACTAAAATTATAAATATTTTATTACAAATTATGAATATATTATATTTAAGAGAGTAAGCCTACACACCCACGCACGCACGTACACATTTCAAAACTAAAATTAGCCGCCATGCAATATACAATTTTTTCCGATTAAGCAAGCAGAAGAGTTGAGCAGTAATGAAACGTTTCATGTCCTGTTGCGCTCACCTCCTTGGAGTACTTCGCCGCGATTCGCTTCACGCCGCGCAGGATCTTCAGCAGGATCAGGTCCCTGTTCTCCTTCAGAGCGGCGACGTTCAGTCCAAGACTGCTGATTCTCTCTCCATGCGCCCTCGCCACTTCGGCCTGAGAGCGCATGCGGCTCGGCGTTGGATCGTCAACAGGAGCCGGTGCGTTCTTCCGATATCGCTCCGACGATGCCGTGTTCGGATGGAGAAATGACACCAGCCTCGATGTTCGTTGGTGAAGCATCGCCTCATCAAGGTGCAAAGTCACTGGCATCGAAGCTCTCTTGTGGGACAATGCGTCCTGAGGGAGTAAAGACCCTTGTGTCGAAGCCTTTGTGTGGAGCAAAGGCCGTAGCTTTGGTGTTCGATGGCAGGAACTCGACATGGATTTCCTTTGCGTCTGGAACTTCAAATCTTTATCCTTGCGGTATAGGGCATCTTCGTCTTCGATGAGATCCAGGGAGGTATCTGACGACACGACGGGCTGTCAATGGTAATGAAGTATATGCGGTTGTGTACGTTGACGGGAATGTTCGTGAGCAAAACCCGTATACAATAACCTACCCAACCCGCCAACGAAAACATTCTTATGTGTTTAAAGACATCCTTCAAATTCTGAGATGCATCCACAGACAAGATTAGCGCATAGCTACGATTACCGCGGGCAATCTTTATTTTGTTATTCAACTAAAAGGTTATCCAGAAACAAACTGCCTGTTCTAGATAGAGATTGGTGAAGCGTTGTAACCACCATTGAGTCTTGACAAGAGACCATTAGAGGATGGCTAGACGTCAAAGAGACAACAAGTGAAAGCACGGATAAGGGGGTTGGCTTCAAATACAAAAAACAGATAGCCAATCTTCTATCAGTTTCTGTTTTTCACATAGTGAATACAGGAGAGAAACCCGCCTATGGTATTTGCTGAACACCTCAAATAATGAGAAGCGAGAAATATACAAAGACAACAACAGACTAGTGAAAAAGGCAATACATATTTACAAAGAAAAGAGCTTGCTGAAAATATAGAACATATGGAACAGGATTTGAAGAAAAAACAATGCGCATAACCCGTTCGGAAATGTATGCGAACTTAGTAACAAGTCTAGTAAACTGCAAAGGATAGTGACGAAAACCTGAAAATGGCTTCAGTTGAGGTTTTAAAATGTATGGAAATCTACTTCCAGAAACATCTGAATAAAAAGCTGGTCAATTATAGAGGAAGCAATTAACAGCATTCCGGATAACATGTCTGGATCAGATGGAACTCTATTCTCTTTAGACGAGAGACAGAAAGCTATTAAAGCAATACAATCAAGGACAGCGCCTGGTGCAGATCGCATGACTACCGAAGTCCTGAAAGCAGGTGGAGAATAAAATAGCCGAGATGCTCCTCGAATTGCTCGAAGTATGCAATGCAGCATGGCACCAAGAAAGGTACCAACACATTGGTGCAGAAGTATCATCAACCATATACACAAGACAGGATGCACGTTAGCACTCTCAAACTACACAGCGATTTGCGTAGTCTCTATCCATGATAAACTATTCTGTAAGATAATCCAACGATAAGTTACATCATCGATACCCATCTGTCTAAGCACCAATTTGGATTCAGGAAAAACAGAGAAACAACAGATACTATCGTCTTAGTGCGCCAGATCATGGAAAAAGCAAGCGAACCCTTGTCCCACTGCGTTTCAATTATGCGGATTTAAAGGCCGCTTTTGAAACCATACAAAGAGAGGTGTGTTATGAAAGATGCTCAGGTCTTTTGGTGTGGACCCAAAATTAAATCAGTGATTGAAGCCATGTATGAGAATGTTGAACGTGCAGTCATCAGCAATGGTCAGTTGGCATAATTGTTCAAATGGAAATAGAGGTGAGATAGGACTGTCTGCTATCACCTATCCTATTCCGTTTTTTTCCTGGAATTCGTCATGACTGACATGAATGTCTTATTGAAAGAGTTCAAACTAAATACCTACATCAGCTGTGACATCAGGTATGCAGTTGCCACAATACTAAAGTCTACTGTGCCCGAGAAGCTACAACTTGTTATGTGTTTCCGTTTCTGAAGATTCGATCCTTACTTTAGTTCTGCCCGAGTTTGGTCTGAAAGCAGATTCGTGTAAGATTTGCCGACTGTTATGATCGCTAACTGTACGTACAATCGCTAATAAATGATCTTACAAATCATGACGCTGTGACTGCATGAAACAACGTAACACATATCTACTGAACTGAAGAGTTCAAAGCTGGCTGTAACACATGTGGTATGAAACTCAACCTCAATCTCAATAAGACTGAAAATCAGACTATAATTTATGGAGCCCTTACAATGTCTATAGCGATATATAGTGCAGAAACATGAAGACTAAGATCGGAAGAGACACAGCACCTTGAATGTTTTGTGATGCGTTGCCTGCGGGCTATCAGAGGTGTTACTAGGGTAGACAGACTATGAAATAACCAGATCAGAGAGGAGGCGTTCACCCCTGAATCCATCTCGGATATCATCTGACTCCGGTGGTTTGGATATGTTTGCCGTATGCCAAACTAAAACCTAACTACAATAGTTTTCAAGGCACACTTTAAAGGACAAAGAAAAGAGGAAAACCACGGAAAAGGTGGAGTGACCAAATCAGAAATGACACTGGACTCCCGCATTTAACAGCTGACTGTTCTAGAGAGAACGAAATGGAGGAGTGCGACATCAGGAGGACAGTGAGGGGGCAAATTGGCATAGTAGGCATTTGAGTCAAGTACGTCGAAAGGTTACCCATTGGTGTGTGTGTTTGTTTGTGTGTGTGTGTGTGTGTGTGTGTGTGTGTGTGTGTGTGTGTGTGTGTGTGTGTGGCCCGTGTTGTAAACAGGCGTATAAAAGAAGAAACTGATATCTACTTTCACGATACGGTCGAGAGACTTACGACGTTCTCCACTTGTACTTCTGTGATGACGTTGTTCGCGAGACCCACGTACTTGGACAGCTTGTTGAAAAAGAAGTTCTTCGCCCAGTGCGGCACGGCGGCTCGGTTGTGATGACTACCGCTGTAGTGTAACTCTGAGATTATTGTCGTCAACACCAGAGACACAGTCACCATAGTCAGGGTCGACGACATATAGTAAACTGCAACCAACGCAGGCGGCTCGGTAAAGTTTCACCAGATTTTAAAAAGCAGCACTGTTGCGTACAACAATAGTTTCAGAATCGTGCACAATTTGTCGCCACGTTCTAGAGCAATTTGCCAAAAATGTTAATAATATGTTGTGCTATATTATTGTCTGTTATGTCGTGTAGGACAGTCGTAAAGTATCGTTGTAAATCACATAGGGCCTACGACTATTATATTACGACACGTGGCGCCAAGTTCAGATTGGGTGTTATATACCGTCCGCCACCGTCTAAACGAAACGCCTTTACAACGTCTGTTTTCTTCGAGCAGTGGTCAGCATACTTGGACACCGTGATGCTGGACCCGCATGACATCGTTATTACCGGCGATCTGAACTTCCATCTTGACATTATATCAGATCCTGACGCACGGCATTTTTCTGAGACGCTCGCTGACTGTGGCATGAACCAAATAATTACAGATGCCACGCACAATAAAGGTCACCTCCTGGGTGTAGTTATCGTTCGAAACAACAGTGCAATGGTTACTGCACGACCGAGTGTGTATGACCCGTGCTTATGTGACACACATGGAAATCCATCCGGTGATCACATGGCCATAATGTTCTGTGTTAAATGCCACAAAGCCAGCTCGAATGCGTAAAGATATAGTTTTTCGACGATTGCGTCATATACGTCTTCCTGATTTCAAACGTGACATTACCTCTTTGCTACATGAAATAAACAGTGAGGCATCCGTTAGTGACATGGTTGCCACATACAACAATGGCTTACGTCGGCTTGTTGACAAACATGCCCCACTGCGGAAGACGACCATAACATTGCGACCGGACTGTCCATGGTACACTGACGAGCTTCGTGACGAGAAACAGCGTCGACGGCGAGCTGAGCGCAAATGGCTGCAAACTCGTCTTGAGGTACATCGACAGGCGTATCGCGCTCAATGTGTGGTCTTCAACAACATGCTGTTTACCACAAAGAGAAACTACTACACGGCTAAGATCGCCAACTGCAAAAATGACCAAAAACAACTATTTTGCATCACAAGAAACCTCATGGGCAATAGTGGCATAACGACAATGCCATCGTATGTGTGTCCGGTGGACATGGCACAACGCTTTGGTGATCACTTTATTGAGAAAGTTTCTAACATCAGAAAATACATCGTCGACTGCGGTGAGGATCGTTCGGACATTACGTTGGCTGCTATGAGCAACGACGCGGCATTCAGTGGTGTCCCACTAGTCTGCTTTGAGACAGTCACTGAATCGGACGTTGAACGATTAGTTGCATCCGTTCCGGTTAAGTCGTGTGAATTAGATCCAGTACCGACGTGGCTGCTAAAACAATGTTCGCATGAGTTAGTTCCACTAATCACCGCTACGATAAATGCGTCTCTCACCTCAACAAATGTACCTGCTGACTTCAAGCATGCAATCGTTAAACCACTCCTGAAAAAACCTACGCTGGATAAAGACATTTTGAGCAACTACCGGCCAGTGTCGAACTTGCCATTTGTGTCGAAATTGGTTGAGAAAGTCGTTGCAAAACAAATTGGCACGCACGTTGATGAACATGCTCTGCACGACCCTTTTCAGTCTGCGTACCGTCGTGGACACTCCACAGAAACAGCTCTACTCCGTGTCAAGAATGACATTGCCGCGACACTGGATAGGAAATGTACAACAATTCTCGTGATGCTTGATTTGTCGTCCGCGTTTGACACAGTCGATCATCAGTTGTTGATGACTCGACTTGAACACTCATTCGGTATCACCGATAAGGCGCTTGCGTGGCTGAAATCATACATTAGCGAACGGTATCAGAAAGTGGCAGTGGGAAGTGCCGAGTCGGTTGAGTCAATCTTGGCGTGTGGCGTCCCCCAAGGGTCGGTGTTGGGCCCTACTTTGTATTGCATGTACACCAAACCTATCGGAGATATTGTTGCTAAACACGGCATGGAGCATCACAGTTATGCTGATGACATTCAAATCTACCTCACGGTTGAACGAGATGAATCAATTGTTGCGGCACTGGCTAAGGTGGAATTGTGTGTTGCGGAAGTGGCTGCATGGTTGACTAGAAACCAGTTAAAACTGAACACAGAGAAATCCGAGGCGATCGTTTTTTCTCCAGCGAAGAAACGCGGCAGTCTGCCTGCCAATGTATACATCACAGTAGCCGGCCATCGAATTCAACCATCATCGTGCGTGCGCAGTTTGGGTGTGCTATTTGATAGCAACCTGAAAATGGAACAGCAGATTGCCAACACTGTGAAAAGCTGCTACTATCATATTAGAAACATTGGGCGAATTCGGCCACATCTGACGGAAGAATCATGCAAGACACTTGTTCACGCACTAGTGACATCCCGTTTAGATTATGGGAATGCACTTCTTTATGGTCTCCCACACACGATGATGCAACGTCTACAAAGGGTGCAGAACTGTGCCGCTCGCCTAATAACTCGCACGAGGAAATACGAACACATCACGCCCGTGTTGCAGCGCTTACACTGGCTACCCGTTCATTTGAGACCGACCTACAAAGTGCTGGTGTTTACGTATTGTGCCTTGAATTGTCTAGCGCCGGACTACATAAGTGAATTAATTGGCTACCGTGCCATCAACAGAACTCTACGATCTACCTCGCAACCTCGCCTTTTGTTCGTACCGGCCTCACAAACTGTTACTCATGGTGATCACCGTTTCGCGGTTTGCTCGGCGGTTCTATGGAACAATTTGCCTCCTACACTCAGGACAGCAACATCATTACAAGTGTTTAAAACACTTTTGAAGACTCACCTTTTTAAACAAGCGTTTTTATAATTCACCGACGAGGACATTTTATGTGCTTTCTATTGATACATATTTTTTTTTTTTATTAGTTTCTTAACATATTTATGGTTATTCTTCTTGTATAAATGAATGTATTTATAGTTTTTTTTTTAAGAATGTCTTAATTTGTTTAAACGTTTTTTTAATGATCTCTCTTTTTTTAATAATTATATTTAAGGTAATGGTATATTTTTTACATATTTATTTCTTAGTTAGCATTTAAAAAAATGTATAATACTATTATATACGTGTGCATGTATGTAAAGCGCCCGAGGGCAATTTTAATTGATTGGGCGCTATATAAGTACTTTTATTTATTATTTATTTATTTATTTACAGTCTGACTTAAACTGTACAAGTCCAATGATTAAGTATTATATTAATTGATCGTAAACTAAAATACATGCATAATGTGTGTGTATTTTTTCGCACAGAAACATACTTGGTAACCTTTGGGAAACCACGTCGATAAATTGTACAATATTGTCAACGGTAAGGTCATTAAATGCTTTGTCATGTAGGATTAACCACCTGTAATAGGGACTTCCTGCGACATTGGAAGTATTGTAAAAGATCGTCAAGTATGTTACGACGTAGGCTAACCCACCTATAATAGGGACTTCCCGCGACATTGGAAGTAATCCTGCAATCAGCTTCAAGTAGACGATCATCGAAATAAAGATACTGGTACCTGGAGTGAGAACTCGTGGTTTAGAATAACTGCGAATATTACATATTCACGAACAGTTTCATCTTTAAATTACTGGTTCATTTCACGCCTTAAACAAGTACGCTATAGCGTGGGTCATTTACAATGCAAATAATGCGAACTATTATTAGTTCGTTGAGGTCACCATTACATTTGTTAATACTGTGATTATGTGAGATGGCTTTATCGTGATTATTGATCGTGAAAAGTCATGTTCGAGTCAGGCCTGGTTTATTCTACTGCACATATTGGGTGTATATATAATATATAATTCACGCATTAGTTACACACATATAACGCGCAAGCGTACACAGGCACACATATGCAGGTAAATATTTTCATACGCGCACACTTCCACACGCGGCCCGCACGCATATATGCATGCAAGCACGCACGCACACGTGCAAGCACACACACATGTGAATATATTGGGTACAGTAATATTTGTAGTAGTAAATTGGGACCACTAAAATTACACGACTAGGCCACCTTACTGTTCAATCTTGTGGCTTATTTTATGCTGACCTCGAATTACACACAGAGCGCGCGCGCACACACATACACACGCACGCACGCACATACGTACTCACGCACACACATACACGCCCGCACACACAGACGCATGCACACACATCCGCACGAAAGTAAACGCACATTGACGCGTTCTTAGTGTGTGCGTATGTTCATGCCTAGATACACTCACCTAGAGTGACCTTCTCAGTGGAGTCGCAAGGCAGTAGGAACTGAACGATGGTGAGGAAGTGGATAACGATGTTGGGGACGTAGAGAAACCAGAAAAGCATACTGGATGTGCGATGCAGCGTCAGCGAGAACATGACCTTGGGGAATGTGCCATTACCGACCAGTTTGTTTTTCACCTTTATTATCTTCGAGTCGACCGTTTCCAAATTCCATTCTGAGTGCTGCCGAAAACTGCAGAAGTCGACAATGAGATTGAAATGGTGAAGGAGAGGGCGAGAGAGCGTGAGGGAGAGAGAGGGCGAGAGAGAGGGGAGAGAGGGGGAGCGAGGGGGGAGAGGGAGAGAGAGGGAGTATGGGAGCGAGTAGGGATATATAGAGAGACAGAGAGGGGGGATGGAGAGAGAGAGGGGGGAGAGACAGATAGACAGACATACACAGAAAGAGGGAGAGGAAGGGAGGGAGGAGTGACAGATGGCGAGGGAAGGAGGGAGTGAAGGAAAGAAAGAGAAGAGGGAGGGTTGAAGGAGGAACGAAGGGAGGTAGGAGGAAGGAGTGGGGGAGAGGAGGGAAGGGGGAGAGGGACGGAGGGAAGGGAGGAGGGAGAGATAGATAGAGAGGGCGAGGGAGGAAGGGAGGGTGTGAAGGAAAGAAAGAGAGATAAAGGAGGGAGCGAGGGTGGGAGGAGGAACGGAGGGAGGTAGAGGGAGGGAGAATACAACAGGCGCAGTGTCAGTTGCCTTGTCTGACTCTGTGCAAGCGGTTGAGCAGCTTCAGGCTTTTCATGAGACTCAGCCCCGAACTCGTGGACAGCACCGATGTCGCCAACTGGTGACTCGACAGTCTTCCTTGTAGTTGATCGATGTGGAGACGAACGATGGCTCCACCTTCGAGACGGACGGTGTACGATACTGGTCCCGTCTGTTATTCGATTGTGCTAGGTACCCAGCTTGCAGAGTTACCCTGGTACCGTAGAGCGTACACAAGATCACCGGCGTGCCGGTCGGGTGTCGCCTTCTGTTTGGTCTGCATGACAATGACCCTCCTACTGACCTCTGGCTTAATGAGATGAAGCCGGGTCTTCAGTTGTCTATTCATCAACATTTCAGAGGGGGCTATGCCCGTCGTTGAGTGTTGAGTAATCCGGTATTCGAAGAGGAAGCGTGCTAGCATTGTTTCTAAGTCCCCTCCATGCATGCGCTTTACTCCTTCCTTTACCACCCCGACGGCTCGTTCGGCCAGACAATTTGATGCCGGATGATGGGGCGCGCTTGTAATGTGCTTGATGCCATTGTTTCGACAGAACTCTCGAAACTCTTCGCTAACGAACCCAGTGGCATTGTCACTGACGATGACATCCGGGATGCCGTAGGCAGCCAGTGTCAGAGTCCACCGCGGCATACGTGTAGACGGCATCTGCAGAACAGCCTTCGTTTCTCCGAACATCCCAAGAAGCGGCTTGTGGTCCGTGATGATAGTAAACTTGCGACCCTACAAGTACTGGTGAAACTTCTCCAGTCCATCGATGACGGCCAACCCCTCTTTATCAATCTGAGCGTAGTTTTTCTCAGCCTGTGACAGTCTTCTGGAATGGTACGCAATGTGTTTCTCTACGTGAAGAGTCCTCGCAGCGTGTTGATCGAGACGTATTTGCGACTGTCCGGGTGTAGCTCGATTTGTTCGTAGGTGTGACGCGTGTCGAGCTTTGTGTACGTGCTCCCTTTCCCCAGCTGTGCGTACAGATGTTCTATTCGGGGAATTGGATACCTATCCAATGTTGCCACCTGGTTCACTGTGAGCTTGTAGTCCCCACAGAGACATACGCTTTTGTCTGCTTTCATCATCGGGACAACAGGTGCGGCCCAGTCCGAGTACTGAGCGGGCTCTATGATATCCTCAACCAGGAGTCTATCAAGTTCCATGTCCACCATGTCTCGCATTACATATGGTAGCGGCCGCGACTTGTAATACTTGGGAACGGCATCGTCGTTGACATAGATCTTGACAGCGTCTGTTTTGACTGCCTGGTGAGAGTCTGTAAACACAACGGCGTACTTGTCCAATACAGCCTGCAGTTGAGGATTCTGCTTCCGTGTTGAGTGTGACGTATTCAACTGATGAACCACACCCCAGTCCAGTTGGAGTTAACTCAGCCAGTTCCTGCCAAATAAGCTTAGACCGTTGCCAGGGACAACCATGAGCGGAAGCTGATGTTGGTCGCCATTTTTTCGCTTCAATCATGACGTTGATGTCACCTGTGATTTTCACACACTGTCCTGTATAACGTTCGAAGCGTGTCCTCTGTGGCTTCCATGTTAGGCCATGTAGAATTTCGCCAATATTTGCGCAACATTTCTTTGCTGATGATCGAGAGTGTGGCACCCGTGTCCACTTCCGTCAGCAGAGTCTTCCCATCTACTTGTATGTGGGTAATGATCAGATCTGGACGTGGTCCTGCCACGCTGAACATGTTGTATGTCTCTCCAGATTGTTCAGATGGAACGCAATCCTGTCTAAGTGTCGTCAGCTGTGGTTTCTTTTTCCCTTTTCCGCTCTCTGTTTTGCGAAACAGTTACTCATGATGTTGCCTTCTTCGTGGTAATAGTGGCACTGGGCATCCTTATAGAGACACTCTTCCGCCAAATGAGATATTTTGTCACATCTGAAACATGGTTTCTGGCGATTATGAGCGGGTGGTTTCTTCTCCCGCTTCCCCGTTGCTTGCTTGTGAGTGGTCACTTTGTGTACACTCGGTGTACTGCCGTACGCAGGCGAGTTTAACTGTGCGGTGTTAGCAGCAGCGGATTCCATGGCAAGGGCCATTTGTAGAGCCTTTTTGAAATCAAGGTCGGTTTCCCCCAACAATCGTCTTTGGATAGCCGGATCTGCTACCCCACAAACTAACCGGTCCCTCAGATTTTCTTTCAGGATCAACTCGGCAGTCAGCTACGCACCAGCCTTTGTTTGAACAAAATCAGTTTCTGGCCAAATTTTTCAGTTCAGCAACAAAATCAACTACTTACTGATCCTTCTTCCTGTAGGTCGAGTAGAAGTTGTAACGTTGCAAAATCGTGTTTGGGTTCGGTTGGAAATGCGTCTGTAGCAGTTTACGCAGTTCAACATATGACAAATCAGCTGGCGCCCGTGGCGATGCCAGACTGCGTAACAACGTATATGTTTCTTCACCCACTGATGTCAGTAATATTACTCTGCGCTTACCTATGGTGTCGTTGGCAAATGTCATTTGCTTAAAAATAAAAACCTAATCTCTCCTGATAAGACGACTAGTCTTTTCCTGTAAACTCTGGTAAACTTCCGTGCCGTGACATATTTACGTCGGAACGACGTGTTGCAGTTTTCCGTAAATTGACGTGTGTGTCTGGTCGTTTGCGGGAAAGTTCGTTGCGCTTTCAAAGTTGGTCTCCGCATCGACATGGCTTCGGAATTTTTAACCTTGTGCGTTCAATGATGACCGCTGATACTCATGCAGTACATACTTCCTGACATTCATCCTATCGCCAAATGTGATGTATTTAAAACGTGGTTTATTAACGACCACATGGTCAAACGTGATTACAGTTAAAACGAAATTTAAGCAGACGCATCGGAGCATCACTTGTTCGATACACAGGCCTAAGTAATGTATTAACAAAGTGTCGTACTGGTTGCTATATAGGTGACATGAATATTAATGACCTAATGTACGCCGATGATCTGGTGATATTCTCCCCCTCCAGTGTAGGCCTGATGGAGTTGTTATCACTCTGTGAAACTTACGGTATAAGTCATGACATGAAATACTTAGGTCATATTATATGATGATAAAGATATAATGATGATAAAGATATAATGCGTCAATGTCGCCGGTTATATGCTCGTGGTAATGTACTACTTAGGAAATTTCACATGTGCACTTATGATATCAACATAAAGCTGTTTAATACAGATTGCTCTTCTATGTACACTTCTCAACTATGGTGGAACCATTCTGTTCGCTGCATTCACAAGTTACATGTTTGTTATAACAATGTATTTAGAAGACTGCTTCGACTACCCAGATACTGGAGAGCTTCAGGCATGTTTGCAGAGCGACTCGTTCCAGGATGTAAAACAGTCATAAGAAATCTTGTTTATAAATTCATGATGCATTTAGATAAATCAGAAAGCTCCCTGGTAGTTGCAGTTCTAGGTACTGATATCAGGTGGCGATCCAGGATAAGGCGACACTGGGTTAAACCTCTATACATACATAACGACCTGGTGTAGCTGTAATGGTGCTGGATTATTATGTAATGTGCTTTCTACTATTAATACTAGCTTGTTAACTGTTACATGTGTATGAATATATGGACCGATATATATATATATATAGTGATATATATATATATATATATCACTATATGTATGTGAGTCTGAAATAAAAAATTGAATTGAATTGAAAAAAGGTAACAGTAAATGACAAATTAGCTAATTGGCATAAGGTAACATCAGGGATACCACAGTGATCCGTACTTGGACCTTTATTGTTTGTTTCATACATAAATGACCTGCCGGATTTAACACAATTTTGTACATTTCTGTTTACTGACGACATCAAGATATTTAGAGCCATAACAAATAAAAATGATCAGGATATACTTCAACATAATCTATGTATTCTAGAACAGTAGAGTGACAAATGGTTGTTGAAATTCCACCCAGACAAATGTAACCACATGGAAATTAGAAAACATAATATAGGTGAAAACAAATATTTCACGACAACCAATGATGTCAAATATTCATTAGACACCACAGAAAAGCAAAAAGACTTAGGTGTAATTATCGATTCAAAGGTTTCTTTTCATGATCACATAAGTCAAGTGGTTAAAAAAGCAACAAGACTTACAAAAATAAACAGAGGAACTTTTCCATTCTTAGACAAACTAACGTTCTTGCCACTATATACGACAATGGTTAGATGTCACTTAGACTATGCCATAGTAGTATGGTGTCCATACAAGAAGAAACACAAAATAGCCATAGGAAATACCAAGAGAAGAGCTGCATTATAATTACCTGGTATGAATAATCTAACATATTTTTTTATTATATTGAAAGACTAAAATGTAAACCTAAGAAAAAAGCATTCCCATTTTGAGTGGCAGAACCACGGAATAGTCTCCCAGAAACAGTAATACAAGCTACAACATTAAACTCATTCAAAAATCGTCTAGACAAATATTCTGGCCTACCCAGACGATTCTATATGGCTATGATGCACCACTAACAATAACTACTGGAACCAGAAGTTATGAGTTAGTAACTGAATCTGAAGATCTTATCATCGAGGAACCGATTGGATCCTGCGATCAGAACCATCTTAAGGTATATTAAGGTAATATATAGTGTATGCAATATATTATCGCCCAATGCTAGGGTCTGGTGTAAGGCCACATTTATATTTTACATAGACGGCCATTATAACGTTTCCTTCTTTTCCAGCAAAATTTGTCTTACGATGTTTTTGAAAATTTCACAGATTTGTTTAACCTCCATTGACACAAGTGCTGTGGAAAACTCGTGAAATTCTCATACCTCATTTTTCAGAAAAATCCACCCAAGCCTGACACCCCTCAATTTCGCCCCAATCTGGTGACGGATTTTGAAATATTGGTGTGTTCTGCAAAATAACCACTGTGCGAATACGCTAGCGACAAGCATATATTTATTGCTACCTCTTGAAAGATCTAATGCAGTAGTACATTCAGTATTCACTGGCCTATATGTGTCATATCAAAGTGCTCGAAAATAATTCACACAAAATGGTATTTTCAAGGGCACTCTTGGTCGGTACTGGTCGGTAATCCTTAATGTGGTCTTACCCCGTCTCGGCAATGGAGGCCAGAATGTAGGAAGCACGTGCTCTGTGGGTGGCGCCACCTACCAGTCGATGTGCGGTCTGTTCTCGTCTTCAATGCGGAGCGTGTTGATATCGTACGCGAGCGAAATGAAAGTCAAAGAACACGTTTGGTGGTCGAACGGGAAAAAGAAAGTGTTGATGGTACAATACGTCGAATAAATCGCCGGGTACGTATAATCTATGTCCCCGTTATACCACACGGTCGTCACGGGCGAATCCGGGCTGTCTTGATAATGTTCGTCGGCACTGCAAAGGTCAAAGATATGTCAGTAATTTCAAGTCAAGCCTACCTGACTAATAGTTGTGTTTGTGTTGCTGTCAAATGTTTGACAAGGTAGGGAGGACATGGTGTCTATTTATTAATTTTAGGGGAACTATTTATGACAGGAAGACACTATAATATTCTATATATTTTTTGCGACAATTTAGGTGTATGAGAAAAATATATTTCCAGCCGCTTGGCAATTGGGTCGGGTAACAAAGATTTGTGTTGTTCTTTGTGCATGGTTTATTTAGGTTAGCAATTATATCTTCGTCAGATGCAACGTAACTAACTGAACACTTATTAATGTGTACGCTGCTTCCGCAATGCTGTGTACACATCGTCTCTTTTCTACAACATTTGTTAAACAATCAGACGTAGCAATCGTCGTCGTCGTACTCTGCATCATCATAATCATCATATCATCATCACCGTCATACTCACTGTCATCGTCAGCATAATCTTCACCATCGTCGTCGACATCATCATCATCTCTTTCATCACATTTATCAACGTCACTATCATCATCATCATTTTCATCATCACAATCATCGTCGTCGGCGTTGTCGTCATCATCCATCATCATCGCTATAACCGTCATCATGTGACCGAACTTATTCAAACGCAACTACTAAGCAATAGGCACATAAATGCTGATTAAGCCATTTTTTCACCGACTTGTTGTAGAGGAAGATACTCGGAGTCCAGATCCTGTTCCCGCGGACGTGAATCAGTTTCCGGCCGTTGTAGTTTATCGGGTCCCACTTCAGACGAGGGTCATTCCACCGCTGTTGAGACGGCCGAGTCAAGTTAAAGGTGAGCCTAGGTGTACGTGCATGAGCGCTTGTATGTAGTGGAAGTGCGTGCGAAAACAACCAGCTCCAGTCAGGCAAGGAATATGTCAAGTCAGGTTGATTAATTGTAATGACAATTCTAAAAAATTGCAGCAAATATTAATTACACAATGGTATTTATTACGATGAAAATATATTTTCAATCACATAGGGACCACGTAGTTTCCAATTAAACTGCCTATTAATTTATTTGTTTTAATAGATCAACCTTTTTTCAATCAAGTAGTAGTTAACATCTGGTGATCTTATTCTTTGTGTCCATCTTCTCTATTGATTCACCATCCATCTTCTCTGGCATCATGGCCAGCATTGTCTCAGATATGCCACCTTTTTGGTTGACATCCGCATGTTTGACTTCATATTCCGTATAAATGTGTACAAATTTATTGAACTGCGTGTAATTCCATATAAATCAGTGCAAATCCCAATACCATATCGACTTCTCTGGGAAGCATTCAGCCATGCTGTAATTACTGCGCGAAGACCATTCGTGCACAAGTATCAACCACTGACTATTGTCATGTGCTCAATCATACAGCTGAATGAACTGGAGCAACGTGAAATGAATGAACTTGTCCACGGTTCGACACGACAGCAAGAGGATTCGAATCTTGATTCTCTCGATTGAAAATTCGACGCTCTTATCGCTACGTCAATGCGATCCAAATTGCACAATTCGATTACTGGTAGACGGAACGCCGCCGAGATACAGCCGCGTTATTCCAAACATCCAAACAATTCGGGAAATCTGCAGGATTTGGTGAAGTACAACTCTCTCTACCGTCCATCATTGTCTTCGTTGTGCGGTTGTAGTTATCCCTTTGTAAAGGCGACCAACAGGAAACCAACGCAAAATTGTGTTACAATAGATCAGATCTCCTTGTGTTACTCCTCTGCCAATGCTTGATGACATTTTTGAACCAAGATACATTCTAGTTGTTAAATCGGTCTGATATCTTCAAATGTGTTGCTGAATAATTGATTCCGATGTTATTTAGAACGGCAGAATTAGCCTGATGTTTAACTGAATCAAAGGCTTTCGTATAATCTGATGTTGATGTTGAGGTGTGTCTGTGACGAAGCTGTCTTTAGTAGCTTGGTTTTCTCCCCTATGTGTTTATCATTGCGTGACATGAAAGCCAGATTGTCTGCAAAATGCAAATCATCAAACTACATCTTCGTAAGAACAGTGATATTATTATTACTATTATTATTAATTATTTATTATTATTATTTATTACCTGTGTCATCCAAGCAGATGTCGACAGGATCTGCAACTTTTGTTGCTGCAAGAAGACATTATGGGGTCATGTAACGACAATGTAAAGCGATATTCAAAAACTGATTTATTGACTTCCCTATATATGATATACTGCGGCCTTAGTATTCAATAAAATTTGGAGAATTAAATTAAAACCCACTTGCAACAATCATTATTTAATACACACGTACGACGTACGTGATACTGTGCCACCGTACCCAAGTTAATTTGAACACCGAATAAATCCGTTTGGGAAGTACCTTCGTACGCAGTGATGACCAATTCCTCAAATGAAACATTCATATTTTTTAAGATTTAACAAGATTGTCATCCAGAAAATTAACTATAGATGGCAGGTGGACAAGGAAGCCTTTTGGCTTATCGAGAATCCAATATGTTTTATCTATGTGTATCCCGCCATTTAAGGCATGTGTCGATTTTATTTTAAAACATATTCACGCTACTAGCACCAACACAATCAGGAGATAATTTGTTCCATTCATTTACATTCCTTTGTGAGAATGAGAACATTCTTATATCTAATCTACACTGCTCCTTTAGTAATGTAACTTCATGTCCTCTGGTCCTATCTTTCTTAACTGAGAAAAAAATGTTTCTGTCAATATTTTCATAACCATTTAATATTTTAAACACTTCTATTTGATCTCCTCTCAATCTCCCGGTCTCTAGTGTTGCTAAACCACATTCTTTAAGGCGTATTTCGTAACTAAAATCCCTCAGTTTTGGTATAATTTTAGTTGCTCTCTTCTGTACTCTTTCTAGCATATCTATGTCCTTCCTGCGATATGGCCTCCACGCTTGAATACAATATTCTAAATGAGGCCTAACTATTGTTTTGTACAGCGGTATTGTTTGCTCTTTTTCCTAATTAATCCAAGGATTTGATTTCCCTTTGAAGCGGCAATACCGCACTGCTCTATAAAATTCATATCATCACTAATGGTTAACCCTAATTCCTTTTCTTTTACAGTAGTACTTAGTACAGAACCTCTCATTGTATATTGTACGTCTTCGTTCCCATGTCCTGTGTGGAGGCATTTACATTTCCCAAATTAAACAATATTTGCCATTTTTCAGACCATTTTATTAATCTGTCAAGATCATCTTGTAAATGCTGTCTATCTCCATCACGTTTAATCCTTCTAAACATTTTTGTATCATCCGCAAATTTTAACACCTTGCTTGTTATATTGTCGTCCAAATCGTTGATATATATTAATAATAATATAGGTCCCAATACTGATCCCTGTGGTACCCCATTCAAAACTGATTTCCAGTTTGAAGCCTCCCCGTCAACTACTACCCGTTGTCTTCTGTCAATTAGCCATTTTTCTATCCAGTTAATTAAACCATTTCCTATGCCATGGGCCTTTAGTTTAAGTAGTAACCTTTGATGTGGCACTTTATCGAAAGCTTTCTGAAAATCTAAGTAGATGATATCTACTGGTGATCCCTCGTCTACCCACTTAATGATATCTTCCAAACCCATGTTGAGATGGGTTTAACAAGTGAAGTTCAACAAGAAAATCGACCGTATGATCTTTAATTAGTCTTTCTAATAATTTGCAAATCACTGACGTTAAACTCACTGGTCTGTAGTTCTCTGACTTGTTTCTGGAACCTTTTTGAAATAACGGTATATATATTTGCTTCTTTCCATTCTAAAGGAACCACCCCCTTTTCTAATGACAAATTGAAAGCCGTTGCAAGTGGTATGCTAATTTGTTCTACAATTTCCAGTAGTAGTTTGGGTAGAATCCCATCTACTCCAGGTGATTTATTATCCTTCATAGCCCTAATTTTCTTAGCTACCATTTCCGGGGTTACAATTAACTGTCCTAAATAGTCTGATTCTGCCTCCTTGAACTTAGCCTCTGGTTCTGGAAGTGAACTGATATCTTTCCTGGTAAACACTGAACTAAAGTACTCAAAGCAAACTGCGTGTTGGGCTTCATGAGGAAAACATTATTTAAATTAGTGTTAGATCAGTGATTACCAATTCAAACAATATTGATCGCATAATCACTAATATAACTGATCGAAAGTAATTCGGCCATATTACTTACAAACTCTATTATGGACCTGAGCGAGAGCATAAGTTTGACGATGATGGCTTTCGTTTGGTGCGGCAACATCCTTTTGTCGTAATTATTGAAGAGGACAACGTCCATTGACAAGTTGGCGAAGCTTGGTGTAGCATCAATCGTCGTAGCGAGATCCGCATAACATCGACTGGCTGTCAATTAATACAACCCTTTTAGTATCAGTAGTAGTAGTAGTAATAGTAGTAGTAGTAGTAGTAGTAGTAGTAGTAGTAGTAGTAGTAGTAGTAATAGTAGTAGTAGTAGTAGTAATAGTAGTAGTAGCAGTAGCAGCAGCAGCAGCATCAATATCAGTAGCAGTAGCAGCAGTAGCAGCAGCAACAGTAGTAGCAGTAGTAGTAGCAGCAGCAGTAGCAGTAGCAGTAGTAGTAGTAGCAGCAGCAGCAGTAGTAGTAGTCGTAGTTGTAGTAGTAGTAGTCGTAGTTGTAGTAGTAATAGTCGTAGTTGTAGTAGTACACAATACATAGTTCACGAGCAGGACAAATCAAACCAACATCAAGAAAGAGATTCGAAAACCCAACGACCCACTCACCCATTTTATTACATGTAGATCTATTTAAATTATGATTATAACGAATTTCATCATCTTGACCTGTCATTGATCGTGCTCGAGGATTTGTCTTTCATAGTACGTTTTCTAAGCCAAAATCTGAACGTTTTACTTTTGTTATAATTATTTCTTTTATTAAAATAAAGTTTACTGCAAAATACTCCACCGATCTTCTTGTTCCCATTTAAAAACTTTTAATTCAGTAACACTTATTTCGTAATACAATTGTGATTTTGTCCATCTTGTTGCACGTCTCTGAATTGCTTCTAGGCTGTTAATTTCTTTCTTGAGAAATATGGGCCAAGATTGTAGTTGCACATTCCATGCTAGCACTTTCCAATGAAAACTATGCAACCGTTTTACATTTTGTGGACTGTCCCTAATATTTCTACTAATTAACGTTTCTGATCACCCTTTGCTACTTCAGCTATGCTGCTATGTGTTTTGACCAAGTTAAACCAATTGATCAATAATAAGATATTTTACATCAGTAACTTCCTGAATATGTCTACCCTTGTGGCAACTGTACGCATTACATTGCATTTGAAAGTGTTACATTTCATACCCCATGTGACAAACCATTTAACTAGGCCATCTAGGTCTAAGGATAGTGCATACATTTAAACATTATTCGGTTAATTGTTATTACTTACCAGTCTCCGCGAGAAACACGACAATGATAAGATACTTCATTGTGCCCCAAAGATGACACCTGGTATAGAATAGTTATTATTGGTTCTTCTGGGGAACAAATACGCACAGTTTGAACGTCTAGAACTGTGTGCCAAGTGCGTTGCCGTGGCAATGTGTGACGTCACAGAGAAGAATCTGTTAAAACTCGATGCCAAAGATTACTGCTACTGACTACCATGCTCAGAGTCTGATGACAATTGAGTGCGTTCCACGCAAAGGCAACATCGTTCCGCTTCGTCACATCATGTTTGTGTAAAGGGCTATGCTGTCATTAATAATGCAAACACTATTGGAACAAAACGATATTGTTTTCCTGACATTTACTCCCCCCCTCCAAGCAGCTTCTTCATAGAAGTGGTGTATTTCAGAGTCAGCGAATACACAACAGGTTATACATTTACCCCCTATGTGGGGACGTTTATTTCCCATGGCTTAAGCGCCAGGTAGAAGGAACCAACGGCTTGTTAAATATCCACCGAAATATAAAGGCAATAAGGAGTGAATGAAATTGACAAAGTTTCGGAAAGGCGGTAGGGTGTTGGATATGAACCCCATCCCCTCAACCGTTGTGCCGTTGCTCTTCCGCGACTAATGCGCCTAACGGCTTGATCAGCACGCCCCACAATCTTTGATTCCTACTATATTTATTATTAGGCCACACTAATAAGTCCTTCTCTTTTTTAATTCGCGTTTGAACTACTGCTGATTGTTAAACTAAATACAATTTCACTGTCAAGTAGTGGTTGGTGTAAACATCGATCGTTTTGATTCTTCGCTGCACCATAGCGGTGTACTTTCTGACTTATCTCATCCACTTAGCGCGGTCACATGATGAGCTGATTCCACAGTTTTCTGTCTGTCATTGTGGCATCCGGACAAGTCTCACTGAGGCCGGTGACCCACTCAATGATGTCACATGCCCTGCCAGACGTAGACGTCGTTGCCCCACGATGGTAGAACACCGTGGTAGGTCGTTGTACAGCTCCTGGTTGGCGATGTGATGGGGGCCAGGACACATTATGTATGTTACGTAGTAGTCTGGTGACAGTGAAAAACAAAGAGCGTGGAGTGCGCTGGTCAGACCGGCATATGGGGTGTGTGCAATAGCAATGTAGGAATTTTCCTGCATTGCTATTGCACTTTTCTGCCCAGTCTAGTTTTAAAAGTGTCCACCTCGGCTGCAGACACAGCTGTTTCGGATAGACCATTCCAGTTCTTTATAGGTCTGTTAAAAAAAGCTGTTGGCGTAAACCTGTGTCCTGGTTGGCATCTGAATAAATCGCTCACTATAGCCACGCGTGTTGTTGATTGAGCGAACAATGTGGTGTGACAAAGGAAGGGCTGTCGGCGTGTAGGGATTTATAGAATAATACTAAACGGCTGATCTTTTTGCGACGCTCTAGGGACTACCATTTTAGTTCTTTTATCATCAATGTTACGATGCTGTCCCGACTGTTGTTACTCATGACAAAGCTCGCCTCTCGACTCTGTACTTTCTATAGGTCTTTTGTGTGTGTGTGTGTGTGTGTGTTTGCGCGCGCGCGCGCGGTGTAAGTCTCCCAAGCGGCGCCCGCGTATTCGAGGTTTGGGCGAACCAAGGTGAAATATGCTGATTACTTTGACTTCTCTGAGCCTTTAAATAAATGTCTCCTGATGAAGCCAAACACGTGATTTGCTTTGGAAGTTAGGTGGAATATACGAATGTTCCATCTGAAGTCGTCGGAGAACTCCACGCCTAGATATGGTTGGTAATGGGAAATCCCCAAACTATCTCCATTGTTATTATACTGGGACTGTTTGACTTTTCTCTTTCAATTAACCTCTGCAGGTCGGACTGGAGGGCTTCAGGATCGTAATTGCCACTGATGCGTCGGTATCAAATATAGTCATCAGCAAAAAGCCTGATGTTTGAACTGATACCCTCTCCTATGTCATTAACGTAACTAAGGAAGAGAAGTGAACTAAGTACAGCGCCCTGCGGCACGCCAGACTCCACTACAACCTGTTCTGACCATTCGCCATCCACCATAACTTTCTGTTTTCTGTCGGTAAGCCAGTTTGAAACCAACGTAACACCATTGTTGACCCCGTAACACTGGAGCTTGCTCACAAGGCATGCATGGGGCAAAGTGTAAACAACCTTAGACAAATCCAGTATTAAAAGGTCAGTTTGGTGGCCTTGATCTACGTTCTTAGCAATACAAACTAAAAAAATATAAAGAAAAAAGCAAACAGACAGACAGTCAGAAAAATAACTCTCCTCCCTCCCCCTCACTCGCTCGCTCGCTCACTCACTCATTGTCGTCTTCCGCAGTTTTTGGCAGCACTTGGAATGGTATTTGGAAACGGTCGGCTCGAAGAAATTAAACGTGAAAAACAAACTGGTAGGTAATGGCACATTCCCCAGGGTCATGTTGTCGCTGTTGCTGCAGGAAATAATCACGCGTCGACGTGCATTTACTTTCGTGCGTATATGTGAATGTTTATGTGTGTTTGAGTGTGTGGTGTGTGCGTGTGTATGTGTGTGAGTGTGTGTGTGTGATGTGTCTTCGTGTGTGTGTGTGTGGTGTGTGTGTCTCCGTGTGTGTGTGTGTGTGTGTGTGTGTGTGTGTGTGTGTGTGTGTGTCTGTCTGTCTGTCTGTCTGTCTGTCTGTCTGTCTGACTGTCTGTGTGTGTGTGTGTGTTTGTGGTTTGTGTGTGTGTGTGTGTGTGTGTGTGTGTGTGTGTGTGTGTGTGTGTGTGTGTGTGGTGGGTCTGTATGTGTGTGTGTGTGTGTGTGTGTGTGTGTGTGTGTGTGTGTGTGTGTGTGTGTGTGTGTGTGTGTGTGTGGTGTGGGTCTGTATGTGTGTGTGTGTGGTGTGTTTGTGATGTGGTGTGTGTGTGTGTGTGTGTGTGTGTGTGTATGTGCACGTGTGCGTGTGTGCAAATATTTACGTGCGCATGTCTGTCTGTGTATGTTTGTGCGTGATATGCAACTAATACCCGAATCATATACACCCAATATGTGCCGTAGCGTGAACCAGGGCTGGCTCGAACATGAATTGCCGCAATAAAGCAATCTTACATAATCACAGTATGGACGATTTAATGATGACCAGAACGAACTAGTCTTAAATCGCATTGTTTTTAAATCAATAAAATAAATAGAATTGAAATGAATGCACACTGATATCAACATTTTAGTTCGGTTGCGTGTAAAACAGTTCAAAACCATTACTTACATACTTGACACATGACAATTTTTGTTCTTTTACATCAAAACATGGCAGTTCATTTCAAAAATAGCAACAGTATTTTTTCGAACAAACGATGCAATATATTGTATACAAAAACGTTACTTCTACCCCGTTATTAATTTTTTTCTTCAAAACAAACATCTTCAAACACAATCCGCTATATATCTACTATTTACGGGGACACATGGCTAATGTTTTTATATCAAAAAAATGTCTGGGAAGGTAAGATACGGATTTGTTATTAATATGAATGTCAATATTATAGACCTACTTGAAAGAAAAGCACGACAATTATCCTGAAATATGTTACCATTTTAATTTAGCTTAGTGACGAAGGTGTACAATAGTTCAAATCATTACTTACACGCATGACAATTATTTTTATATCTCAATGCAATCCTGGTTGCTTTCCAAATAAAATAACATTCGTTTCTCAAACAAATAATGTGATATGTTGCGTACAAAACCAGAGCACTAACCCTTAGTAGTGACCAAATATGTACAATATTTCAGTGCATTACTCACACATGTATAGCATTACTATTGTTTTTATTTCACAACAATTTCACTTCATTTCCAAATATTTATTTCCGTCCGGAAAAAGTATCTCTCAAACACAATAAGTTATATATCTACCCATTACAGGGCAGCGTAACTAAATTTGGTATCGCGATGTTAGACATAGTACGTTACATATATTTGTAGTAAGTGCGTATGTCAAACTTGGTCTAGAACGTGACGACAAATAAATTGTGCACGATTCTGAAACAATATTTTTTAAACTCTGGTGAAACTTTACCGAGCCGCATGCGGTGGTTGCAGTTTGCTATATGTCGTCCACGCTGACTATGGTAACTGTGTCTCTGGTGTTGACGACGATATTGAATAATCTCCAAGTTACATTACAGCGGTAGTAGTAATAAACTGTATTACAGACAGACTAAAGTACAGCCGGACTAGGTGCAGTGTTAATGCAGGAAGACAAACCTGTTGCCTACGCGTCAAGATCTTTGAGCAAGAGTGGGTCGAACCATGCGCCAATAGAATTGGAGTGCCTAGCGATCGCACTAGCCTTGAACAAGTTTGACCAATACATCTTTGAACACCCGAATCTGACTATTCTGCCACAGATAGGCGAGGTTGCCGTAACTAGTTGGCTCGGTCTAGTTAGGAGTAGATAGTAGGCGCTGTACGGTCTCAAAAGCCTACTTATAAAAAATAATTTAATGACCACTAAACGATTTTGCACACTGCTGACGTAAGCAATAATGCGAGACTAGTCCTATGTATAAAAAAAGATCAAAGGTTTTTTGTTTGACACTGATGAGTTTCGGAAACCTACTTATAAAAAACGTGATTGATGAGCGATGTAATTTGATACTAATTGGATGATTGACAGTACCCTAGAGAGATGCCACCTAGCGGTGAGTGCAGAGAGTATTTTAGTCCTAGCGATCAACGCCGTACCTAGAGCGCGCTGACGTAAGCAATAATGCGTTTAATAACCACGCTAAAGTATATAAGTTTAGTTTCGTACTTTATAACCACGCTAAAGTATATAAGTTTAGTTTCGTACTTTATAACCACGCTAAAGTATATAAGTTAAGTTTCGTACTTTCGTTTTTGATGGACCACCTATAACTGGGGTAGGAGTTGTGCTGACGTAAGCAATACGCTAACCACGCTAAAACCATTGTATATTAAAACCATTGTATAAACGTTGAGATGTCCCCGTATGTGATGTTGACAGCAAGAGCGACGACCGCTGCTGCTGCAGCGATAAGGCACTGCCACCGGCTGCTGCTGCTCTAGTGGCCTTTGACCCCTGGATGACAGCATAGTTGGCTAACGGTAAACAACGTTGTTCTGGTGGACGGATTAAAACGAAACCAATGCGTTTAAATACATCTAGTCGTGGGATTACAATGACAATCAAATGCATAAATACACTAACATTCAGTAGGGTGTTTATGCATTGAAAATAGACGCATGAAAACGTGAGTAGTGACTGAATATTTATTGTGGATAGGCGGCGGGTGGTGAATATCGATAGGCGGCGCCAACGAGGTGCTCCGGTGGGGAACCGAAGCCTTCCCGGGGATATAGGTCGGCAGGTATCGTTCTCCATAGTCCGTTTGGTTGTATGACTAGAAACACCCGTGCCAGATCGGCTATTATGTCGTCATCGTCGGAGCTGTCAGTCGACGTGACATCGGGCGTGGGAGGTGGTGAAGGTACGCGGACGGACGGCGCGACCGCGCAGGTCGGCTGGGTCGACTGCACCGTCACGTCGGGCAGTTCGATCGGTCTACGAGCCGACGATTCGTCGCTGCTTGTAGGCAGTTGGATCGGTCTATGAAATAATAATAAACAATGAAATAAAATGAAATGTTTAAATGAGACAATAGTAAAATGAACGATATGCACGCGCTTATAAAAAAAATGCATGCATGTTTAAACGGTAAATACATGCAATTTAATGCGTACTAGTAAAAACGTGCATTTAAATAAAATGCATGCATGTTTAAACGGTATGTTACAACAACTGTAGTGCATTTAAATAAAATGCATGCATGCATGTTTAAACGGTAAAATACATGCAATTTAATGCGTACTACTGTAGTAAAAACGTGCATTTAAATTCAACAATAAAAACGTGCATTTAAATAAAATGCATGCTTGTTTAAAATCACTAGTAAAAACGTGCATTTAAATAAAATGCATGCATGTATGCACGCACTTATAAATAAAATGCATGCATGTTTAAACGGTAAAATACATAATGCGTACTAGTAAAAACATGCATTTAAATAAAATGCATGCATGTTACAACAATAAAAACGTGCATTTAAATAAAATGCATGCATGTTTAAAATAAAATACATGCTATTGCGTATAGTAAGCACTGTTTAAATAAAATGCATGTTACAACAATAAAAACGTGCATTTAAATAAAATGCATGCATGCTATTGCGTATAGTAAGCACTGTTTAAATAAAATGTACGTTGTCTTACCGTGGTGTTGTTGTGGACGTGGCCATGTTAGATGGTGGAGCGATGTATGTGGAGACGTCGTTCGCTCGTGTTTGTAAAAGTGTGTATGAAATGTGCGCGTCGTCAAACGGCGGCGGCGCATGACACTACGGCTTATTTTGATTGACATGTGAACGGAGAACAAAGGATTTTTACAAACGAACGTTAAAAGCACGAAATGAAACGTTGTATACGATCACTGGGGGGGTCAGGAAACACGAGATGCATATATTAGAGAAATTCGCTGTAAAAGTCACATTTGACAATGAATGCACTGACGTGAACGCTAACTTTTTTCCGAAAACAAAATGCCTGGGATGGATGAAGTATGCACGTCGATAATTGAAAAAAGATAACGGTATAAGTGTGAAGTGCGCATGCGCGTTATAGTGTAGACAATGACATTTCAAAAACAATAAACGAAACGTTAAAAGCACGAAACTAAACGTTGTATAGGTTCGCTGTGGAGTCAGGAAACTTGAGATGCATCGATATTAGAGAAAATCGATGTAAGGAGAGATTTAACGGCGAATGTACTGACGTGACTGGAAACTTTTTTCTGAAAACAAAATGTCTGAAATGTTCGAGGCACTCACGCTGATAGTTGAGTAAGATGACGTATTAGAGTGAAGTGCGCATGCGTGTTATTTGGAAAAGGTATAAAACGGGTGAGAAAAATGTTATATTGTATGACGCTGAAGTTCTAACGTGTATTCTTTCTACAACAGCAGAGCAGCAAGCAGCAGACGTTCTTCCGCAACATGGCGGATGAAAGTCAACAACAACAACAACCAAAAAAGGCGAAGGCACCGCGTAAGCAGTCGATGAAGGCGGCAGCGGCCAGCAGCAGCAGTCAACCTTCGTCACTGATTGCAGCCTTGTCAACGGGGGCGTCACCACCCGTTAAGCGTCCCGTTGCGCTGATCGTGGCCCCGTTGACTGTGGGGCGAAAGCGAAGCGCTGAAGAGGCGTCCTTGGAGTTGCACCCCGACGAGACGGCCGAGCAGCCCCCGGTGCTGTCGCGGAGCGGTTCTATGGAGCGTGAATCGACGGCGTCGACACGCGCCACAGTGGTGAGTCTAAGACATCTGAAGTGTGCCGTCAACGGTGTGTATAAACTCCAGTCGCCCGTTACGATCGATGCCGTCTCGTACAAAGGGGAGCCCGGCACCACCTATTTGGGATGTTCCCGTTGTCGCCGGAAATTGCAGACAAGCAAAGCCGGGGTCCTGATATGTCGAACGCACGGTGAAGTGTTCGTACCGAAATATTTCTTCGCGTTGCGTGTGATGGTGAAGGACGCCGAGGAGGAGGAAGACGAGCTTTGGCTTACGTTGTTCGATAGCCAAATGTCTAATCTCGTCGAGTTCACGGCCGAGTACTTGACGGAATTAAACGAGGAGGATCTCCGCGATACCGTGCTCGAGTTAGCCGGTACTAAAGTGGAGATTAGTGTGCGGAAGACGAGTTGGAACGGGGACCCCTCGTATACAGTCCGCACACTAAAAAGATACGTCGACGATGACTAATGTTGTTGTCTTGTTGTAGGAGGAGGAGGAAAATTGGCCGCTACTGGTAGATTTATTGACGCACGCCAACGAACGACAACGAATGAGAGATCGTCGGGGGCTGGAACTAAGCAAGGAGAGCTTTGATCTATTAGCCGAGTCGGCCGAACAATATATAAGAGCGTTTTGGTTGGCCTATGAAGCAAGCTTATTTCGTAGTAGTTTGATGTACTAACAGTTGTGCTTTTATATGCTTTAGGAAGTGCGCTGCGTACTGGAAAAAATGCTTGCAAACAACGAAAGGATTCGCGCTCAGTACGACGAGGTTGCGACGTTCGTAAGAACGTTGTTGGAACGGGGTGTGAAGGGGTCAGTAAAGATGGATGAGGAGGATGAAAAGAAAAACAAGAGGGAGGCGGACTAATCATAATAATGTGTTTGTAGGACGCTTTGATGCAGCACACCAGGCGTGAGTGTATGAGCGACTTCCTACACGCGTTCCTGACGGTGATTCGTAAAGAGTAGAACTGCTTTGTGCTGTAGGGTAGTGGCGGAGGAGTACGTGACGCCCACGTATTGGAGGCGATCATCGAGGAGGCGTTGGGCGGCTGCTCGACCCGAATGCGCCCCCCTCCACCGACGTATAACGACAGCCTGGGGACGATGGGACCGACGTGCTCGCCGTACTGGAGCGTATCGGAGGAGCTGGGGACGTGCCAACGGCAACTCGTCGTGCCGAGCCGGAGTCAGTTGATCGTGCGTTACGAACGGCTGGCTTTGGATCTCGTCGCCGAGACTCTCGGCGAAATTATTCTGGAGAAGGCGCGAGATCAATGCGGGGTATGCGAACCGAATGAAGGCTGCCCATACGTTCACATGCCCGGCTATCGCGCGGGGCGGCCAAATCGCGTCTACATGCAACGTTTCGATAAGCCGGGCTGTATTGTGACGCGCTATTTCAACGGCGTCATGGAAACGTTCCTGCGTCGATCGCTCATCCCCTGTTTCACGAGACTAGTGCATATTCTACACGAGACTACGGTGTCGATTTCTTCCGGTGATCAGCAGCCGCAAACGGGCCGTGCAGGAGAATTGTATTTGGTGCAGTTTGTGTCGAACTGGTTGTTGGGAACAAATTTTTCGCGATTATATGAATCGCGTGCAACTCGAGTCGGCCGTGCACACGTACGTGCAACGCCGGAGCGGACTGGAATGAACGAACGAACGAACACTAGTAGAATAGAGAACATTAATATTTGCTTGCTATTGAAACAAAGGCTTTGAATGTTGTAAGAGTACCGAATAAAACGTTGAAAATGTACTTTCCGTTTCCGAGTTACCTAGTTAGAAAAATTACCGCTAGTCCTAGTTAGAAAAACCACCGCCACCACATTCCACCGCAAGTTAGAAAAATTACCGCTAGTTAGAAAAACCACCGCATTCCACCGCAAGTTAGAAAAATTACCGCCACCACATTCCACCGCTAGTTAGAAAAATTCTCCCGCTAGGGTGTACTTACCACCACCACCACCACCACCGTCGTCGTCGCCGATATCAATAGCGACGTTCGAAAAAATATCATTAGAGAGAATGCCACCATCACCTACTAGATGGCAATGTCCGAAATGTGGGCGCTATTTCGCGACGCAGTCGATGTTAGAACGACACGTAAAGAGTTCGAAAACATGCGGCGACGACGCGCTATGCGTAAAACGTTGAGAGTGTCCAAAATGTGGCACGCTATTCACCACGCGTCACGCTATGCTACGACATCTGAGGCTGTGGTGTTCACCACCACCTCCTAGTAGTAGTAATGAATCAGTGGTGGAGGAGGAAGCCGCTAGGGCGCCGTCGCCCGACGATCTACAGCGTGTCGTAGACGAGCACCGGCGTAGCATAGAGACGTCGGTGGCGCGCGGCGTCATACAGTCGCGTTACAACTATCGTATGACCGCCTGTACGAGTACGCGCGTGCTCGAACCGCGTCTGAGGGAAATGTTTCGCGCGCAAAAGAACGCGTTTAAAATTAACGTAAGCTATGGTTTTGTATTACGCCACAAGGAGTCGGGTCGGTACCGATATTTTCATTCTTCGTGTAACTGTTGCGGTCGCCTCCTCGAAACACCTACCCTAGTTACCGATAGCCGTTCATTCGAACGATTCCTCGACGCCGTGCGCACTACCGACGTACTGCAGTACGCCATCGCGCAGCGTCCCGACTCGGGATGGAGCGTCGAGCTCGTAACTAATGCCACCTACTTCGAGAACGTCATCATCAATTATCCTATCGGCTGCGTTGACGTGACGACGCTTCCCGCCTACGTGCGCCTCAACAGGTCCATCGTGTCGTTGACGAACGATCATCGAGGCACGCCCTACGACGACCATCTGTGTCTCTTCCGATGCATCGGCCTTCATCTGCAAGGTCACCGACGAGGCGAAAGTGACCGCCACATCGATACGAACAGTTTCACGAAAGACGCTAAACGTCTGCACGCGCGGTATTGTCGCGACGCGCGCACGTCGGCCTCGAACGGCGTGCGCCTGAACGAAATGGATCGCGTGGACACGGTTTTCGGCATCAACGTCGTCGTCTATCGTCGACTGACGAACGACGTCACCGAACTAGTCCGTCGATCGCTCGAAGAGAACCCCACGACGCTGAACGTCAACATGTACGAGTCGCACTTCTCGTACACAAGCGATCAGCGCGCGTACACGAAAACGTACAAGTGCGGGAAATGCGGCAGCGTCCTCTGGCGGAACGCGCACGATTTACGACGTCACGAAGCGACGTGCGAAGGCGGCTTTCGTCACGTGTTCCCCGGCGGCGTCTACCGACCGACAGCGTCCGTATTCGAGCGGCTCGACGACGAAGGCATCGACGTCGGCGACGACGACCTGCGCTACTACCCGTACCGCGCGACGTTCGATTTCGAGTGCTATTTCGCCTATAACGATCTGCCGACGGATACCGACAAATGCCGCTGGATCGCGCGACACGAACTGCTCAGCGTGAGCGTCGCGTCGAACGTGCCCGGTCACGAAGCAGCGCGCTGTTACGTTACGACCGGCGATTCGTCGGAACTCGCGCGTCGCCTCATGGACGACCTGGAAGCGGTGAGCGCGACGGCGTGCGCGATTCTACGTCCCCGCTACGACGCGAACTTCGAAGCGCTCGACGCCGACTGGCGGCGACGTCGATGTGACGACGACGCCGACGCGTCACCGTACTCCACTCTCGCCGACCGGCTGTGGACGTACCTTCGTTAAATGCCCGTATTGGGATTCAATTCGGGTAAGTACGACCTGAACGTCGCCAAAAAGTACTTGACCCCCCTGCTCATAACCGACGACGCGCAGCACACGTCGTCGGCGTTTACCATTAAACGTCAGAACAATTACATGTGCCTGTCGACGACGACGTTGATGTTCCTGGACATAACGAATTACCTCGCGCCCGGCGTTAGCTACGATCGCTTTCTGAAAGCGTACGGTTGCTCGGCAACGAAGGGCTACTTTCCGTACGAGCACATCGACGCGTTGACGCGTCTGGACGAAACCGCCCTGCCGTCGCACGAAGCTTTCTACAGCCAGCTGAAACGCGAGGGAATCTCCGCGGAGGCGTACGAGATTTGCGCGACGGCGTGGCGCGACGAGGGCATGACGTCGATGCGCGATTTTCTTGTGTGGTATAACAATCGTGACGTGGCGCCGTTTCTCGAGGCCGTCGATCGCCAGTTCGCCTTCTATCGGCGCCGACGTATCGACATGTTTAAGGACGCCATCAGCGTACCGGGGTTGACGTTGTTGTACCTGTTCAACGACCTGCCGACGACGATCCATTTCTCGCTCTTCAACGAGTCGAAGAAAGATCCGCACCGTCTGCTGCAGGCGCAGATCGTCGGCGGCCCGTCGATCATCTTCGCGCGCCACCACGAGGCCGACGTGACGTCGATTCGTGGCGGCGCGCCGTGCCGATCGATAGTAGGCTTCGACGCAAACGGCCTCTATCTATGGGCGATAATGCAGGAGATACCGACGGGCTGGTACACGCGCCGACGCGCTGAGAACGCCTTTCGAGCGGAACGCGTGCACCGCTACGGCCGTATGGCCGTGGAGTGGTTGACGCGGGTCGAGGCGGAAACCGGCGCGCGTATACGTCACCAGTTGAACGGACGCGAGAAGCGCATCGGAAAGCACCGAGTCGACGGCTGGTGCGCCGCCACGCGAACGGCGTATCAATTTCACGGCTGCTATTTTCACGGCTGCCCGACGTGTCAGGCGCACGTGACGACGAACGCCGTCAACGGTCAACCGATGACGACGCTGTACGCCGAGACGATCGCCGTGACCGCCTACCTGCGCCGTTTCGTCGACGAAGTCGTCGAAATGTGAGAGTGCCAGTGGCACGCCGTGCAACCGCCGTCGACGCCGCCCGACGCGTCACGATGGCAACCAACGACCGCCACCATTACGCTCTCGACGATACTGGAGGCGGTGCGCGACGGCTCTCTGTTCGGGCTCGTGCCTTGCGATATCGCCGTACCGGAAGCGCAGCGCGACAAGTTCTCCGAGATGCAGCCGGTATTCAAGAACGTCGATATCACGCGCGACGATCTCAGTCCGTTCATGCGCGACTACGCCGAGTCGCACGATCTCCTCACGCGACGTCAACGCACGCTCGTCGGTAGCTACTTCGGCGCGGCGATCGTGCTCGCGACGCCGCTCCTACGCTGGTATCTGGCGCACGGTCTCGTCGTCGAGCGCGTCTACCAGATCGTCGAGTACGCGCCGATAGCGTGTTTTCGCCGCTTCGGCGACGCGGTTTCGACGGCGCGACGCGAGGGCGATATCGATCCGACAAATCGATCATCGCTGATACCTTTAAACTTCTCGGGAACAGTTCCTACGGGAAAACGATTACGTGCGTCGATCGGCACCGGGAAATCAAGTACGCGACGCCGGTCGGCGCGTCGATGCTCGTCAACAATCGGCGCTTCCGCCAACTGGACGTCGTCGTCGACGACGCGCTGTACGAGGTGGCGCTGAATAAGCGTAAAATCGTCTACGGCCTGCCGATACATATCGGCTATTTCGTATTGCAGTACGCAAAATTGAGAATGCTGGAATTTTATTACGATTTCGTCGACGCCTACATTCCCCGTCCGCTCTTCCAGTACTGCGCTATGGACACCGACTCGGCGTACATAGCCCTAGCCGGACGTGACGTCGACGTGGTCGTACCGGAAGAACGTCGCGAACACTACTTCCGGAATCGTTCGCTCTGGTTTCCGGCCGAATGCTGCGACGCGCACGTAGACGACTACGTACGACGGCGCGTCGCCGGACTAGCGTGGGAGGAGCCGGCCTGCTGCGCGCGCCGACGTCTGTTCGATCGTCGATCGCCGGGGCTCTTCAAAGAAGAGTGGCGCGGCGACGGAATCGTGGCGATGTGCAGCAAGACCTACTACTGCTTAGGCGGCGTCGCCGGTCCGAAGTACAGCACGAAGGGACAGAGCAAGCGACAGAACGCCGACATCGACGAGCACAACTTCCTCGCCGTCCTGCGCGACCGTCGCAACGGCGTCGGCTGGAACCGCGGTTTCCAAGTGAGAGACTCGTCCGTGTTGACGTACGTTCAAGAGCGCGCGGCGTTGAGCTACTTCTACGCTAAACGTCGTGTGCTCGACGACGGCGTCACTACGGCGCCGATACTCGTCTAACTCGTAAACACTCGTCTAACTCGTCTACTACTAACCTAACCCCCATCACCCCCCTATGGGTAGTTTCTGTATGTATGTATGTGTGGGTAATAATAATAAACACCAATGATGTACGTGATTTGTCGTGTTTTTATTTCTTCTAGTATACACGTAAAAGCGAAGCATTTTAATAGTGCCGAATTGGTTTTAATAAATCATATACGAGACAGTCATTGTTCAACCGATTAGTGCCGAATAGGTTCTGAAACGTCGTGAAAGGCATCCCGCGACATCGGAGGAGAAGGTAGGCGACGCAATATTGTCCGCACACGTTAGAGATGACGCTCTGCAGCCGCTTGTCGTTGTACGTCCACGCGTCGCCGCAGTGACGACGCAGGAAGGCACGGAAGTCGGCGTGCAGCGGCGGCAGACCGTACGAATCGAAGTACTCGCCTCGTCGGTCGGCGCCGACGTAGACGGCCACCCAGTGCAGTCCCGGTTCGCCGCCGTCGTCGGTGTTGCACACGAAGGCCGTCGGGTAGGTGACGCCGATGGCGGCTAGCGCGTCTTTAGGCACGACGCCGGCGACGATACGTTTAGCGTACGTATCGCGTTCCAGACGACGCATCAGTTGAAACGTATCCATAGTTACTACCATTCGTAAACGACGTTCCGGTTCCGGTCGATCTCCATCACCGTCTCGAATTCCGCGTACACGACGACGTTCACCGGAAGCGGTAACGGCGTCCCGAAATGCATTTCGACACCCACGCTCCCCTGACGCACGACGTTGAAATGGTCGCCGTCGCAACAGTCGGGGGTCAGATCGAAACCGAAGATGCTGTAGCCGGCGCCGAAGTCCGTACGCGATACGTCGTTCACCTCGTCCTCGAACGCCTTTCCGGTCGCCTCGAAGAGATTCATGTAGCTCCGCACGTACCGGTTATGCGGGAAGTCCGGCTGCAGCGGCTTGCTCGGCACCTGACGTCCGTCGACGACGAACGTCAGAAAGTTTATGTCGTTGTGACGCGCGTCGAACGGATTTCTAGTGTAGTCGCCGTTGTAGGCGACGTTATCGATCATCATCAGGAAGAGGCGTTTCGGAATCGCGCCCATGTACAGGTTCTCGTGCGTGTGCGATAGCGTACCCGCCGTTATCGAGAACGATTTGCAGTCGACGCGGCGCATCGGAAACTTAGCCGTTCCCAACGTCCACGCTTTGATATGTCCCATCTGGACGGCCGGGTTCAACTTCACTTTTCGCACGTGCGGTCGAATCGCCTGCAGCACGATGCGTCACCCCGGTACGGCTTGCGCGCCCATGATCGCGAAGGCGTCCTTCGCGCGAACTATGCGTATTTTCGTGTCGACGCCGTTCGGTAGGTGTTTGTTTAGCATAAACGCGTCGACGTGCAGGCGTCCCATCATCTCCACCTCGTGGCTATCGGCCGTCGCGAGGCGTCGCGCCTCGAAGCCGACGTTGGCGTTGCCGAGCGTGTCCATCCTACCGGCGGTGTCTTTGTACCACAACGACGCCGTGAGATGCGAACGTTTCGCGTCGCTACCGTAACTTAGCAAAGTCTCGAGGTACGCCCGGTACGCGTACGTATTGGTCGACGGCGTGACGAGGGTGTTATTCAGCGACACGTCGATTTGACTGATCATCGAATGCAGGAAATTGTTGACCGGCGCCACCGCGGCGGCCGCCGCCAGATCGGTACCGTCCCCCCGCGTCACTTTGCAACGCACGTACAGTTGAACGCCCGCCAGGTCCGTATAGTCTTCGCCCGAACCCGGCACGAGGAACTCGATAGGGCCGCCGGCGTCGAGAGTCGTCAGCGGCTGGTAGACGGTCCAATGACTACTCTCGATGCTCGTCTGCGTCACCGGTCCGCTGAACAGCTCCAGTTTGGCCTTCACGCCCTCGCACGTCGAGCCGTTCACGAACGCCATGTCGTCCGTTCGACGTCTTCCGCCTACTGACGATCGTCGCCGCTAGGCGTGCTCTCTTTATGCCGCTCCCGCCGACGTAGTGCGTTTTTTTCTTCCGTAGGTCGACGACAACGACACGAGGACGTTGCTCAGCGACGAGAACGTCACGAGGACGTCGTTCAGCGACGCGTCGAGTTGTCTGAGCACCAGCGCGGAGGGGGCGGCCGTCGGACCCCGCGTCATCATGAAGCGCGCGTACATTCGAAGGTAGTCGTCGTCCGTGATGTGGAGCTCGATAGGGTCGAGAAACGTCAGCGGCTGGTAGACGATCCACTGACCGCACTCGATCGTTGCGCCGCTGTCGTTCATTATTACTCGTCGAATATGTCCGTTCGACGCGCTCTCTTCCGCCTACTGACGGTCGTCGCCGCTAAGCGCGCTCTCTTTACGCCGACGCGGGGACGACGCTGCTGCTGCTGCGTTTGTTTTTATATCTTCTTCTTCGGTGGTGGTGCCCGCTGCTGCGAATTCAATAGGCCGTCGAGAAGATCGGCGCCGGTCTCCTTCGCGCGTCTTTTTATCGAATGTTTCAGATCGCCGCCGGCAACGACGTCGCGCGCCACGTGCATGCCGGTGTTGAGCGCGCGTTTTCCCAACGCCAACGCGCCTCTCTTGATAACCGGCATGGCGCTTCGAAACAGACTCCCGAAGAGATTACCCAGACCGTGACCTCGTTGACCCCGAGCGCCGACGAAGACCGGCAGCTGTCCGCCGACCTGACGAACATAGTAGTCCACGTACGGGTTCTTCGACGACGACGGCGACATGTTATTAAAACAATTTCGATTTACAAGGTCTGAAGTGAAGCGTCGTCACCACCTTTCCCTGCTCGAATGGTATCGGTTGGCCGTGATCGTCTCTTATATCGACTTCGACCTCGTCGAATTGCTTCCGCTGCAGCTTCACGTATTGCACGCGATCGAACGTTTCCGAAATGACGTCACCGTTCTCACCGCGGACGGCGATGTTTCGAAGGAGCGGCGCGTACACGTCACCGACGACGCGCGGTTCCACGAGATCCGTGTACACTCTCGATGCCCGCCGACATATTCACAGTATTGCGACCTTCGTACTCGAACGTGTACGAGGCGGGCGACGTGCTGATGACGGGTCTCACGCGCGGCGCGGGACCGTACGCGGACGAACTCATGATCGTGTTGGTATGGAAACCTAGCACGTGCCTCAGACGGCTCGTATGAGGTATGATAAATTCGACACCCGCCGACATACGTTGCGTAAATCGGTTAGAGACGGCGCAGTATTCTAGTACGGCCTTGACCTTCCTGGTGTGTAATCTAGCTAGCGCCTCGTTGATCCTGTTCAACAACGTATAAACGTTGTTGTAGAAACCGTGAGGAATCGTCGTCTAACGATATATCAGCACGGTCGAGCCGTCTTTGTCTATCTGCGTGTAGACACCCGGTTCGCCCGCCGCGCAAGTCAGATAGAAGTAGGCGTCCTTCTTTCTCACGTTGTACCACGTGTGCGGTACAGTACCGACACTGCGCCGCATTCCCACTCCCCCGACAGGTCGAAACGTCGCGGCAACGCCGTCACGTAGTGCGTCAACTTATTTTCGGGGTGACGTTTCATAGACGCGTTGCTCGGCAGCGTCAGATAAAAATCAGGCGAAACCGCCATCGCGTTGTCGTCGATCGCCGCCGACGCTCATAGACGGACTCGGAAGCAGGTAACCGAGACAGCTGCTCAACAGCGCCGTCCACAGGTTGGAGTCACCTTGACCTTTCGTTAGATTGTATATACTAACGGCGATGACGAAGTACAGGACGACGACCTGACAAAGGAATACGATTTCGGCCTTAGGACATTCGTTGCCGCAGATTCGCCATGGAACGGGTTCGACGACAGTGGTTGTAGCGTCGATGGAGTCGTCGTCGACGACGGATGATCGCTCGGCGTTCGTTCCTCGATCGCCACTCGAGGTAGTTTCGTCGTCGTCGCACATCGTTGCGCCACTGCGCGCTGTCGATGCAGCAGGGACCTTTATACGGTAAGAACGAAGATCCGTTGCATATTCCCGCCTCGTGCAGTCGCCAGCAGCCGGTGTGACGCATCCAACGATTCATCATAGGTCCACGAGCGACTCGGCGTCGATCCAGCTGTTGAATGAAGCCGGATATCCGCTCCATTTTACGAACGCCTCCGAACCGCCGCCACCACGACGCCGACGACGCCGTAGAACCGCCTCCACGCGATATAGTTTGTCTTTCGGAACGACTACGCGTTGTAGTTCCGGTTCGTAGAAGGCGCCCTCTATCGGCGTCTCGGCGTCGTACTTCAGGCGATAAACGGGCGTTTCGGACGGATGCACCTCTACGACGGTGAACAGCTCCTCGCTCGAGTTAGCCATGTATCCTTTTTTGAATTGACCCCTCGTCTTGCTGATACATACGCGATCTCCCACGCGTAGTTTCGGTTTTCGTCTTCGTTGATCGACGTCGCCACCGTACAGTCGTTGCCATACGGCCTCCTGATTCGTCGCGTCGACACTCGCCGGCGTCCTACCGATACTTCGGTGGTAGGCGTTGTTGTACGATCGCACGAAATCCGGTAACACCTCTACGTAGCGCAGCGTTTCGTGTTTCGTAAAATAGCGCCACATACGCGTCTTCAAAGTTCGATTAAACCGTTCCACGACGCTCGCTTTAGTCTCCTCGTTATGCGTCTCGAAATGATGAACGCCGCGACTCTTTAACAACGTTTGCAGGGGTCGGTTCAAAAACTCGCTCCCCTTATCGGTCTGCAGCGTGTGCGGCGTCTCGTCGTCGTTCAGCAGGCGCTCGAAGGCCGCGACGAGCGACGCGCCGGACTTACTCTTCAACGGAACGCACCACGCCCGCTTCGAAAATACATCGATCACCGTCAATAGGAATGTTATACCGTCGTTGTTCATTTTCAGTCTAGTCAAGTCGACCAGATCGGTTTGCCACTGCTGGTTTCGACCGCCCACGATGACGCGACGTCTTTTGAAATGACGTCTAACCGGTTTGTGTAGGGTATAGGCGTCCTGCGACGCTAGCCACCTCTCGACGGCCGGTGCAACGCGTCGACGCCTCCATAACTCCCCACCCGTTTCGGATCGAAGTACACGTTATTCAGCTCGTCGTCGTCGTTTCGTTGCTGTCGAAGTTTTTGGACGACGACGACGACTCCACTCGGACACCATGACGACGACGACGACGATGATACGATTATACAGAACGCGATAAGCGCGATGATGAAACCGACGACGATGATGATGAACGCGCGTCGTGACGGCATCACGACGACGTATCCCACGCCGTGACGTCCAACGAAGAGGATCTGCGTTTAGGTTCGCCTCGCATCCGAGTACGACGTCTCCGCTCAGTCGGCGCTGATGAACTAGACGTCGACGGCATCGTCATCCTCTCTTCTAGCTTCCATCGTCGCTCCGCGTACGAACGATAGCGCGGGTTGCCTACGAATTCCATAGGGATATTCATATCCTTCATGCGCCATCCGAACTCCCGCCATCCTACGGGCGCCGTCGTCTTCGATCTCGTTCGCATGAGATCGTTTACTAGATCGACCATATTACTCCCCGTGATCGCTTTACCGTCGTACACGAATTCACCGCGATCGTTCCATCGAGACAACGGATCGGCTTTCATTTTTTCGATAAGCAGTCTCGTCTTCTCTTCTCTCACGCGTACCGGTTGCACCGCTCGAGCCGCCTCTATCGTATTGTACCGACTCAGCAGTTGATTGTACGACGCTACCTTTTCGCGTTCCGATAAATCCGAACGTTCTAGAATGTCCTTCATGTCGCTGTCAAGGCTACTCAGCACACGTGATCGAGGCGTGCTCGACGACTGATCGACACGCGGCAGAAGGCTTTCCACCAAACGTGGATCGACCAACGCCATCTTCTTCGCGTACTGCATCAATCACCCGCTGCCGCCGGTGCCGCCGAACACCTGTCTGAGCAGCGGCAAGATAACGGTACTCGCTAACGGCGCTAGCAGGGCCGTCAGAAAACCACCCGCATCCTTTTGCAAGATGACACGCTTCTGCTTACGCGTCACGTGTTTGTCGACGAGTTTACGCAGATGATCCCGGTATTTCGACAATACGCGTTTCTGTTTCGGCGACAACTTCACGTTCCCTTTCAGAATGTTGTACGCGCAATCGCACAGACTACAAATGAGACCGGTATCCGCGTGGGCGAGTAGGGCTTTTCGCAGAGCGATGTTCCGCCTATGTCTCTCCAACAGCTGCAGGGCGACGATGTGTCTCTTTATTTGATTCGTCGGTCCCGCCACCTTCGGCCGTCTCTTCGCTCCCGTCACGCGCGCCTTCATAGCGGCTAATAAACGGACGCGTCGTCGTCTCTCTCTTCTTATAGTCCGCCGACGCCACCACCATCACCACCACCGCCGCCACCCTTCCGAACGTACACGTACTGAAGGCGTTCGTCCGGAAATATGCACGTACGCAGACGCATATCCTCTTCCGTTTCCTGTTTCAGATCCACGAATAGATACCCGTACGCCGACGACGTCGCGTCTTTGAAAGCCTCTATCATGTAGTTGACCTTTCCCGGGTACATCTGTTTCGCTAGGTGACCTACTTGACCCGCGTCTCGTGGGCTCTTGAATAGCACTATGTATTGAGCGTTCAGGCTGATTGTACGGTTTTCTTTCCCTTTCGGAAACATGTTCTGTCATAATTGTACGACCGACGTATTACAATGATGACTTTTTTTAGTAAATAGTACCGTCACCCGGCTATCGGTCTCCTCCATGAGGTCGTCGAGTATTAGAAGCGTTCTCGCTTTAACGTCTAAACGTTTCGGATCCGGCAGGCCGTCTACGAACTCTATTTTCGAAGACATAGACGTGTAGCCGCTCTGCCACTGTCCTTAACACCACAGGATTTTCTCCGGCGGCGGATCGATCATAGTGTCGTAACGTATCAAACGCTCGACGAACGTCGTCTTACCGCATCCCGTAGGACCGGCTACTATACACGTAAAAGGATTCTTCAACGACGGTCCGTTCATTTTTCACGACTGAACAACGAACACTTTTTTCTCGTCTTTATACGCATCGCGTAACTCCATCAACAGTTTACCGAGCATGTTCTTCCCCGCATCGCCCGCGATTCCGCTACCCCAGAAACCCTCCTTACTCGCTATCCATTCCACCAATTTGGCGTCCCCGTTCGCCAACAGTGCAGCCTTCAAATCGCTCGATCCGTCAAACTTCCTCCTCAACAACATCCTCATACATTTCACCCTAATGTCGGTCCATTTGTTTGACATTCTCTTTAGTCGAATGTCGTAACTGCGTCGTTTCGCTGCGTAAGAGCTTTGTGAACTTTTGATTATTTCGGCACATTCCACGTCCTCGTAGAATATCGCTTTCCTATACTGATAGGCGTGCTCGACGGATCGAAAGCCCCGACCGAACGCCGACAGTCGACGCATATACATATTCGACAAGAGCGATCGCGATCCACCAAACCTTATAGGCGACGACATCGTACTGACTACCGATCACCCGCTACCGCCACCGCTTATATAACCGCGACTCCTAAGGTCAAACCCCGGTTGTACGGCGTTGATGACCCCTACCCCGGTTATAGGCGGTCGATCAAGTACGAAACTAAACGTTTATACTTTAGCGTGGTTAGCTTACGTCACTAAGTACGAAACTATACGATGGTTTTAACGTGGTTAGCAGCGTATTGCTTACGTCAGCGCGCTCTAGGTACGGCGTTGATCGCTAGGACTAAAATAATATCTGCACTCACCGCTAGGTGGCATCTCTCTAGGGTACTGTCAATCATCCAATTAGTATCTAATTACATCGCTCATCAATCACGTTTTTTATAAGTAGGTTTCCGAAACTCATTAGTGTCAAACAAAAAACCTTTGATCTTTTTTTATACATAGGACTAGTCTCGCATTATTGCTTACGTCAGCAGTGTGCAAAATCGTTTAGTGGTCATTAAATTCTTTTTTATAAGTAGGCTTTTGAGACCGTACAGCGCCTACTATCTACTGTTAGGTTCTTTATAACTAAGCCAACGCATGTAAATAGGATAGCAACCGCGATCAAGACAACGAGGAAGAATGATAATACGATCAAATGTATTACATGAGTAATCAAGAAAAGATAATAAATGGTTAACGAAAATAAAAGAACAACTATTAGCCTATGACCCTAACCTAAACTAACCCTGAACTATGCTAGCCTTAAGCTAAACTAACCCTGAACCATGCTAACCCTAAGCTAAACTAACAGCATTCGAATTTGTATTCCTCTACTACAAATCCCCTACATTATACATTGCACGGTTATATCTCACAATCCGAGGCGCCTGGCGCTCTCAACAAGTCACAAAAAATCGACCCTACTCACATATAAGTCCCTACGAACATTAATAACAATCTTCGGATAAGTACTGAACCCCGATTATAGAATGCTTAGTTCTATTTCACAAACAGAGGCGCCTATCGCTCTCAATAATTCACCTCTAAACACGTGTAAGTCCCTACGGACATTATCAACAAGTATTAATCGTTGCCCGATTGGCAACTAGCATCAAGTTACGTTCAACGACGTATCACGTCCCTCAATACTGCTGCTTCGAGAAGCCAGACAAATGTTCGGAGAATGCTCCCGAGAAGCGTGTCGTAGAGCGAATACGTCCGTCAGCCTCGTGAGTCCGAGTCGCGTCTTCTAGCTTCGCCATAGCGCATGTGAATCTACGCGTCGTTGAAACTTCATCGCATTCGCCTGCTCGCTATCGCCTGCTCGTAGCACCCCGCTCGCAATCGTCGCAGTCGTCGCTCGCAGCCGCCCGCTAGCGGTCTCCTGCTCGCAGCACTCCGCTCTCAGTCGCCGCTCACCGTCGTCCGCTCGATATCCCCTGTTCGCGGTCGCTCGCTCGCTCGCAACGCTTCGTTCGCAGTCGTCGCCCGCCGCCGTCGCTTGCAGCTTCCCGCTCACAGTCGTCGCTCGCCGTCGCCCGCTCGCCGTTGTTCGCACGCAACTCTTCGTTCGCGGTTGTCGCCCGCCGTATCGTACTGACCATATCTGGCCATCCTGATTCGTTATAATAGATCAGGCTAATTTATACGTCATGTGACACCCCTTTAAAATATAGCAGAATCATACGTAACGCTAACTAAAAGTTGCCACGCTCTGCTGAGCGCACCATCAGTCGTACAGCAGTTAGTGCATAATACAAACGTTTGGACAACACCCTGCCTATACATTGGCTTGCCCTTCCTATATAACTGTAACCAAAAGAAGCCGGATATAAGATTATGATATTCTAAATAGCAAAAACATATTCACACAGATCATCGTCCGCTGGCAGCGAACTTGAACAAGTCACTGCTTGCAAGTCAATGCTGCAGTTGACATGTACTAGGAAATGTCGTACTTCCTCTGAGTTTCGGGGCGCTTTTATGTCTCTGATTGCACTCAACGTTTTCGGGTCCGGTTTCACACCTTCTGATGTAAGCATGTGTCCGATGTACGGTAGTTTTGTTATGTGGAATCTGCATTTCTTCTTGTTCAGTTTCTGTCCACACTCACTAGGTCGTTTGATAAATGTTCTCAATTTGTCATCGTGCTCTGCTCGATCCGTATATCAGTATGTCGTCCGCCACAACTGATACAAGGCACTCGAGAGTCCCCTCTGGAACTCTTCTGGTGCGGTTGAGATAGCAAATGGCATTCGCTTCCACTTGTATCTTCCGTAAGGAGTCTACGTAAGGTGTGAGATGGCTCGATTTCTCTGACATTTTCACTTGTAAGAAACCGTCCTTCGCATCACACAAGCTGAACACTTTGGCTTCTGCCGACTGAGGCAACACATTTTCGATGTCTGGCATCTGGAGGTGGTTTCTTCTCAGACTTTGTTTAAAATGTTGAGGATCGTGGCATAGTCTAACTGTCCCGTTTGGTTTCCTGACAGGCTGCAAGTGACTTATCCACGGTGTAGGATTCTCAACCTTCTCGATTATACACTGTTCTTCCAGAGTATCAAGCTTGGCTTTCATATCATCTTTTATCGAAAGAGGAATCTACTTCTAGGTCATACTCGCCAAGTAGACATCCGATACCATGAAACACATTCTCATACTGCATCAGAATGTTCTCAAATGGTATTAGACCGAGATCAATGTAAGTGTTCAGTGACAGCAAACTGTGTTATTTAGTGTTCATCACTAAAATGTTCAGCTGGTGTTCTTTATTCGAGTTGTCAGTAACTGTTATGATAAACCAACCATCTGGCATCACTGTAATGTCGTCATACATCGTGACTGCTTTCTTTGTCGCGGTCAGTCGCGGCTTGCCCATGATGGCATGATCTTGGCGTGTACATGTTGCAAGTTGCAGCAGTATCTAGCTAAAACTCGAGGTTCCTCTGCACCTTACCGTTCTCTACTGGAATTGTCGCGATCATCTTCCAGTCACGTTTCGTCACGTGTTTGCTGTTCGTCGATTCGTCAGGCGAATAGTTCCAGTCATGCTTCGAACTTCCTACTAGTTTAGCTCTATCTGATTTCACAGTCTTACTAGCACAACATTTTATAAAATGATTGATTTTCATGCATTTGTAGCATTCTTTACCGTACGTTTTGCATTTTCGCGGAGAGTGATTTCATCGACACTTTCTGCAGTTTTCATTACCGTTTTTAATCGGTGGAGCATATCTTCTCGTAGCGGGTTTTATCAAGTGTACAGTCTCTACCTTTGTACCCTGGACCGCTCTGTACCTGAGGTCCTCCCTTGCTGCTTCCATTGCCCTGCATGTGGCTATCGCTTCCTCCAATTAGAAGTCTTGATGTTCAAACAGTCGTCTTCTTACACGATCATTTTCTATGCCGAGTAGCAACGCTTGAATGACCATTCTCTCGTATTGTTCTCGCCCTCCTAAGTTGCAATCCCTGGCGACATTGTGCAACGCAGTGACGTATTCATCGATCGTCAACTGTCCCTGCTTTATAGTAACAGTCTGTGTGTCATTGCGACCACATTCACGCGAGCCGCAAAGGACGAGTTGAATTTGGCTATGACTGTGTTATATTTCTGCTTGTCCGCTTCTGCAGTCTATGTGAATGCATCGAACATGTAATTTCCTATCTGTCCTTCTGTCCTTAGCAAATGCGCTGTTTAGACTTGATCAGGCTGATCCGCCCATCCCGTAGCCACGAGAAACTGTTCGAAAGTACGTAGATAACTTTTTCAATGTTCCGGTAAGTTTCCGCCATTTGTCAACGGTTCTGGAGCCAGCAATTTGTCCATTTTCTTCTCTTCGTACTTACCTCATGCGGGGCACCATTTTCACGTTCTAACTGTTTGCTATATACGTGAATTAGACGAGGACACAGTTGAGAGAACGCAACATTTAATGGATACGCTACACAGCATCAGTAGTAGTTAGGGCGCTCAGACTACCGTACATGATACAAAGATCAAAGGACATCAAAGGGTTTTTGGGGCAGCCACACCATTTTGGGGGCTACTTATAAAAAAGAAATGATGGATGACCTGTCATAAAATCTACTTATAAAAAATCTCTTATCTTAATTGCTCTATGACATCTTACTTATAAAAAAGTAAAAAAAAGTTTTGATTAATAGGTTTTTTGAACCCTTTTTTATGATCACCGCGGGTTCATGTAAGTGCAGTTCGTATGTGCTGGCCTCTAGTGACTAGGCGCTAAAATAAAGTACACAGTAGCTCAATTATTGATTATGTGTGTGACGCGCGATTGTTTACGCGACGCTAGTTGGGCTTATGGACGCCTGCCGTTTAGCACGTAGACCACCGTTACATAAGCATCTTTACCAACTGGTTACATAAGTTTCTAATTCCTTAATAAAATCCTAAACGCGTAAAACATAAAGGTCTATAATACGAAGTAAGGACTAGAGAATCTTATGGTAAACTTATATTTGAAAATAACACTATGAAAACGACGTTCAGTTTGTGCACTAACATGACCGAGTGCTTTTTTGTATTTTTAATAACCTTGCCAGACTCGGCTGTTTTGTGGTGTACGTATTCGAGCACACGGAGTCTATTCACTACACTAGTATAAATAGGGCGGCCAAGAATGCCTCTGTATTCATTTATTGTCGGTGTGGTAACGTTGTGTTATTTGCCTTTGCAGACCATCGCTCTCATCATGCCGATTCAAGGCGAACAAGGGGTCCTCGGTCCTATGCTGAAGAAGAAAAAAACGACGGCTAGAGAACCCTAGCGTTGTTTAATAAGTTCGAAAATCGATGGTTACAAATCGTTCGCCGTAGCCATCTAACGGTTGCGATTCCGTTTATAGTCGGTGTCGGGGCTTCGTCGTAGTTAATATCGTTTCGGCTTCGACTAGGACGGATGCGCGCGCCTACGCTCCGCAGTGCTGCCACCTAATGCACTTACATCAACCACTAGAGCCGCGCGCCACGGAGAGTCAGTCAGTGGGTGCTACCACCTACCACGATGCCTGTTTGTCCCGTATGTGGTCGCGCCGTCGATCGTCTGGAGGAGCACTCATGTAGTCCGCCGCGGCACCAATGCCCGAATTGCGGGCGATCTTTCGCCTATCGTAGAGGCGTAACGAGACATTTAAAGAAATGCAGTAGCGATAACGGGGATGATGACTGCAAATGCCCGAAATGCGGTCGATCGTTCGCCTATCGTAGCAGCGTAACGAGACATTTAAAGAAATGCGGTAGCGATACCTGGGATGATGACTGCAAATGCCCGAAATGCGGTCGATCGTTCGCCTATCGTAGCGGTGTAACGAGACATTTAAAGAAATGCGGTAGCGATACTGACCGTAAATGTCCAAAATGCGGTCGATCGTTCGCCCGTCGTTATACTATGGTGAAACATGTGAGAGACTGCGGTAAACCACCACCCCGGACGGTCTACGGCGTACCGTTCACGAGCACTGGTCGAGCATCCGCACGTCTATAGCGCGCGGTCCCGTCCAGTCGAGATATAACTATCAACTGACCGGTTTGGACTCGGGCGCGCTCGACCCCCGACTACGACTAATGTTCGAGGAGCAGACTCGAGCGTTTAAAATCAACTGAAGTTTTGGGTGTATCCTCCGACACAAGGAGACGGGCTGTTACAGGTACTTTCATTCGTCGTGTAACTGCTGCGGTCGCTACCTCGAGTCGCTCGTCCTCGTCACCGACGCCTCGTCGTTCGAACGCTTCCTCGAGGCCGTCCGACAGCCTGAAATTCTTCAGTAGGTTATAACGCAGAGACCCGACTCGGGATGGATCGCCGAATTGGTGACGAACGTTACCTACTTTCTGAACGCCATCATCCACCATCCTATCGGCTGTCTCGACGCGCGACTTCCGACTACCTGCGCTCATCGGTCTAGCGAAAGATCGACACAATAGACCCTACACTGATGACCTGTGCCTCTTCCGCTGTCTGGCGCTTCATCGAGGAGCTAGGCACCTCGTAGACGATTTGACGGCGCCGGCCTTAAAACTCTACGCCGACTACAACGCCGGTGTGGATCCCTACGTGTTCAGCGGCGTTCCTCTGAACGCTCTCGACCGGGTGAAGATGGTCTTTAAAAGAAAACAAAAGGCAACGTTTTGGTGTTAAGCATCTAAAAGAGTTAATACAAACTAACAATTTCCAACTACAATCAAAATTTTTAACGTCAGCGGTTTACCAGGAAAACATTTTTGAACACACAACTACCGAATTTCTATGGACTACGCCATTGTTAGAAGAAAGTGACGTCACACTGTCGTAACTCGCTTCGTAGATTTTCTGCGTACTATTTGTTCCCAACTCCGTTAGGTGGCGCTATGGTAAGTTTACCAATTAAAATGTGCGCATGCGTTGTGACTGTGTAAATAAGATTGCTTTACAATTCTTCGGAAGACAACGAAAACCAAATTGATTTCGAAGCAGCTGGTTACCGGTTTGAACCACAAAAACAAGGGCCTGTGTTGGAAGATAGGGCAGAGGCGCGTGCCGGTGGGCACAAACAGGAAGGCCCACGGGCAGTGGAAATATCGAGGCGCATACCATGCCGAGATGAAATTGACTGGTGTCGGTGTGGAAAATGCCGCATCGATCTCCCTGTTGAGGAACAAGAACTGAATATGTCTGCTGCCAGGAGGCGCTTGCTACTCGACAGCAACGCCGTTGGTGAAGGTAATTATTATTCTGTTTAGTTTATTGTTTAAATAACCGATGAGCCTAAGTTCCGGGCTGCGTATGAACAGCGAGAGATGATCGCTCGGGCCGGGACACGTCACTTGTCTTATATATTTGGGATTGGTTGACTTTCTTTTAACTTAGTTAGATCTCACTCTCAGTGTCACTGGACTCGGTGTTTGAACTTTGACATGTCCATTTTCGAATACCACCCATGGCTGTACCCTCACTTTTTTAAAGAAATGTAGTTGAATGGTTCCATGATTCATGTGAACCAAAATTGTACAGGGCAGAGCTATGATAGAAAATAAGCAGGAATTAACTCCCCTTTTGTTCTATTCCCGTCGACACTCTTCACATTCGCAGTAATGGCTATGCATGTATGAACAGTATGTGGCAGTACTACTTTTTAAACACATGGCAGGTAGATAGATTATTTTTAACTTGATGCAAACTGCAATTTTTCTGCCCAAAGTTTACATTGGCTCTTATGAATAAAATATACCTTGGTGTTTTGGTGACAAAAAAATGACTACCGTTTTGTGCAAATATTCACACATTTCAAAACGGCCTTCCTTAATCTGCATGATATTTCTATGGACCCAGATATAATACTGGGATGAATACAGTTAGAGGATCGTGATGCATTCTTTGTGAAATATGTTTAGAATAATAATTCATGTTTGCTTAACATTCGTGTAAAACTATTATTTAAATGCTTAATTCTTTGTTACAGGTGGAATGCTGTACATTACAAACAGCAGGGGATTTATAATTCTTTGTTTGGAGCAGGTGATGCTGCGGAATGGGAATTAGACCGTCCAACAAACAAGTACGTATATATGTGCATGCATTGTTACAAGGCCAGTGAAATGTGTTGTTAAATATTTATTGAAATGTATTAATAATGAACACAATACAACATCATAGTAGCACTAGCAATACAAATATATATATAGATAATTTTATTAACAACCTCATGCCTGATGCCAAAATTATTAATAACATCTTCCAGGGAAATTACTTAGTGGCCATACCATACGTCATCTACCATCCACATGCTAAGCAAATTTACATCATTGAACTGACTACCATTTGAACCTAACATCAAGAAAGATCATGTATTCAAAACTAACAAGTATGTCGCACTAATCCATGATGTAAACAATAACGGAATAAAATCAGAATTAACATGCATTGAAATAGGTTGCAGAGGCTATGTATCTGAACCCAACAAATCTAAGACTGACAACCTCCTTAAAATCTCTTGGAATAAAACCACCTACAAAACAACTAATTCAATCGTATGCTTGTCTAAACTAGCCCTGCTAACGCCATTCACCCTTTCTAAATGTAAAGACGAACCACACTGGTTTGACCCAAGACTAATTAAAATATGATGACCATCATCCTAATATGACAATAATTACAAAATAAAATTCCCCTCAACAGCAAGTAATCCTACATAAATGTGTTCATTTTCAATATGACTTACTTTAACCGTTAGTCATTATTTACCTTAGCCTGCTACAATATACTACTATACATAGCTATTTACTGTATTCACACATGTACTTGGGTTATCGTTTCACACTTTATTGTATTCTACTGTATGAATAAAGTGATACTCTCTCACTACAGAACAAATTATAATGGTTCCACTTAAGTTATCATAACGTATAGATACAATGTTTGTTGCACCGTCATAATTTGTTCTGTAGTGCAAAATTATCACTATTTGCCTTATTCCAGATGAACACATGTTGAATGGTAAACAATTTATATAAAGGAATGGTGTCGTTATAGAACCGATTTTTTATGTGTCATTTATTTACAATGTCAGATGTTTATTTGAGCCTAATTTATTTCAGGTCTCTCAGATGGGCTGCATACAGGCAGTTTACCTGGTGGATCCAGGGCAAGCTGGGACGAAGGTACAAAGAGTTCTACCAGCATGTGCCAGCCATGGAATAAGATCAATGTTCCCTGCCCCCGATGGGGGACAACACGAGGGATACCACGCTGGACTTGAAAACTAAACTAGACAATGTACACGTAACCTATGAAGGTGTATGTGGGTGGTGGCAGTATTTACTGTTTCTTTACAAACTGACTGACTCTTGCTGCCAGCAGATCCTCCTTCTCTGGTTTTGGGACATCTGTCCCGGTGACTGTGATCGGATGCAGTGCGATATTTCTTTATAAACGCATCTGTCACTCGATCCGTGAGCATTTGTAGGTGGGTACGTGGGTTCACCTGCTGTGGTCTGTTATGCAGCACCCATTGCTTGCGTCTTTTGGACCACATGACACCAGTCTCAACAGGTTTGTCTGGGCTGGGACGTGGTCGGTAGTTCCACGCCAGAGCAGACAGCATCAATCTTTTTCTTGTTAAACAAAACTTGATAAACTCATCTCAACATGGTTTTTTTAAAGCGAGGTCATGCTTAACAAATATGTTATGTTTTTTGGAAGACATCACTAAGTGGGTAGATGAGGGATCACCAGTAGATATCGTCTACTTAGATTTTCAAAAAGCTTTCGACAAAGTACCACATCAAAGATTACTGCTTAAACTAAAGGCCCATGGCATAGGAAATGGTATAATAAACTGGATAGAACAATGGCTGATTGACAGAAGACAACGTGTAGTAGTTGATGGGGAGGCTTCAAACTGGAAATCGGTATTGAGTGGGGTACCACAGGGATCAGTATTAGGGCCTATATTATTCTTAATATATATCAACGATTTGGATGATGAAATAACAAGCAAGGTGTTGAAATTTGCGGATGATGCAAAAGTGTTTAGAAGGATTAAAAGTGATGGAGATAGACAGCATTTACAAGATGATCTTGACAGGTTGATCAAATGGTCTGAAAAGTGGCAAATGGTGTTCAATTTTGGGAAATGTAAATGCCTCCACACAGGACATGGGAACGAAGAAGTAGAATATACAATGGGGGGTACTGTACTAAGTACTACTGTAAAAGAAAAGGACTTAGGGTTAACCATTAGTGCTGATATGAAGGTTTCAGAGCAGTGCGGAATTGCAGCTTCAAAGGGAAATCAAATCCTTGGATTAATTAGGCGAAACATAACGTATAAGGAAAAAGAGCTAATAACACCGCTGTACAAAACAATAGTTAGGCCTCATTTAGAATATTGTTACAAGCGTGGAGGCCATATCGCAGGAAGGACGTAGATGTGCTAGAAAGAGTGCAGAGGAGAGCAACTAAAATGATACCAAATCTGAGGGATCTTAGTTACGAAATACGCCTAAAAAATGCGGTTTAACAACACTAGAGACCAGGAGATTGAGAGGAGATCAGATAGAAGTGTTTAAAATATTGAAGGGTTATGAAAATATTGATAGAAATATGTTTTTCTCAGTTAAGAAAGATAGAAGGACTAGAGGACATGAACTTGCATTAGCAAAGGAGCAGAGTAGATTGGATATAAGAAAGTTTTAATTTTCACAAAGGACTGTAAATGAATGGAATAGATTACCTGCTGATTGTGTGGGTGCTAGTAGCGTGAATATGTTTAAAAATAAAATCGACACATACCTTAGACGGGCGGGATACACATAGATAAAAGGGTCGGACTCTCGATAAGCCAAAGGGCTTCCTTGTCCACCTGCCACCTAGAGTTAATTCTCTAGGTGGCAATATTGTTAAATCTTGTTAAATCTAGCTTTCATTCCTACAGTGAAGAATAGTACATGCAGTATTCTAATAAAATGTCTGCAAACAACTGGTGTAACACACCTGTCTATATGTTGTTAGTAAGCTGCTGTTATTTACCTTATGACTGAAGCATTCAGTGAACTTTAAAATGCTTTTCCTGCGTAAAGTGTTGGTTGTTTTTAGTAACAACATAATGGCCAATCATGGTAATCGTACTGGTACATTAGTAAAATGATACTGATCCTTACAAATAAGGCATTCCATCATCACATTCCTTCACATAATTTATTATAACTTGTTTTTTCTTCTTAATTTCTGTATCTACTGTATATACAGTCACTGTATTTTGATATTATGTTTTGATTTTATATTTCTTTAATAAAATTGGTGATAATGACACAAGTGCTCTTATATATTTCATTACAGACAATTGCATTCTGGAATGTAATTATTACACGGAGATGTAATTTATTACACTCAAGTAACTGTACTAATAAATGTACACAGCAACTGATTACAAGGAATAGGTAGGGTGATACGGAATGAGCACTATCCATCTGTGTATTCGCCCCCTCACATCTGAGTGATTAAACTACTGAAAAGTTGGTCATTGGGAACTTTGACTATGTAACATTTTTGGTCCCACACATAAGTCGGCGGTCCACATATTAACGCATAACATGTAAACAGCATTTACATTATCAGTTTTGGAAGTCTGAATAAACACATTTGCTGATAAGGTAGTAGTCATGCTGGCTGGTACTTTCGAGTAGTCATCCTGAAAAAAACGAGTTGGATGCCTATGAAATGCAGTAATTTCGAAAACTTATTATAATGTTAGTTATGCATAGGAGCTGATTTAATGTATTTGGGATTCAAAACGGTGACTGGAATTCACCTTGCACTACTTGGGTCGTGGTCCCTACTCATCATCTACTGATTGCAGGTCTTAAGGTTACTTGTTGCTTTGGACATGCCTCAGGTATAAAATGAATACATATCAAGTTTGGTACTTACTTCTGCAACTGTGTGTCACCGTTGCATGTTGCACAACACCACCACAGATGGTTTGATACATTCTGTATCCAATGAAGGAGGTCCTCGCATCCCTTGCCTCGGACCTTCGCAGTAAACTTGCGGTTGATGCCTTTCCCCATGTGCCACATCATGTTGGTGATCGAGCTGAAATGCAAATTACAATTATTTATATTTTTTATACAAATTCAAGATTTTTTCACAACAGCTGTTACCAGTTTTTGCTGTTAGTGTACAAAAAAAACAAGTTAGTGAAGATGTGTGTACATGATATATTATTACAGATATTTCGACAATATATGATTATTGAGTGATGCCAGTATTTTTATAATACAAACATGGTGTATCTGGTGAGCTCAGTGATAACTATATTTGGATCACATAATTACTCCGAGATATCCTTCCAAATGCTGAATTTAAATATTTTAGTATTTTTATCTAAAAAAAAACATTTTCACCTGGGTTGTATCCCCTTAACTAAAATTAGTAACATTATGTAATTTTACTAAATACAAATAAAGCCATTTTAAACGTTTTACAATAGAGTTTATAGTGATATTCTTCGTCACATAAACAGTAGTCACATATAATTATATACGAAGTACAATGATATAACATCAACACATAAATGATAGGCCAAACATTTCGATATATGACAATGTCTAATGCAATATTATTGAATGCAGAACGTATTTTTGTTCATTTAACACAAAATACAGTACGTTTTGCAATGTTATTATAAACGACAATCATTCCAGCCCATGTTAACCCGTTACTGTAATATCGCTCACGAGAGTTGATTACCGTTAACTTTTGCTATTCGGCTATCTTCTAAAGACTAAAGTCTAAACTCTTTGTGGTGCAATATAGTACATTCTGGTACTGTTCTAGCTTGCCTCCAGCATATCTTGCATTTCAAATGTCAACAGATTATAATTGGATACCAAGTAACTCGGTACTAACCTTCTTGCGATCGAATTCTCGGCGGCGGCGCGTTTGACCGAAAATATGCGTCGCTTCGACGGCTGAGGTCCGTGACTAAATATCGTAGTCACTGCACCTGGCTTCAAACATCGACGTCGGCGACGTTTTGTCGGATCTTGTGTCATTAACTGACGATAAAGATTTCCTTCGAAGCACGTTCCTTCAAAATGATCTGAACATAGTGCGTTGTATTTCGAAGGCTTCCAACCAGCCCGTCCACAGTTGTGAATCCACTATTTCACTTCTGACTCAATATCCTTCGCTGTACTATTGTTACAACCGTATGTAGAGCAGTATGGCGATTTGCAACTCACGTTTTCACTGTAAGCTCAACTTATACTAACATAATGAACCGCATCCCATGAACATGAACCAACTACGCGAACTACACAAGACAGTGTGTCGTACACGGCAAAAATAATGCTGCTCGTTTATTGGTCACTTTCGGCCAAATGAACGCGTCATCAGTAAGATGGCACTCTACATATTATCGCATATTTCGTTAGAATCTTCCACTTTAAGACTACATTCCGAATAAACCACTGAACTGAAAATTGTGATTGTAGATGCAAATGGTTAGTTTGTGCTAACTCTTTTAGGTGCTTAACACCACAACGTTGCCTTTTGTTTTCCTTTAAAACCAACGTGGTCATGTATCGACTGACGGAGGAGGAGCCCGGGAAAACGTCCGCCGAATTGGCCCGCCGTTCCCTCCGCCGGTACCCCACTACCATGAACGTAAATCTGTTCGCCGCGCACTATTCGTATATACGCGACGTCTCGATGTTGTGTCACACGTACCTATGCGGTAAGTGCGGCGATTCGCTGTGGCGAAGCGCCAATAAATTACGGCGTCACGAAGCGACGTGCGAGGGCGACGTTCGCCACGTCTTCCCCGGCGGCGTCTACCATCCGACGCCGTCCGTGTTTCAACGGTTGGAGGATGAGGACGAACCCCTGCGCTACTACCCGTACAGGGCGACGTTCGACATCGAGTGCTTCTTCGACAACCGTGACTTGCCGGCGGACAGTGCCAAATGCCGGTGGATAGCCCGACACGAGCTACTCAGCGTGAGTATCGCCTCGAACGTCCCCAGCCACGAGACGGCGCGCTTCTTCGTCACGACCGGCGATTCGAACGAGCTCGCGAAGTTTCTGATCGTCGCCCTGGAGGCCGTGAGCGAAGCGGCGTGCGCGGCTCTGCGACCGTCGTACGACCTGACCTTCGAAACGGTCGCCGCGCTCGACGACGAATGGCGAGCCCGAGAGAAGGATGAGTCGGATAAGAACCCGTACACCGTACTCACCGACCACCTGTGGACGCATCTGCGCCGCCTCCTCGCCCTCGGCTTCAATTCGGGTAGGTACGACATGAACGTCGTCAAGAAGTATCTCACTCCCCTGTTCATGACCGCCGAAGGGCAGAGCATATCGTCGGCCTTTACGATCAAGCGTCAGTACAACTTCATGTGTCTATCGACGGCGACGCTCAAGTTCCTGGACATCACTAACTACCTGGCCCCCGGTTTCAGCTACGATAAGTTACTGAAGGCCTACGGCTGCGAGGTGACGAAGGGACACTTTCCCTACGAGTACCTCGACGAGCTGCGGAAACTGGACGACACCGAACTGCCGCCTCGGGAGGCCTTCTACAGCCACCTGAAACGCGAATGGATCTCCGCCGCGGCGTACGAGCGCTGCGCGAAGGTACGGCGCGATGAAAGGGATGACGACGCTGCGGGACTTCCTCGTCTGGTACAACTACAGGGACGTGGTGCCGTTCCTGGAGGCCGTCGACAAACAGTTCGCCTTCTACCGGGAGCGCCGCATCGATATGTTTAAGGACGTCATCAGCCGACGCTTCACTTCACTCTCTTCAACGAGCCGACCAAGGACCTGCACCGGCTCCTGCAATCGCAGAACGTCGACGGTCCCTCGATCATTTTAGCGCGTCATCACGAGGCCGACGTAACCGTTCTACGCCGACACGCCGTACTCGGCGCGGATTTGCCGCTCGATTGTAGGCTTCGATGCAAACGGCCTCTACCTATGGGCCATCACGCAAGACATGCCGACGGGGTGGTACACGCGCCGCCGCGCGGAGAACGCCTATCGACCGGAACGCGTGCACCGCTACCAGTACCAGTTCCAAGGTTGCTTCTTCCACTATTGCCCGTGCACGGGGAAGGAAACAAACGAAGTTAACGGAAAACCGATGAGTCAACTGTACGCCGAGAAGCTCGCCATGACGAGACCTGTCACTGGACCGGCGGCGGCGACGTTACGCGGTCGACGATCTTGAAGACCGAACTCTCTTCGGTCTGATAGAGTGCGACATCGCTTTCCCGCCGAGACGATCGCGTGCATTCGTCGGTTCGGCGACGCCGACCCCGATAAAGCCACCCTCGCCGATACATTTACGCTTCTCGGGAACAGTTCCTACGGGAAAACTATCACGCGGGTCGATCGGCACCGGGACATCAAGTACTGTACGTCTACCGGCGCCGCGACGTTGATCAACGATCGACGCTTCCGGCAGTTCGACGTCGTCGTTCCCGACGGTCTCTACGAGGTGGCGATGAAAAAGCGAACTGTCCGGTACGCGCTGCCCATCCAAATCGGCTTCTTCTTATACCAGTACGCCAAACTACGTATGCTGGAGTTTTACTACGACTTGATCGCTACCTACGTATCGCGTTCCCTGTTCCAGTACTGCGCGATGGACAACGACTCAGCGTATTTGAGCCTCGCGGGACGGGACATCGACGAGCTCGTTGAGGCAGCTAAGCGCGAGCACTACTTCTGCCACCGAGGAGAATGGTTTCCGTCGTAGTGCTGCGACGCGCACGCGGAGGCGTACGTGCAGTGCCGACTCGCCAGGCCGAGCGTGGGACGCGCCCGCCGAATGTTGCGCGAAGCGTCGCAGGTACGATAAGAGAACGCCGGGCCTCTTCAAAGAGGAATGGTCCGGCCGCGGAATCATCGCGCTCTGCAGCAAGACCTACTACTGTTTCGGCGCCAACGGCGGGGATAAGTACAGCACGAAGTGGCTGAGCAAGCGTCAGAACAACATCGACAAGGACGTCTACCTCGCCGTGCTGCGCGGACAACGGAGCGGCAGCAGATGGAACCGCTGCTTCCAAGTGAAGGAATCGTCCGTGCTGATGTACATTCAGGAGCGCGCGGCGTTGAGCTACTTCTACGCCAAACGTCGCGTTCTCGACGACGGCGTCACTACGGCGCCTATACTCGTATAAGGACTACCTAACCTAAGGGGGACTACCCCTACCTAACCTAAGGACTACCCCTAAGGGGGCGCCCGTCCCTCCTCCCCTAGTGTTAGGGTGTATGTATATATGTATGTATATAGGTAGGAACTAATAAAAAAGAGTGAACACACGCGGTAGAGTTTTCATCGTCTTTTATTCATTACTACTACTAGGCGTACATGCGACCTCACTACTTCAGTCTTGCCTGCCATACGGCGAGGAGCCCTTGCGGGTCCAACAAAGTTGGTTCGGATACTCGGTCGCGGCCGTTTAATAAGCGATAGGCGCTAGCTAGTAAGCGGTACATTCAATGCGGTTTTAGCCAGTCGAATACGAGACAGTCGTTGGCCACCCTTTTGGGGCCGAACAGGCACTGGAAGCCCTGTAGCAGAATACCGCGGCATCGTAAGAGCAGGTAGGCGACGCAATATTGTCCGCATACGTTAGATACGCCGCTCTGCAGTCTCTTGTCATTGTACGTCCACGAGTCGCAGTTGCGGCGAAGGAAGGCGCGGAAGTCGGCGTGCAGCGGCGGCAGTCCGTACGAATCGAAGTAGTCGCCTCGCCGGTCGGCGTCCACGTAGACGGCCACCCAGTGCACCCCCGGCTCGTTATGGTCGTCGGTGTTGCACACGAAGGCCGTCGTGTAAGCGGTTAGCCGTCTTCTCGCTAGTTCGTCTTTAGGCAGTACGCCGAGAACGATGTGTTTAGTGTATGCATCGACCTCCAGGCGGCGTATCAGCTGAAACGTGTCCATGTTCAGTAGTTGTAGACGACGTTACGACTCTTGTCGATCTCGAGAACCGTCTCGAACTCGCCGTACACGATGACGTTCACCGTCCGGGCCAGCGCCGCCGCGAAGTGCGCCTCTACGCGCAGGTTCCCCTTACGCACGACGTTGAAATGGTCGCCGTCGCAGCAGTCCGGCGACAGGTCGAAGCCGGAGATGGTGTAGCCGTCGCCGAAGTCGTCGCGCGACAGGTCGTTCCCCTCATCCTCGTACGCCTTAACCGTCGCCGAGAAGAGATTCATATATCTTGTGATGAAACGGTTTTCCGCAAAGTTCGGCTGTAGCGGCTTGTTCGGCACCTGGCGTCCGTCGACGTAGAGGGCGAGAAAGTTTGTGTCGTTGTGCTTCGTGTTGAACGGGGTTTTGTCGTAAGACCCGTTATAGGCGTCGTTGTCGATCATGCACAGGAACACGTGTTTCGGTAGCACCCCCAGGTAGACGTTCTCGTGAGTATGAGACATGGTCCCCTGCAGTATCGAGAACACCTTGCAGTCGACTCGACGTAGCGGGTACTTGGCAGTCCCCTTCGTCAACGCTTTGATGCGACCGAGCTGGACGGCCGGATTCACTTTATCTTTTCGCACTTGTATGAAGGTGACCGTCAGCACGATTTTGAACCCCGGGTTGGCGCCCTCCGCCACGAGCGCGATAGCGTCCTTGCTTCACACCAGTCGGATCTTCGTGTCGATCCCGTTCAGTAGGTACCGATCTTCCATGAACAGGTCAACGTGCAGGCGACCCAACAGCTCCACCTCGCGACTGTCCAGGACGAGGGCGTGCCGTTGCGCATACCCCCCGTTCGCATTCGCGGTGGCCTCCATGAACCCGACGGTGTCTTTATACCACAGACCACCCCCGAGCTGAGTCTTCTTGGATTCCGCGCCGTAGCTCAACAGGGTTTCGATATAGGCCCGATACGGATACGTATTGTTCGACTTCGTCACGAGCATGTCGTTCAGCGACACGTCGACTTGACTGAACAGCGAGTGTAGAAAATTGTTGACCGGTGCCACGTTAGCGTCGTTTGCGAGATAGGCCATTCACCACTTTGAATCGTACATACAGTCTAACGCTCGCCAGGTCCAGGTAGTCGTCTCCCGACCCCGGGATGAGAAACTCGATAGGACCACCGGCATCGAGGGCCGTCAGCGGCTGATGATCGACCCACTGGCCGCTCTCAATACTCGTCTGGGTCATCGGGACGCTGAACAGGTCCAGTTCGCTCTTTATGCCCTCGCACGACTGTCGATGCACGAACGCCATTCTAGTCGTTGAATATATCGCCGCTGCTCGTCTGTTCTTTTCGCCGCCTTTTCGTCTTACTGATCGTCAACGCTTTCCCCGGTGGTTTTATATCGGGCCGTCGTCGTCGTCGCTTTTTCGGGGGCTGTTGCGCCTGCGTATTCAGCAGTCGGTCGAGAAGATCGGCGCCCGCCTCCTTTGCGCGTCGTTTTACCGACTGTTTTAGGTTTTTGCCGGCGACGACGTCCCTCGCCACGCGCACGCCCGTATTGAGAGCGCGTTTACACAGCGCTACGGCCCCTCTCTTGATATGAGGCATGGCGCTTCGAAACAGGCTCCCGAAGATATTCCCCAAGCAGTGACCGCGCTGTACTCTAGCTCCGACGAAGACCGGTAGGCCACCGCTGACCTGTCGAGTGTAATAGTCCTCGTACGTGCTGCTGCCGGCCCTCGCCATCAAAACAGCTTCGATTTGCAGCGTCTGATATGATGCGTCGCCACGAGTTTTCCCTGCTCGAATGGTATCGGTCGACCGAGGTCGTCTCTTATATCTATTTCGATCGTCTCGATCCGTTTCCGTAGAAGGGGCGTGTATTGGACGCGGTCGAAAGTATTCGATACCGTTGTTCCGGTCGTGCCGTAGACGGGGACGGTTCGGAGGAGCGGCGCGAAAACGTCGCCAACGACGCGCGGTTCCACGATGTCCGTGTATACGTACATGGTCTCGAGTCCCCGATGTATGTACACCGTGTGTTTTCCCTCGTGCTTGAAGACGTACGCACCGGGGTATTTGGGGAAGAAGGTGGTGTGCGGGTCATGCTGTATTCTACCCGGCGGGTCGGTGCTTCTAATAACGTTCGAGTCGAACCGTAATATGCCGGCCAGGCCGCTCTCTCGGGGTAAGATAAATTCGACACCTGTCGACATACACAGCGTCATCCGGTTAGAGATCGGGCTGTACTCCAGCTTCGCCCTGACAAATTTGGTGATCAGCCTTGACAGCGCCTCGTTGATTTTATTGTTCACCTGGTAGCCATTGTTGTAATGACCGTAAGGGATGGCACCGACGGCGTGGATTGCCACACCGTCGTCGGTGCGGTAAAACACCGGTTCGTCTTCCCTCTCGGAACCCACACAGAAGAGCGCGTCCCCCTGTCTCACGTTGTACCAGGTATGCGGGAACTGTTGCGCCACCAGCCCGCATTCCCACTGGCCCGATAGGTCGATGCGTTGCGGCAGATTCGTGATGTAATGAATCAGCGTGTTTTCGGGGTGCGATTTCATAGAGGAATTGCTCGGTAACGTCAGATAAAAATCAGACGGTGCCATCGCGCTTTATAGACGGACTCGGTAGTAGGTAACCGAGACAGCTACTCAGCAGAGCCGTCTACACGTTGGAGTCGCCGTGGCCGGTCGTTAGATTGTATATACTGACCACGATGACCGTGTACAGGACGACGATCTGACACAGGAAGACGACCTCTGCTTTGGGGCATTCGATACCGCAGAGACGCCATGGAACGTGTTCGCGGTCGGTGTATTCGGTAGCGTCGATGCCGTCTTTGAGCTCGTCGATATCGACGCAATCTCCGGGTTCGTCGATCGTTGTCACCTCGTCGGTCATCGTAGCGCGACTGCGGTCTGTTAATACAGCACAGTACCTTTATCGTAGGAAAGAATGAAGAGCCGTTGCACAGCCCCGCTTCGTGCAGTCGCCAGCATCCCGATTGTCGAATCCAACGCCGCCCGCCGCCTACCCCTTGTAGTCCACGAGTGCCTTGGCGTCGATCCAGCTGTTGAAGGAGGACGGATAACCGCACCACCTGGACGCCGTGTTCCTTCAAGATTTTCTGAAAGGGTCTGCTGAGAAACTCCGTCCCCGTCACTCGGTCTGCAGCACGTTCGGCGGTCGCTCCTGCTCCGGTTCTCGAAGGCCATAACGAGCGCTGGACCGGCTTTACACTTCAACGGGACGAACCACGCCCGCTTCGAAAAGACATCGATGACCGTCAATAGGAACACTATGCCGTCGTTGTGCTTTTTTAGTTTAGCTACGTGGACGAGATCGGCTTGCCACTGCTGGTTTCGACCGCCTACGATAACGCTACGTCGTTTGAAACGTCGTTTGACCGGCTTGTGAAGCGTATAGGCGTCCTGTTCCGATAGCTACTGCTTGACGACCGGCTAGGGTACTACGGTCGCCCGGTGCAACGCGTCGACGCCGCCGTAACTGCCCGCCCGTTTGGGGTCGAAGTAGGCGCGCTTCAGGCGGTCCCGTTGTTGAGGGCGGCGCTTTCGTTGCGTACCACGAGACCGCCGGGACACCATGGCTACGGCGAGTCATTTCGATTTACGAAAAATAATACACAGATATATAAAGCGAAGACCGCTGCGACCAACGACGGCGACTACCGACCTTCGAGGGAACATACTAGCTTGTGAGCGGCTCGGGTGTTTCTCAACCTCTTTAATAGGTGACCCACGAGCGTTCAAGAGAGTGAGTGCGGGGTTTGGCCGTTCGCTTCGGCGCGCGCTGTATGTACGCTCGACGCTGGGGGTTACCGACGAGCTCCATAGGGACGATCAGCCGCCTCATACGGTCCCCAAACGCTTCCTTGCCGACCGTCGGGGGCACCTTCTTCCTTTATCGCATGAGATCGTTCACTAGATCTACCATGTTACTTCCCACGATAGGCGCTCCGTCGTACACGAACTGCCTCGATCGTTCCAGCGGATCAGCGGGTCGGATTTCAGTTTTGCCACCAGGAAGCGGGCCCTTTCTTTCAGATTTTTCGGTATGCTTTTCACGATCTCGCTCTTTATATCGTTCGAATCCGTCGGCTGTGGCGGCGGCGGCGGCGGCAGCGGCGGCGGCGGCTGATCGGTCGTCGACTCTCCGTTCACTACGGACACTCGCATCATACGTCTCCATGGTGTTGTAGCGACTCAGCAGTTGATTGTACGACGCTACCTTTTATCGTTCGGACAAATCCGTACGCTCGAGACCGGTTTTCATGTCGTCGTCCAGGCTACTCATCACACGCGACGTGGTCGTTGTCGGTTGGGAGAGTAACGGGAGTAGACGCTCCACCAACCTGGGGTCTACCAACGCCATCTTCTTCGCATGCTGCATCAACCTATAGCCTGTCTGAGGAGGGGAAGAAAGGTGTTCGCCAACGGTGCCAGTAGCGCCGTCAGAAAACCGCCCTCCCCCGTTTGCAGGATGGCCCGCTTTTGTTTGACGGGTACTTTTTTGTCGCTAGCTTACGCAGATGGTTCATGTATTTTGCCAGTACTTTTTTCTGTTTCGCCGACAATTTCACGTTCTCTCTCAGAATGTTGTACGCGCAGTCGCACAGACTACAGATGAGATCGGAATCCGCGTGGCCGATTACGGCTTTTCTCAGATCCGTATTCTTCTTGTATCTACGCAACAGCTGGAGGGCTAGGTTGTGCCTCTTGACGCGCTCTGTCATCCTGACGAGTGACGTCCGTTGCGACGCTCTTTTTATACTTTCATCGGCACGTAGATGTACTGAACGCGATCGTCGGGAAAAATGGCCGTGCGCAAGCGCATATTTTCTGATGTTTCCTGTTTCAGATCCACCAGGAGATAACCGTAGGCTGATGACGTGGCATCTCTGAAGGCTTCCATCAAGTATTTGGTTCTACCCGGATACATCTGTTTTGCAAGGTGACCTGCTTGTCCCGCGTCCCGTGGACTCTTGAATAGCACCATGTATTGCGCGTTTAGGCTGATTGTGCGGGTTTCTTTCCCTTTTGGAAAGAGATTCTGCAGAAGCTGTACGACGGACGTGTTGCAGTGATGGCTTTTTTAGTGAACAAGGTCGTAACCCGACCATCGGTTTCCTCCATAAGGTCATCGAGTACTAGAAGCGTCCTCGTTTTCGTGTCTAGAATCTTCGGATCCGGCAAACCGTCTATGAATTCTATATCGGCTGTCATAGAGGCGTAGGCGGTTTGCCACTGACCGTAACACCACAGGATTTTCTCCGGAGGCGGCTCGATCATAGAAGAAGCGAACTGTAGTAGACGAGTGACGAAACACCCCGTAGGGCCAGCCACTATACACGTAAAAGGATGCTTCAACGACGTGTCCATATTGAAGACTGGCGTGCGGGGAACGAGCGATGACTTTTTATTCGTATCTTCTATATTCATGGCGCACCTCCATCAACAATTTACCGAGCATGTTCTGACCTTCTTTATTTCCGTGGGCGCTACCCCAAAAGGCCTCTTTTGACGGCACCCACTCCACCAATTCGGCGTCCCCTGTAGCCAATAGGGCGTCTTTCAACTTACTCATCAACAGGCTCTTCATACACTCGACTCTAACGGCGTCCCATTCGGCTCCTGTTCTCGTTTTCCTGATTCCGTAACTTTGTCGCTTCGCTATATAGGCCGACCACTCCTCTTTGATGTACACCGCGCTTTCTTCGTCTTCGTTAAACATCGCTTTTCTAAACTGGTAAGCGTGCTCGACGGATCTGAAGCCCCGACCGTACGCCGCGACTCGACACGGATAGAAATTCGACAGGAACGACACCGAACCACCGAAACGTATAGGCTCCATTTCCGCTGATCTAGAAACGCTACTGACTACACCTCACGCGTAACCACTATATAACCTTACACATAAGTGTCTGATTACTCATTCTCTCGCTAGAGGCGCTACTGTGTACTTTATTTTTGCGCCTAGTCACTAGAGGCCAGCACACACGAACTGCACTTACATGAACCCGCGGTGATCATAAAAAAGGGTTCAAAAAACTATTAATCAAAACTTTTTTATACTTTTTTATAAGTAAGATGTCATAAAGCAATTAAGATAAGTAGATTTTATGACAGGTCATCCATCATTTCTTTTTTATAAGTAGCCCCCAAAATGGTGTGGCTGCCCCAAAAACCCGTTGATGTCCTTTGACCTTTGTATCATGTACGGTAGTCTGAGCGCCCTAACTACTACTAGCATCACACGGCATGGTCAGCCTCACTTTCGAAGCGACCTTTCTGGGTGGGTTAATACTAAACTTACTGAAGCCGAGAAAAATTCAATAATGAAACCATTTTATTTGCACCATAAATCCAGCTGCTATTTCCATAAGCAGTATAAATACATTATACATTACTGATGTAATTTACGGTATTAAAATAGGATAGGTGGTTATGTACTTTCCTATCTAAGTAAGGTTTATTTTTAGTAGTTTTAGTTTGAAAAATGTAGATCTATAAAGAGCATAACATTATTGTCGACAAAATATTAAAATCTATTGCATTAGTGTAAAAACTTATTTTATTTTGTACTGAGAGTGCAATAATTATTTGTTCTGTCCATCATTTAGAGTAAAAGATATTGAATTTGTTTCGATAACAAATAAAATGGCCACTGTATGATAGAAATAAAGTTATAAAATTACAAAACATTAAAAGAAACGCATATTCTAAAACACTGTTTTCAGTCATCATTGGTGTATTTAGCTCAAGAAGATCCCTAAGACATTTTGAATGTTGTGGAACATTTATATTTTATGAATTTTTAAAATTATTGTAAAAGCAACTTTGTCGACACCTTTTTATACACTACTCCTAGTATAATTCACTTAATACAAACTTGTTTCAACAAAGTTTGAAGAATATGCTGTAGAACACAATCCAAACATGATGAGCATAAGAAAGCATAAATTTTATTATGTACTCCTACTTTTCAATATAATGACGGGATGATGTGCATTTGGATGCACAAATAGACCGATTGCACAAATCCATTTGAAACGTAGTGATGTAAATATTCCCAGCAGAAGCCACACGGAATTAATGTGGCAGAACAAAGTCAGACATCTTCTTCACTACTGTGTCAGTTAACATATTGTTTTATTAATAGCACTGCTATGCATTTTGATACAAAAAGCTATCAGATGCACACATCCATTTGAAACTCGACGTGAGGTACATCTTCCCAGAACAGAATGGGGCAGAACAAAGTCAGACATCATCTTAAGTCAGGTGACCCATTGTCCAATTAATGGCAGTGTTAAGTAGAGCTCTTCAATTTTCTCTTTCCATCAGCTCTGCTATTTCCAACGTTCCTGCAAATAAACAAAGTTGAATTTAGGAAACTGAGCCTAAATATGAGTTAACTACCTCAACACTGTGCAGATTAATTCAGTTTATATATTGGATTATGGGACTTATCACCAAGTGTACAGCTGGCTAACTGGAAAAGAAATACAAGAGAACCTTGTAATGTTGATTCAGTCAGACTAAAATCCCAATCCATTACTTTGGCCAACTTTTAATTTGCTTCTACATAATTACCTGTATGCATTGGTCATATACAGTGCACTCCAGATAACTTGAACTCACATAAGTGCATTTTTGCTAAGTTAAATCAATCTTTTCCTCGGTCCAGGGCAAAGGTCCCAATAAGGGGACCTTCTGATAACTTTCTAGTTATCAGAAATTACACTTATCAGAATTGTCATGGGTCCCTGGAAGTTCGACCTTATCCAGAGTGCACTGTATAATTTCATTTATTCTTGCTCAAATAATTAATTTTGTATATAATTATACATATGGGCCATTCTCGTGAAAAGTGTACAATAACAGTAAAGTAACATGTCAAAAATAAATGTTTAATTTGTTTTTAGCGAGTATTATTATTATCAAATGTGCTATTCACATGAAGCAGCGCAACTTGATCTGATGTATTATTAGATTTTTAATAATATATTCATGGATAAAAACTTATGTATACTAGAGTGCAGATCTGCTGGTGTCTAAAATTCGTGCATCACAAAATTCCGTGGCAACATGGTATTGTGTACCACAAACCTAAAATGTTTACATTGAATGATGACATGTCAGCCAGGTTTACTGGCAATCGTAGCTGTAGCATTAAAAACAGTCTGTGAACGTACGAATCTCACATTTTTATGTTTCGGTTCAAATAAGTGGGGAAACGGGTACTTTTCAAAAACGGCTGACTGGAATTTGGAAAGGCAAGACCCGTAGGCGTAGACACACATACCCAAATCCCAGATTTAGGCAAACAAATCACACCCACGACCAGGTTAATCATCTTGCTATGAATATGGTTGCATATACTGATATTTTAGCTTGCATTTTCGTTCACTGTATGTCAAATATTGGACAATGCAGTTTTATTAACTAGAAAGACGAGACCTTTGCCTAAGGCTATGTTAGTTATTGTAGTTGAGGCTCGACAGACTCAGTAAGTGAGTAACAGTCCCTGCGCCAGCTGACACCGACTGCAGCCGTCCGCGTCAGCGGACGTTATAATTCTATTTAATCGAAACGTTACTCGGCTCACGGCATTGGGAAGCAGGGTAACTAAACAGTATGTACGCTTCCTACACTTATAAAAATAGCTGTCAATATGCATATGTCTACAAATTGCTTATTTACAATGCCATTGCTTCAATCAACCCACCTCGGAAACTAACATGTCAACTATGTGTGTGACGTCAACGGTCTTCGTGTGGTTCACTGCGTGTGCATGAATATTCATTATACACGGGTTGCAGAATTAATCATCCACCTGGCAGTAAGCTCAAAATGATTCGCGTAACCACAACTATTTATCGTTTTTTTGCGCAGATAACACCCAAATTATGCATAAACATGCAAGACATAAGTAGCAGAGAAAATACTTATGGGAAATTAATACGTTTTGATACGGTACACCTCGAATGCATATTATCTTACAAAGAATCCCTTTAAAAACGTTCGGCTACGTTTTTGTCATAAAGAAATACGTCTGGGGCCGGAATTTGAACAACATATGCGATAACTACAAGATAATGCATGAACGCCCCACGTGTTCGGAATCCATGTTTTGATGGTTTGACAGAGGTTTTGCTAGGCAACAGGTCGCACGAGGGATATGTCAATTACATTACTAGTGCTGCATGACTTCTCAAAAATCAAACATTCCTGCATACAGTTATCACATTAAAAACTTTGCCTTATGTTTTTTCATAGAGAAATACTCTTGTGGTGTGACTTTCAACAAGACATAACACGGACTGCACAAACACACCACGTGTTCGACAACCATTTTGTGATGGCTTGACGGAGCTTTTATTAGGTCACGTAATGGAGTCAATTGTGTGCAGCTTGCGAATTTAACTACTGGGGATTTAGGCGCTATAGAAGTTTGTCATTATTATTATTATTATTATAGCATAACGGTGTAGTCACGAAAACAGCCCTATAAGCCAAGAAATCGCGCAAATTTGCGATTTGTTTCAACGGTTTTGTGGACGGGGCTAATCCATCGTTGGCGGTGACTATTAACCAAACTGGAGAATACAATTTGCTAATGAACCGTAATCAACAATACACTTACCCATCACGTGACCTGTTGCCTAGCGAAACCGCCATCAAACATTTGTGCGATCATGCATTCTGTCGAGCATTTTGTTGAAATTCTAGCCAACAAAGTGTTTGTTTATGACAGAAACAAACATAAAGCATTGTTTTTGTTGGAACCCGACAAAAGCTACACCGGCGGTTTCTGTTATGGCAGGTACATCCACATGCGACACAATAGGGCCTGTAAGTGTGTCACGATACATGGCGAGATTCCGCGCGAGTGGAGCCGACTGGCGACATGCACAATTATTGCCCACAGCATTACGGAAGCCAGGAAACAGTTGTAGACGTTTAGTTTATCGGTTTATTGTAGCTTTGTTAATCGTGTTATGGCGTTGTCACTTCAGTTTTATATGAATTATACATCAGGGAAATAAAAAATGCAGATAAACAACCAGGCAGCAGTCGACGGCGGTCGTATATTGAATTTTGTTGTTGATCCCGGATTTGTTTTCGTCTAAATGAAATAGAAAATCATATTTAGTTAATGTAAAACGAACCAGTACATATTAAAATATGAAATATAACACATGGATTACATAACATGATTAACAATTATGTAAGAAATGGGAATTAAAACGAGATACAACGGATTATCGCTTGCATAAAACCGCGAATATTAAAATGTAATAAGTTGTTATTTCAAAACAGTTGGGTGATTATATATATCAGTAAAGTTGCCTAAATGCACACAATCACCAGAAAGTATACATTAGTTCAATAACATGTCATACTGGGCGAAATAGTGCATAGTTGTCATTGTCGATCAACAAAGTCAAAGTCGCCACAATGGCTCATAAGGCGCGCGATTACCACGAACATTCTTAACGGCAACGTTATTCCCACAGCTTCAACTTGTGATCGTCTGTCGGAAACCGGAAAAAAGAACACAATTTGGAGAAAAAAAATGCAACAATTACAACCAAAAACAAAACATATCCCCATTATTCAAGCTGTCGTAAATCGAGACGATGTCGCCAGGTGACTCCAGAACGAAAACGAGGCGCGGGACTTACTAGCCCTGTACATGGTTAGGTATGCGGCGATGGGCAGGGGGTTATGAATTAAAAGGGCAAAATAACATAAACCCATGCGCCTGCTGACGAGACTTGGATCCCAATATTTTGATAGCGAACGCTGACCACCTGACGTTGGCGGTGATGTAAACATTCGTAATATTTCAATTTACAGGACGAAATTGAAGCAACCGTTCACATTAATCACCACAGGACAGTTATCAAACAGCCCGTGGTGTTTGTGCAGTTATTGCGATGCGTCTTGTCGTTCAGTGATGATTTTGAACATGATGCATCAGAAACCGAGTGTTTCCGTTTGGCGCATGAAGAGATATCGTCTTACGAGTATTATCAGTATCTCACTAACACAACTTATTCGACGCTTTGTTTGCATGCTATAAATGATATAAGTGGTTCTGATTAATATTATCGATACGTTGCAGAATAATTTCTAAAACTTTGGTAAAAACTGTTTATTATGATTGCTTACAGCAGGAACCGAGTTGTCCAGTATACTAGTAAAAATGTCGTCACCTCACGGGATGCCATGGTAGACAGTGTGAAAGTAATATTCACCAAATGTTACAAAACACACTGCATCTTTACATAAACACCATTACGCGCTCGTATATACTACTCAAAAATACAAAGGTCGGAGAGGTTGTGAAGTTCACGTCAATCGATAGGTCCAAGTCGTGATAGCATAGAATTTTCAAATACTATTCGTATTGGTATGCTACTGGAATGCGGCTAGACCTAAGCATTAGTGTATCTGGTCTGCGTCTACTCAATGATGCCAAGACAGGACACAGGTGCCGATTTCCCGAAGTTTTTGCTGCGTGCGCGTGGATTCTGCAATTGTTATGTAACGTTTTTTTGTATTACGCACACGTTATGTTTTACGTATCACGTGCACATTATGTTTTAAATTCAGAACCGTTAAGGAACGAACTGATTTATTCCATCCCGTCTTGAAATATATGGGGTATTTTGAAAAGGTATTGCGTTCTACTCTAGGGGTCGTTGATTAATCCCTGAAAGTTTGGCGCTCGAGGTAAAGGCAGTCTACAAGGAAAGCGTTAAGATACATACGCTAGGTCGATTATAGTTAGATTTTAATGATAATAAACGTGGACGCATCGGTTGCATCTACGAGTGACTATTACGCGTTTTCGTTTTATTCAGCATAACTAAAGTAACTTGTAAATGCGTTCCATATAGTCATTTCTTCCTCTTCTTCCTCTTCTTCTACATCCTCTTCTTCTCGCGCCACAACGGTACATGCTGCAGACATTAACGCCGATCCAACATCTGGTATGTATCGACATATCGTCAATGCTTGTCCACTGTGAAGTAATAAGATGTCATTATTTACAAATTACCATTACAATGTGCATTATAACCTCTAGTCAATCTGTTTAAGTCATACGGTAAACCTGGACAGTGATTACACTTTCTGCAATTAGTTGTACATCATAGCAAAACTACACCAGCGAGAGAAAATGTACAACCCAAAACACGCCCAAAACACTCAACTCGACGTTCGCTTGCACCCCATAACTCGTCCAATCCCGGTGATCTTAATAGACTCTACCGGTTGAAAAATTACACTTTTTGTTATTCATCCATATAAATAGTTTCACTGTAAACATTCGCAAAACAACTAGAATAAAGGGACCTACGCTGAATGTCGTTTTCGGTATTTTATACACTTCCGAACAAATCTAAATTCGGTTACACGTACCACCAAACTTCAGATTACTCGAACCACCAAACTTCAGATTGCGGCGCCACTTTCGAGTTTGCATATGTTTAGCTCCACCCTCTTGTAGACGCCAGCGAAACAGTCATTCTCGAAGTCGACATGACGTCACTCACGTAAATCAATCAACCAACGGAGACTAACCGTCAACATTATCTCCGTTGTTTGTTTGAATTTTCGTAATTGTGACGAGACGCCAACTTAGAGAATGTCAGTTTCGCCAGCTTCTAATATTGAGGTGGATCATACAGCATGAAACCAACGCAAATTGCAAAGTGGCGCCACTATCGATAGACGGAATTACTTTAATCTGATTCAGACCCCACGCCCTACCCTCAGATGAAAGTGTGTTAACATTTATATGATGATACCAATATATTAACAGTATTGATGAGAAGTGTAACATATTGTCGCCAGACGCCAGACGCCAGAGGAAAAATTGCCTCAGACCCCCGTCCCCCAAACGAAAGTAATTTTGTCTTATATCTGACATCGATGTTCTTAGATGATCTATAAGACATTGGCAACAACACGATTGTAGATCGGTTTATACGTTGATCACCAGTGCTTAAAACACCGAAAAAGATACGAATGTAGGTCCGTTTATAGTTTGTTTAAGAACTAGTTATTGGGAAACCATTTGAGTGATAACAGAAAGTGTAAGCTTTCATACGATACTAAGATCGCCGGAATCGGTGGAGACGTAAAGACTCAAGCGACCGTTTAATCGAGTGTTTTTGGATGTGTTCTGAGTTGTATATTTTTTCACTCGCTTATATATTAATGATGATACGGGTCTTTGAAACAAAATACCCATTTTTTGTGGAAAAACCTCCTCGTTTTGTTTGTCAATGCAGAGTAAAAAAAACAGTCGTGCACGCATCAGGAAACTGACTGTGGGATTCCGACACATATGTATCAAATTCCATACTACATCATAATATAAGATACTGGCGTGTGAATCCACGCTATAATCTTCTCCGGAATATTCATATAGTATGTTAGAATAATGCCAACAATTGCAAAAACGACAGCAATGAGCGTTTGCACAAGCTGGCAAAAGCCAAAAACGAGCAGTTTTACTTGAAAGCGGGCAAACACATTTGGGTGTGTGAAATTCAAGGGTGTGTGGTGGGGTGGTCATGGTCACGTGCTTCAGGGAAAATACATAAAGTGGCACCACCTGTCGAATATAACATATGTTAATGCACGTTGACACTATTGTCGATATGAGAAGCGGGCAGCGTGGTGGGTAATGTCTTGGCAACCACGTCACATCAATTGAAACCAGCATATGGCGTCGGTGGTTTCTGGACATGAATTTATTAGACCCCCCTGGTAATTGACATATCCAATACGTCACTGTTTACATACGTCACAATCAGAAATATGCGATTGACCTCCGTTAAGTGTGTACCAACAGGCGAATTACGTTACAAGGTCGGTGTGGTATCTGCTAAATCAATGTTTTTTGCTTAAAAACGACGTTTCCGTACGTTTTGTTTACTGGAAATACAAACTCTTGGAGCCATGGTTTTAGAATAACATACACAGGAATGTCATACTGAAACACATGTTCGGCATCATTTTTGAAGGCATGACGGACCTCGTTGATAGGTAACATGTCACTTGTCGGATAGTTCTGCATATAGTTGGCACTTACGCGACTCCTCCAGTCGAGACGGCCGTCGTCGCTACAACCGTGCCGGTAACAGCAACACCAACACCAACACCTAATGCCACCTTCGCCCCCGTGCTGAGGCCAGGTGTGGCTTGAGGTACTGCAATTAATATAAGGTCATTGAAACGTTCCAATGGTGATGTTAGGAAGCACCTACTCGACTGCACATATTATGATGATGCTGCAAAGCATCGACAAGCTTACAGCTTCTGTGTTTCGTTATAGCGAGTGTACACCGGAGGTCACGCTCCACGTTTAGCTTGTTGCGACATTCTGCCTTAACCCTTTATTGGATGAATTATTTAGATTTTTCCAAATAAAAAATTCTTCACCACCTACACTGTATGTTATGATGTTGTATCCAACAACCCATACACAGTCAAATATATGAAGTAAATATTTATAAACACGAACTTAACCTGGCAGCACTGATTTTGCATTTATATACGTTTTTCAGAAATGGCAATAGACCATGCAAAAAGTATAAAACTGGCACGTTGCCTTTGGGCAACAACGTCCAATAAAGGCACGCGATCACAGAACGCAGGTTCACAGAGGTTGATTGAAGCGAATGGTAGCAGGTAACTCAGGGCAACGTCACGCAAGTTAGGGTAAGTAAATTTCATGGATGACTATGGCAGTTTCAGAGTCGAACTTCATTTTGGCACATGAATCTTCCTAGAGACCAAGAAGATCTGTTTGTGTTGCATCGTTGTCATCTGGTACACAAAACATAACTGGCACGGTGAATGGATTCCTCAACAACCGTGTTGTTTGACTAGATAAATCCGGGAAGTATCTTGTGAATTCCACCTCCAGTGCTTTCAGGTGCTCAACTATCAAACCCTATATTGTGTCATCACAGTCATCGTCGACTTCAGATACCGTTTCCAAAATTATAAAGTTGTCTTAAGCCAATCGTGTGCCGCCCATTATTCAGCTTGTGCACGAAAGCTTTCATTTTTTTCAACAAAATCAATGGTCAAGGTTTCTTTCCCCTGACGTTCAAAGTTCAGATTGTTGAGCTGTCCGAAGATATCGACGAGGTACGCTGGTCGCAGTTCTCATCCATCTTCTGTCCAGAACATCTACTTTGTTCCGGATACTGAGGAAGAGTTTGATTTACTCTTTGAGGGCAAACACTCGTCGGCCAACTTTGCCTTTGGAGAGCCAGCGGACTTATGTGTAGAACAAAAGTGTTTCAGGACAGGGTCCATGTCCTGACAAAGATCCTTGAAGACGCGTTATTTTTTATGACTGTTTCCAGGAGCGCCTGGGGTAGTGTATTTGGCGCAAGGGCCTGTATGTGTATAATGACGTGAGAAGGCACGTTAAGCTTTTCGTTTGCCGAGGGTTACATATCCTGATCGAGATTCAAGCATCGCAAGGGTCCCGTGGTACACACATCACATAAATTGTTCCAGTCAAGGCTTTCGGCTTAAACAAAATTAAGTCTATCACGTCTTCTCATATGGGTGTTAATTGGAGGTCATCACAAAACAAGAATTCGTCCTGATCATCTGTCCATTCATCATGTTGGATGCTGCATTTTTTATTTCCTGGTTCATCTGTTGTTTGATGTCCAAAGAACGTTCGCATTTTCTGCAGCGGTCATAGTAGTATAGTAGATTGAATTCGTGAGAGGGTGTCGCGGTGCTCAGGAACCCCATGTTAAAATATAGGAAAAACTTTACACATTACTCTTGAGAGCGACAAAAAGCCAAAAATCCGTCGATTTTTGAAGAATTTTAAGTCGGCAGGTTGTTTTTAAGTACTTTTTAGATATGGAGGATTTATCTTTTAACATGGAAAAATCCATTGCAGCGTTTTCACATTTTGTCACTCCATGCATACAATGACAAAATGAACCGAACAACATTTGAAACTGTCACACACGACACTGGTTGGCCATAAGCGCTTATATGAGTGATGACGTCGCGACTAAAATGTGGTGCTATAATAAGAGCTAATAAATAATAAATTCAACGGAGCGCTATTTATCTGAAATACTGTATACGAAATGTAGAATATATATAGGCCAACGTTATAGCACAACATAAAGCCTCGTTTTTTCGAAGAGGGCGACCATCTTGGAATTATAACCTTGGTACTATTTCCGTAAGGTAGTGCTTAAGTTCGTGCTTTTTATTTGGTGAACTATGAAAATATTGGTAGAAATACGGTTAGCAGGCATTTGCGACGTACACAACACAAAAACCGACATACAACACACAAGTACCGAACTACGACACACAAACATTGACCTACAACATACAACTACCGACCTACAACACGTAAACAGTGCTAAACACCGACATACAACATACAGACATTGACCTACAATACGTAAACAGTCTTAAACACCAACATACAACACATAAACACTGACCTACAACACGACAACACCCACCTACAATGCAAAAACATTGACCTGCAACATACAAACACTAACCTACAACACACATACACCGACCAATAACACAAAAACAGCGCTAAACACTGACTTACAACAAACAAACACTGACCAGCAACACGTAAACAATTTTAAGCATTTCGCTACATTACACAAACATTGTCGTACAACACACAAATACCGACGTACAACACACTGACACTGAACTATGACACACATATATTGACCTACAACATACAGGTTCGAGGCTATATTTGGCAGAGACAGATCGTAGAAATTGGTGGTGCAGAAAAGTTAATAAACAAGTGGAATTACAGATTGATAAGTATTATTCTTGCTTTAATATCATTCATTAAGTTGCAATAAACATATATTGAGTAGCAGTTGTGCTTAAAGTTAGTTAGTTAAAGTATTTTAGAACACCTTACTATAGTGAGTGATAATAGGGTAACTCACTTAGCCTTCGATAATTGTAAACAAGATTTAACAAACCTGATTATGTGGTAGAATATGTAGGAGATAAAGTAACAACCATCAAACTACTTACATAAGATAATATCTGTGTAAGCCAGTACATGTAGATATTTTGATTAGGTAGCATTGTTGTTAAAACTAAGCAAGGGCGATAGTCGGGCGGCGTAACCTAAATAAATAAAGCAGCTTAACGTAACGTATTTGATTGTATTTAAATTAGGTCACTACCGGTAAAGTTAGCGTTCGTGACAGGATCAATAGTCGGCTGTGTAACTGAAATTTGTAACCTCAAGTGTGCTGTAGTACACAGGAAACAGTCTTTATAAAGACTAAGTTATTTAAGTTATTAAATAAATTCTGCTCGGAATATGGCGCCTTGCAAGCGGCAAGTCAAGGCAAAGCGACCCTTGGTGTGCGATCACTGCCACAGCTGGGTAGATTTTGCATTGTCCGGCTGTGGGAAGTCATGGGCAGAAACCATGGAGGAAGGATTCACCTTTCAGTGCACTGGGTGTTGGAAGGTGGAGTGTCTGCAGAAGGAGATAGTTAGGTTGACAAATATTGTGAAGGGAATGGAGATGGGAATTAGCAAGGAGGCAGCTCGAATGGAGAGAGACGACAGGGAGAGAGGTGAGAATACTGCAAGACTGAAGGAGAATAGCAATGGCAAGAAAACTGAGGAAAGGAGATTGAGAAGAGGGAAGGTGATTGGAGGGGAAGAAATTGGAAAATCGACAACAGAAAACGTGACAAGCGTGAAGGTGACAGGAAAGAAAGTGACCGCAGAGAAGGAGGGAGGGAAGATGGGACGGGAGAGGAGAGAAGAAAATGAGATGGGACGAAAGATGAAGGGTCGAAAGGAAGTGAGAGCAAATGTGATAGAAGAGAAGTCGATAAAAGGGACGCTGACAGGAGGAAAGGTGACAAGAGAAAAAGCGACAGGAAAGAATGGATCGGAAGAGAATGTGACAGGAGAGAAGACGACAGGGGGGAAAGACAACAACCAGACAGATGCAAACCGAAGAAGGAGCTATTCTAAGGCAGTGATTGAGGGGGCAATGAGGAAAGAGAGGGTGTTTATGGGCGACTCCATGATGAGAAAGACGGACAAGACACTGAGCGAGGGGAAAGACGTCGTTGTTTGTCTACCGGGGGCTAGGATTGAACATGTGACTGACAGGGTAGAGAAGGTATTGGGACATGGCAAGGGGGGTCTATACTGGTACATGTAGGAACAAATAATGCAGACAGAGAGGGAACAACTGCGATAGTACAGAAGTATAGACAGTTAGTGAGGAAGCTAAAGAAGACAAGAGTTGAAAATAGGCAAAAATAAAGACAGCACAAATAAATCAGCAAATAATAGTCTGGAAAACTCTTCTGAAGCTAGATATAAATGTGTGTGTTTAAATGCAAGGAGTATAGTAAACAAAAGAAATGAACTAAACATTATGGTAGAAGATATTGACCCTCATATAATAGGTATAACCGAATCCTGGACCACCACCGATATATCAGATGCCGAATTGGGATTGACAGGATATGTAATGTTTAGAAAAGATAGAATAGGAAGAAAGGGAGGTGGAGTTATTTTATATATTAAAGAATCTATCCAGGCTTATGAAATAAAATTAGAAAGAGAAGCAGATTGCGAAGAAGCTGTTTGGTGTAACATAGTTACAGGAAACTCAACGTTAACAGTTGGGTTAGTTTATCGAAGTCCAAACATAAGCATAGAAGAGAATGGAAAAATACAAAACGCTATAAGGGAAGTAAGCAAACGGGACTGTATTATTATGGGGGATTTTAACCAAGGGCATATACAATGGAAATCTCTACAGAGAATGGGGAGTGAGGACCACAAGTTTTTAGTTTTAGTTCAAGATACTTTTCTTTCTCAACATGTGCTAGAACCAACCAGGGGTGAGAATGTGTTAGACATAGTTTTGTCCTCACAGAATGAATTAGTTGACAATGTCAAGATATGTGAGCCACTGGGGAGTAGTGATCACAACCAGATACATTTTACCATCAAAGTAAAATCAGAAAGGAATAGTAAAAAGCAGTATAGGAGAAATTTCCACAAAAGAAGGTATAAGGACATGAGGAAATATTTAGCAAAGATAGACTGGAATAACACACTGAAAAATAAGACAGCAACAGAATGCTGGAATATATTAAAGAGGGAAATTAAGTGCACAGTCGATAAATTTGTACCCTTCAAAAACAAGGGAAACGGTCCAAAAAGAAACACTTATCGAAAGAAGCCATTAGAAAAAATAAGTATAAACAAATGATGTGGAAGTCATGTAGATGTACTGGAAATGATGAAGACTACAACAGTTATAAAAAGCACTTAACCAAGCTACAGCTGAAATTAGAAATTCAAAGAGAAGCTATGAACAACAATTAGCTAGATGGAGATAGACAGCATTTACAAGATGATCTTGACAGGTTGATCAAATGGTCTGAAAAGTGGCAAATGGTGTTCAATTTTGGGAAATGTAAATGCCTCCACATAGGACATGGGAACGAAGAGGTAGAATATACAATGGGGAGTACTGTACAAAGTACTACTGTAAAAGAAAAGGACTTAGGGTTAACCATTAGTGCTGATATGAAGGTTTCAGAGCAGTGCGGAATTGCAGCTTCAAAGGGAAATCAAATCCTTGGATTAATTAGGCGAAACATAGCGTATAGGGAAAAAGAGCTAATAATACCGCTGTTCAAAACAATAGTTATGCCTCATTTAGTATATTGTATTCAAACATGGAGGCCATATCGCAGGAAGGACATAGATATGCTAGAAAGAGTGCAGAGGAGAGCAACTAAAATGATACAAAAACTGAGGGATCTTAGTTACGAAATACGCCTAAAAATGCGGTTTAACAACACTAGAGACCAGAAGATTGAGAGGAGATCAGATAGAAGTGTTTAAAATGTTGAATGGTTATGAAAATATTGATAGAAATATTTTTTTTTTCAGTTAAGAAAGATAGAAGGACTAGAGGACATGAAGTTACTTTAGCAAAGGAGCAGAGTAGATTAGATATAAGAAAGTTTTCATTTTCACAAAGGACTGTAAATGAATGGAACAGATTATCTGTTGATTGTGTGGTTGCTAGTAGCGTGAATATGTTTAAAAATAAAATCGACACATACCTCAGACGGGCGGGATACACATATATAAAAGTGTCGGACTCTCGATAAGCCAAAGGGCTTCCTTGTCCACGTGCCACCTAAAGTTAATTCTCTGGGTGGCAATCTTGTTAAATATTGTTAAACATACAACTCCCGGACAACAACATGTAAAGAGTTCTGAACACCGACCAACAACATATAAACACCGACCAACAACACGTAAATAGTGCTAAACACCGAACTTCAACACACAAACACTTACCTACAACACACAAACATTTACGTACAACACACAAATAACGACATACAACACACAAACATTGACCTACAACATACAACTACCGACCTACAACACGTAAACAGTGTTAAACACCGACCTACAACATATAAACATTGACCAACAGCATACAAATACCGACCTACAATGCGTAAACAGTGCTATACACCGACCTACAACACGACATCATCGACCTACAATATACAAACACTGACATACAAAAACACCCACCTTCATTACAAAAACACTGACCACCAACCTACAAATACTAACGAACAACATACAAAAATTAACATACAACTCATAAACACCGACCAACAACACACACACAGCTCTAAACACTGACATACAACACGTAAACAGTGTTAAACACTGACCTACAACACAAAAACACCCACCTAACTTTGTTTTAACCTGTAAACCTAACCCTAAGGCTAACCCTGCGTCTAATCCTAACCCTAACTTTGTTTTATCCTGTAACCCTAACCTTAACTCTAATCCAATCCCTAGTTTATCAGGGTGTTTGCAAGTTTATAAGTGTAAACTTGCACGTTTGCAAGACTGTTTGCGAGTTTGTATGTTTTACAAGTATGTTTGTAAATTTATTTGTAAGTTTATAAGTATAAGTTTGCAACTTTGTAAGTTTAAAAATAGTGTGTTTTTAAGTTTGTTTTAAAGTTTGTAAGTGTAAGTTTGCGACTTTGTTAGTTGTACAGGTGTGTGTGTACGTTTGTTTGCAAGTTTGTAAATGTAAGTTTGCGACTTTGTTAGTTGTACAGGTGTGTGTGTACGTTTGTTTGCAAGTTTGTAAGAGTACGTTTGCAACGTTGTAAGTTTAGCATGTGCGTTTATACGTTTTTTTGCGAGTTTGTCAGTGAAAGTTTGCGAATTTGCAATTTTAAAAGTGTGTTTGTAGTTTGGTTCATGGAACGCGCTAGTCTAAGTTTGGTTCGTGCAACTCGCTGGTCTAAGTTTGGTTCGTGCAACTCGCATGTCTAAGTTTGATTCTTGGAATTCGTTACTCTAAGTTTGGTTCGTGCGACTCATTGGTCTAAGTTTGGTTCATGGAATTCGCTACTCTAAGTTAGGTTCATGTAAGTCGCTAGTCTAAGTTTGGTTCTTGGAACTCGGCTGTCTAAGTTTGGTTCGTCCAACTCGCTGGTCTAAGTTTGTGGAAATTGTGGAATTCTACCTGTCTATTTTGCGGATATTGTAGAAATTGTGGAATTCTACCTGTCTGTTTGCTCCCATGCTACATTTTTACCTGTCTATTTCCTCTCCTGTTCCTTTCTTACCTGTCTATTTACTCCATTTTTACATTGTCTAATTGTTCTGTTTGGTCTGTGTGCTCAATTTTATCTTGCCTACTTGTTCTGTTTGCGCAGTTTTACCTTCCTACTTGTTCTGTTTGCTGAGTTTTACATTGTCTACTTGTTTTGTTTGGTCTATTTGATCAGTTTAACCTTGTCTACTTGTTCTGTTTGCAGTACACTGGCACGAATTTACGACACATACTCGATAAAGTAAGAAAAATGTACTAGTCTAGTGTGTTGGTCAGCTACATTTATACAGAGGTATCTCGGTAATGTACTAATCTGGCAAGAATTTACGACATTCACGCGTTCATACGCTAAAAATGCACCACACTGGTACGAATTTACGACACATACGCACTAAAATATGAGACTGTTACTACGATAACATGTTCAACAGCTAAAATGTTAGAAAAGAGATGAAGTGAGTGAATGAGTGAGTAAATGATGAGTGAGTTAGTGAGTGAGTGAGTTAGTGAGTGAGTGAGTGAGTGAGTGGGTGAATGAGTGAGTGAATGAGTGAGTGAGTGAGTGGGTGAGTGAGTGAGCATCTATCTCTTCCTCAATTTTATCGTTTCAGATGAATTGATCTGTGTATCTAGGTGAATTTCCTGAATTTACCTGTGTTTCTAGGTGAATATCCTGAATTTACCTCTGTATGTAGGAGAATTTCCTGAATTGACCTGTGTATCTAGGTGAATTACCTGAATATACATCTGTATCTAGATGAATTCCCTGATTTACCTCTGTATATAGGTGAATTTCCTGAATTGACCTGTGTATCTAGGTGAATTACCTGAAATGACCTATGTATCTAGGTGTATTTCCTGAATTTACCCCTGTATCTAGGTGAATTTACTTAATTTACTTCTGTATCTAAGTAATTTTTTCCTGAATTTACCTATGTATCTAGGAGAATTTCCTGAATTTGCCTGTGTTCACGCGTTAAAATATGAAAGATGTACAAGTCTAGCGTTTTGGTCAGGTAAATGTTTACAAAGTTACCTCGGTAATGTACTAAACTGGCACAAATTTACGACGTGCACGCATTCATACACTAAAAGCTTTACAAAGTTACTTCGGTAATGTACTAAGCTAGTAATTCTCAGCTGCATGAATGAGTACCTGGTTATATACAGTGGTGGGTAGTTATGTACGAATATTCTTCGCCTATTAATTGCAACGTGGTTTAATGCTTTCCGTCTGTTGTCTCGTACGTTGTCTCGTTTGTAGTTGCTCTCTTCGTCTTTCCGTCTTCAGGGGTGAGGCTGGCTTGGATACGTCGACATTTTCTTTTCTTTCTCTTCTTCCTCATTGCGCTTGCACTACTTTCTCTACCACCCTTCTCCATTCTCCTCGGTCTTTTGTTCTTCTTCTCCATTCCCCTTTCCATCCCTCCAGGACTTTCTTCACGCAATCCCGCCCACCTCAGTCTCGGTCGCCTTCGTCTTCTTTTTCCCTCCACACTCCGGGCTTCTGCTTTCTTTGCCATCCATTCTTCTCCTATTCGCTCCACGTGTCCTGCCCAGTTCAACCGACTTCTCACCAACTTCTTCTTGAAACTTTCTTTCACACCAACATCCTCCCTCAGCTCTTCCACTCTTCGCTTATCTTTTCGTTTTACCCCCGTAATTCTCGTGACCCAGTTGTTTTCGCACACATGTACCCTCTCCTGTTGTTTCTCTGCCATTGCTATAGTTTTTAGGCCATACAGGTAGGCTGGTATCACACATGCGCATAGTACCTTTCCCTTGAGTTTTCGCGATATGTTCCTGGCTCCCATCACACCTTCTACTTTCCTATATGCATTCGCCCCTGCTTGTATTCTCCTGCGAATATAGAATTTAAGAACGATTCATGAAACCGGCCCCTGGAGTGAACAAATGTGAAAACGCTACAATGAAATTGTCCATGTTAAAAGATACGAATTACTGACAAAAACCAATTTGAGAATCACTGAGATTCTACAGACGTTTCCTTTTAATGTTTCGACACCGTCTACCTCTCGCCATGCCGTCACACCGTCTTGCATTCATCTTTCACAGCATTTCGTCCGTACGTATTCCGTAGAATACACACAACTTCACCCGAATGTGTTTCTCCCAGATCTTCTGCAAGATGTTCAAACACTTGTTCTTATGTCCAATCAAATGTTGTCTCTCTTTTTGGAGAACGTCACAACCTTTCATTCCCTTCCAAGAAGGTTCCCTCCGAACGCTTTCATGTGTCTCGTGAAGAACGTTCTAGGTAGGTTCTAAGAAACTAATTGTTTGTATTGGAAATGTACCAAAACATGATCGGTCATGTATCCTTCCACTGCTACATCTCGCGTACTGATACAGCCTAAAGACACTCACTTGTACAATTGTTGCCCGTGTACCCGCCTTTACAGGTGCACACGTAGTCTTTTCCATCCTTTACCTTGCTCTTGCAGTCTGCACCGTTTTTGCACGGATTCGAATTGCAAGGGGTGTAACCTACGATAGACACGTTTAGGGTAATTTCATAATATAATCCGCAATTCCATGTAGCGTTTTATTATTACACGAAAATATCGCTTTGAATTTTCCCAAGGACTGGATACTGCGCTACGCAATATATGTCTGTTTATATGTATGTCTGAATGTATCCATATATTTAGCCATATATATTTATATATGTGAGTATGCGAACGGTTTACTTCTAAATGGTTTGCTCTTCCTCGGACGCCAAACGTCTAGACGTTCATTTGCGACCACTCTGAAGAAAACGGACGCCTTCAATTTGTTTTCGGGACTGCCCGTTGATTAAGTGTCCCTGCCAGGTTTAGTTTTCTTACCGGACGCCACAAGATGATATTAAGTGAATGTTCACCACACTGTTACACGTATTTTTGTGATACTACCTAGGCACGTAGCCCGTCCAACGATAGGTTTGCTTAAATTGCGTTGCGAAAACTGCTCACCTGGTGCAAATGTTTTGGAAACCGTTTACTGCGTTTGTGTGCATGTAGCGCAGTATGTATGGAGGACAGGTATTTGTGCTAGTACGAAACTTGCATTATGAGATCGTCAATCTTTTGAATACACTTTGTATTAATGAATCAACATGTCCAATACATCTTTTTCACATAATCAGTTTTAAAAGAACCGGCTCAAAAAATAAAAAAATACCCGCGTGCGTTATGACCCATTTCGTAATAAATGACCCATTTTGTAATCACATCAGGCCCATTTGGTGATATGAACCCATTCTGTTATAACCGCAGGTCCATTTTGTAATAAACCGATGAACTCATTCAGTAATAACATGAGGCTCATTTTTTTTTACTTCCAGGGTTGCCTAGTTTGTAATAATAACCACTGACCATCGACCAATTTCGAAAACAAGAAACATGAACACATTAAATTCAACGCCTACATCGCATACACACACACATGCACATACGCACACGCACGCACATACAGACACGCACGACAAAGGTGAAGAATAATACGATAAAATAATACGACGAAAAATTAAAATAAGATGATGAAGATGACGACAGAGATTATGAAGAAGAGGACGATGAAGTAATAATCGTGTCATAGGTTAGTATCCAGCTAGCCTGACCTGGCGATCGGTAATTTTGCTAAAGCATAATTGATCGCATAGCATTATTAGTCAGGAGCGAATTTCCGAAAAAAATGAACCCTGGTGTCAATTCTATGTAGAATATGCCAACACACGTTTTAGGGTATTCTGGGTGTGCTTAATAAAAAAATCCACGTTGGCAATATATGTGGGAGAGGTCCATAACCTCCTAAATTACAATAAATGCGTCTGTTTTACACTCTAAAACCAAAATGGATGAACGCCCTCCTAATTTACATAATATCTAAATTAGATAAGCGAGCGAAAAAATGTACAACTCAAAACACATCCAAAACATCGAATTCAACGATCGCTCGTCCGGTCTTGGTATCATTTAAAAACATGCACTTTCTGTTAATATGGCATTCGTATATATTTCACGGTAACCATTCATAAAAAACACCTATAAACGTACCTACAATCGTGTCATTTTTGGTGTTCGGTTCCGAACGATGTTGGCTTCGTGTACTCAGTATAATAATCTTCCGATTGCGGCGTAGCCTTCTCATTTGCATGCGATTCAGACATGTGCACTTCACCAGTTCTCGACTACATGTTATCATTTCTAAACACTCTTTTAAACGGCGGCGAAACTGATACATTCGATGTCGGCGTGACGACACAATAATGTATGTCAACCAACGGATAGTAAATGTCAGCATTCTTTACGTCGGTTGGTTAATATACGTGACTAACGTCACGCCGACTTCGAGATCATAAGTTTCGCCGCCGGTTAAAAATGGGTGGAGCTCATAGCATGAAATCAGAAAGCGGAGCATTGATCAGTAGATGAATGAACTGTGTCGACGACGTGTTTTGTGTTGTACATATTTCGGTCGCTTATCTCTTTTTTGGTAATGTTAAGCACGTAATCTAACTAGATTGACACATTGGGAATGTACGTTGTTGCATCACAGGTTGAGAAAGTATCTCAATGTCATGGGCGGGACTATACTTTGGCGTGTTGTGTCTGCCTGTCTTCATCCAAAGTCCGATGCTTTGCATTTTGTCAAAATGGGCAAATAGAATACCAAGTATACCAGTGTCCCGAGCACCCACCATCACCGACTCTCCAGTTGTATGGATACAGTGCAACTCAACACATGCGTCTGTCTCCTCGTAGATGGCTCACAAAAGAGTGGTGCCTGTCTCTGGGTCAGATAACACGTGTCATTTCCCTCAAACATCCCACCCATTCAATGTTTTGTTTGGTGAAACACGTGCAAGGCACTCCTCCGACAGACACTCGGCCAGGTCTACCGTGTAGTCTCCAAATGAAAGTCAATTTATTTGATAGGAGTGCAGACCGGTTTTTAGTAAACCTACGTATTGGTCTAGGTCACTTCGCGTGTTTAAGCGTCGTGCCTTTGATACAAGCATGGATGTAGGAACCGCTCCGACCGAACTGGCCATGGCCGGACCACTTTTATAGGCCTCGAATTTGGCGGTGGCCACGCGGCCATTTACCGCGATGCAACTAGCCGCAATTACTTATAAATTATACAATGGTTCACTGCCAAACTGGCCTTACCTATATATTATGTTTGCCTTCATTTGTAATGATTGAAAATACAAGTTAGCAGCACACGATCGAATGCCCACTATTCGTACAGCTAATATCATATGAATATACAACATCCAAGGGTCTACATTCCACAGTCATCGGCACTTTTAAAAACCGACTCAACACTGATATGCGGATCAGCGCTCTCAATAATGCGTCTCGTGGACGTGTAACATCAAGACCACAAGATAGCAGCACGTCCAGGGGAGCTGGGATACTTGAAGGTGGCACAACAACTACCAATAGGCCTACTAGATGTTGAGATGACAACCTATCAACCAAAACATTCCACATTCCCTAAATGTTCGGGTTATGGTTAATTTTGGAAACGCAAATCTTGTATCCATAAACTTTCAGGTAGCGTGGTTTGATAGCTGGCAATGGCCATGCAGTTGCAATGTTTCATGTTAAGACAATGTTGTATAGAAGTGCAGTGTGGCTTAGAAGTGCAGTGTATTTTGGGCGTGTCCTTTATTGTTCGGCGGTCGTCGTCGGCGGCGACGTTGGCACAATGCGACGTTGGCACAATGCGAGGTTGACATGTATGTGGAAGACTGGCGGGTTGCGGGCAGTCAGACGTAAAGCGACGTGTGTGTTAGTGCTGCAATTAAAACGTTCTCTCTCTTCACCAGTGAGTTGTTTTCTGTTACTTTGACGCAACAGACAATTAATGCACGTTTGTATTACAGCATACAAAAAAGTCTAGTGTCATCATCAGTAGAACATGTGCTTATATCACGTGGTTTTACCAATCAGTAAGGCGGAAGAGATAGATGGATAGAAGTTTCGACACTACCAAGACGCAGATCAGCAGCCCCAGCTGAATTTGACTCTGCGAAGTATAGCGCCATAATATTTCCAGATATCAAAACATCGCTACATAACCAATTTAAAATGAAGCTCACCACCTCATCTCCGCAAGAGCTGGGGTCACATGTAAGCCCTACAATATTCCACATGTGGTAAATATGACACTTTCTAATATGCTTATTTTGTCATCGCTATCTTCATACCAACAACAGCTACTGCCACAAGTGACCCAGTTAGCCAAATTAAGTGTGGTCAAGCCAGCGCAGACATTGGTGGAAACAATACATCAGAATAGTTTAAAATAAAGGAGGTGGGCATTATATTAATGTCTAAGGTCAAACAGTTGCTACAAAAATGAACCAAAATGCACCATTGTTGATGCATTTTGTTAAAATATCTTACGTCGGGCCGGACCACTTTCGATAGGACTGCTACGCCACCGACATGTCAAATGTAACATCGGCCCTATCGAATGCATAGGCGTCATAACTTTATCGGTTAGCCTTTCGGGCGGCCCGGCATCCAACGTCCGTCGGGCCGCTGGCCAAGTTTGGGCCGCTTTTTTTTCCGAAAACAGGATGGAATTTTAGGGTTGTATGTTCAGTGGATATTTAAGCCATCGAAACACAGCAGGCTGCGTTTACCATCAAACGGGGGATGACTACTGGCCCATACCATAGCAAAAATAAACAAAAACAAGTAACTACAATATATGCGTTTTACTGTTTGTTAGTGGACACTTCTGTATAGAAAATATCTGCGCAGGGTGATGAGTCCATCAAGTCTGATGTGCTCGCATGTATGCTTCTGAAAAGCACGAAGCTCAATACATTCGTCCACCACAATTTTCAGATCAATGGAGTCGATGGCTTTCTTGTTGATATGGCGTAATTATTCAAATGGACTGATCATGGTCATTCGGAATTTTGACCTGATGCGAGCAGGCCATGAAAACGACCTTTCTGCTGAATAGACCGTGGTTGGCAGACACAATAATGGTTACACTACTCTCGTGTAGAACAGCAGGTACTTCGGAAAGTTATCTCTTTTCAGCAACTCTGTGACTGCGGGGAGAGTGGGCACTGTATTCTTTCTCAACAACCCTTCAACGACTTTAGCCTCGCTGTTGAAGATGTAGATGTCGGGGTGGAGTTCTCGAAACGCCAGAACAATAGTGATTACAGCAGACTCGCCATGGTCCACCATCATTACGTCCTATATGTCATAATTTCAGTCGATACCAAAAAACACTTGTTTCAGCAGCTCCTGATGGATCCGAGAAATATACTGCTCATAAAGCAACTCAGCTTGATCAGGATCAGGGTTTATCCTCACTCCTCTTCTGGCAACGCGCTCGAACTGAGGACTCTCGCAGTCCACCCGCTCTATGTCATGCACAACAATCCTACGGAAGGTGACGAATCCCGTGTGATAGGTAGGAGTGAGGGTGCAGTATGTCTTCCAGACCTCGAAGGGAATAGTAAACGTAAAATCGTTGAGCAGCTATATATAGGGTGCTTTCTGTGTCAGTATCCAACTTTTGTAGAACGGACTGTAGTTAGCGCGCTTGCGCAGTTCTGTGTTTCCTCGGCTAGCGGCGTGTTTGTCAGACAACGATTGTGGCAATAAACAACTCACTATGATACCAGGGGGTAAAGAGTGAAACATGGTGGCAGCGACTAAAGCGCCCAAACCTCCGGCGATACATTAATGTGATTAATGCAGTACTTTGCTGATGATCAATGACGAAACGGTGAATATCGTAGTGTTGAAGTGCACTGAATCCTCGCACGAGCGTGTCGTAGGAGCTACAGTCGATTCATCATAAGTCTGTCACGATGGCCGCTGAGCAAGCGCGTGCAGCGCCTCTCGCAAATGTCAATTCGCCGCCGCTACTAATCTTGAAAGATCAACCAATTGGAGAATGGGCGATGTTCAAGAGGCTGTACAAGAACTACGCTATCATCACGAAGTTGCAACAAGATAAAGCGTATCAGCTAGCCGTACTTCTCAATGCAATGGGAGCCGTGGGTGTACGGCTATACGATGATTTGACATTCGCGGAAGGAGAGGACAATGAAGATACTACCGTCATCATGGCGAAACTTGATGCTACAATTCAAGGCGAAATGAACGAGACGTACGAGCGCTACGTGTTCAACAAGCGGAATCAAGGTGTGGACGAAACCTTTGATGCGCATTTATCGGCACTCAGATTATTGGCAAAATCATGCAATTTCTGTGACTGTTTGAACGACTCGCTGATAAGAGACCGCATCCTCATGGGCATTCGAGATCCCGCTAGTCGTAAACACCTGCTGCAGAAAAGGAAGTTGACGCTGAAGATGACCATAGATATCTGCACTCTGATGAGGCAGCAAGCAAACAGATGAAATCTATGTGTAACACAGTTCAGATACACAAAGTCAATTTTCGCGGTGATCACACAAGAAAACCTAGATACCGTGACGCACACAAACAGAAACAACACATTAAACGCAGCGACAGCGACAAGAGGCTGAACGGTAAATTTTGTGGACTCACACACCAGCAGAGGAAAGAAAGTTGCCCTGCGTGGGGGAAAACGTGCCACAAATGTAGAAAACAAAATCATTTCTCGAACTGTTGCCAGGTAGGAAACAAGAAGGTGCACAATATCGCTGCGTCAGAGAGCGCGGACGAGACCATCATGGGTCTGCGTAAAGCTTCGGACAATAGAGGTCCGATTTACGCACAACTAAAATTGAACGGCAAGCTGGCGAAGCTTCAAGTTGACAGTGGGGCGACCGTGAACGTCCTGCCCGAGAAGTACGTCAATAAAGAGGATATTGTGACCTCCAATGTAACGCTACACATGTGGAACAAGACGACTCGAGCTGTTGTTGGCAAGACACAATCAGTCGTAGAGAACCCCGCAACAAACAAAAAGTATGCAGTGTGGTTTGAAGTCGTCCAAGGAGACTTCACACCTCTCATCGGCAGGCAGGCCGCAGAAGAAATGGGCCTCATAACCGTAAACTACGGAAGTTTCAAGCTGATGCACGAGGTAACGTCGACAAACGTATTGGAAAAGTTCAACGACGTTTTCGAGGGAGGGTTGGGAAGCCTACCGGGAAAGGTCCACCTCCACGTGGAACAGGACGCGGTACCCGTGCAGTGCCCGCCGAGAAGAGTCCCCATCACACTGAAGAGCAAGTTGAAGACGGAACTGGACCGTCTCGTGAAGATGGGAGTCATCTGTCCAGTCACCGAGCCCACCAAGTGGTGTAGCCAAATATCTATACAGACAAAGAAGGACACGTCGTTGCGTGTCTGTATAGACCCGAGACCACTAAACAAGGTCTCAACCGGAAGAAGTGCGAGTTCCGGACGAACGAGATAAACTTCATGGGATATTTGGTCACCAGTGAAGGACTGAGAGCAGACGAGAAGAAAATTGAGGCCATCATAAAAATGGAGAACCCAAACGACGTGAAGGGCGTCCAGAGGCTGCAGGACACGGTTGGGTATTTGTCGAAGTTCTTGCCGGGCCTCTCCGATGTCATGAAACCCATCAGAAGGTTAGCGCATCCTGACGTTCCGTGGAAGTGGTCAGAACAACAAGAAAGAGCGATGGAGAAGATAAAGCAGCTGACGACACAGAGTCCGATCCTCGCCTATTATGAGCCTCAAGCCGAACTTGTCATCGAGTGCGACGCTAGCGAAACCGGACTTGGTATGAAACCCCAACTAGCATCCATGCGTATTTCAGCATGAGAGACGAACTAGCAGTGCACGACGGTTTAGTCTTCAGAGGAGAAAGAGTAGTCATCCCAGATGGAATGAGGAAACTCACGAAGGAGTGTCTCCACAGCTCACACCTTGGTGTGGAAAGTGTCCTGCGACGAGCAAGAGAATGTATCTATTGGCCTAACATGGCATCAGACATCAGACAAGTGGTTGAGAACTGTGAGGCGTGCAGAACCTATGAACGAGCACAACAAAAAGAAACGTTAATGCAACAAGAGACACCGACGAGACAATGGGAGAAAGTCGGAGTGGACCTGTTCAGCTGGGAAGGTCGTGACTATCACGTATTGGTCGATTACACAAGCAACTTCTGGGAAGTCGACAGGATGACTTCAACGACCACAGCAAGCGTGATAAAAACTATGAAAGCACACTTCGCTAGAAATGGCATCCCATCAGTCATAATTAGCGACAACGGGCCGCAGTACGTCTCGGACGAATTCCAGAGATTTGCTGCGAAGTGGGACATCGAGCATCAGACCAGCGCACCAAGCCACCAGAGCGTCAACGGAAGAGCGGAAGCAGCCGTGAAAGCCGCAAAGCTGATGTTCACCAAATGCAAGAAGTCACAGGCAGACCCATATCTAGCACTTCTAGAAATCCGAAACACACCGACACAAGGGGTTGGAAGCAGTCCAGCACAGAGACTGTTAAACAGACGAACGCGAACATTACTCCCGATGACAACAACACTTCTGGCGCCAAGGGGCGAAGAATACTTGAGAAAAGACAGGGTCAGAATAAGCAAACAGAAGGAGAAACAAGGAAAAAACTACAACAGAACAGCGAAAGATCTTCCGATCCTCGAGGAGGGCGATATCGTTCGCATGAAGCCGTTCCGTCCTGGTCAAAAGGCATGGGAAAAGGCCGTGGTTCAACGACGTCTCGATGAACGATCGTACGAAGTTGATACACCTGTTGGCACATACAGGCGGAATCGAGTGCACCTTAGACGAACACACGAGGACGAGACAAACCCGCAGACGAAGGAGCCAGCAACGGAGACGACACCTGAGCCATCCGAACCGGCAGATCAATCACCGGAGATGAGTGACGCTACGGTGACGACTCCGCGAAGATCTGTGCGACTCAAAAAACGATCTACTCGTCTGGCGGACTATATTACCAACGTGTGACTTTGCCATACGCTTATTTCTATTTTATAATTGAACGTTTAACTAGTGTTAATAAGTTGTAGTTGTAGACCATTGAGCCACTTTAGCGCTATATAGATAGTGTTTTATTAGTAAGTTCTTATTTTTCTTTGTTTAGAAAAGAAGGGATGTGTCAATATCCAACTTTTGTAGAACGGACTGTAGTTAGCGCGCTTGCGCAGTTCTGTGTTTCCTCGGCTAGCGGCATGTTTGTCAGACAACGATTGTGGCAATAAACAACCCACTATGATACCAGAGGGTAAAGAGTGAAACACTTTCTATCTGCGCCTCGCTCTCTTGCCCCCTTTTAATCTTGCTGATAAAGTAGCCTTGCAATTGTTTTCGAGTGCAGCTGTTACAGCTTTTGAGTTGTACAGCCATCCAGTTTCCGACAGAAACTTCTGTGGTGAGTGGATTGGGTTATTGTGTTCCGTTTTCTCCTTGCCTGGGGTGCACCGGGTCATCAGTGAGTCTTGGAGATTATCGGCATCGCAGTTACTAGACACGGCATCTTCTGCTATTACTTCATCGATTCCACCATCAGGCCGTGCTTTTATGGTATAAAGCAGCTACTTTTCCTATGGCGTACTTTCCATTACTACAGTTAGAACGACATCCACAGCAGCCCTCGCCATCAGGTTACACTGCTGTTGGAAATGGTTTGCGGTGACGTTGCAGATTCTGTCGAGAGTCGCATTCAACCTTTGGTTGATGTCGGACATTAAACAGGAAGACGACGGGGGTGCCATTAATGATTTTTTCGCGGTGACATTCCACCCATAGAATCCTAACACACGGGCCTGCATTGTTAAATGGATCATACAGCGGTGCGGGATTTGCTTACGCTTCTGACATATAATATGTTTACCGAACGTACACCCTCTGCGCATCTCAAATAAAGCGCTAAGGTAAAAAAATACTAACCAAATCTAGGTAGGAATTAGGTATAGGTTCTAAAACCGAGGTAGGTATTAGCTAAAGGTCCTAAAACCGAAGAAATATCAAACTTAATTAGGGGAAGTGATCGTTGCAGTTGCACACTTGTTAAATAAATGTATGTCCGAAGAAAGCCACACGATGGCTGCTTTTGACGACTATGTGATCTCGAGTCTTAATCCTATGTGGGCCCCGGCCCCCAGGTCGCGGATGCTGGGACGAATGCCGGGTAGATTCTGGGTATGCCGGGTAGACCCCCAGGGCCGCCCGGAATTAATGTCAAATCCGGATCGATAGTACGCCTACGATCGAATGATGCTCCCATTTGATTAACTGAACCAACAAAGGCGTATTTATTTAAGTCCACCAAATGTTCCAATCACGTAAGATGACATTGTCATTAGAGCTAATACTTGAACCTGGCCATCCACCACCATGCCAAGGGGTCTGTGAGTTAATGTCATACATTGTAGAATGTTAAACAATTATGTTGATACAATGCTTTTGTAATAACTAGGGAATTATTACATAATGTCAATACGAGTCAGTTTAGTTAGTTTGTTTTTTGATAGTGATAATTAGTGTTGAAAACGTTAGCGTTGTAGTTAGAGATGAAGACGTTTTGATATGGGTAGTTTCCTAATTAATTATTCTGTTTAACTACTTTCAAGCTGTGATCACGGATTAGTTTTGTATTTTTTTTAGTTGAAGAGCTCATGGACCCCTCTCACGTTTTGTCAAAGTTGGTTAGTTTTAATACGCAATATTATGTGAATATAAATATATATTGGTTTACAGTTGGGGGTTAATAGGATGTCATTTTATGGTTTTGTTTTATTTTAGGGGTCGTGGACCTCTCTCACAGATTGCCAAAATAGATATTTGGATTGAGCACATCCAACTTACTTTAAAAATATATGCTGGTATATTAAAAAAAAAATTTCTAAGGTACTTTTAAATGCACTTATTTGGATTTTGCACCTGATTATATAATATTACAAAGCGACACATACAGTTGCAAGTATCATCAAATAAGTAAGTAGTGTCCACGTTAAACATACACTATCAATTAAAAATTGTAGTTTACTTCAGAATGCAACTTTAGTAAATTATTAGCATACAAGGTCACTGTAACGAATGACACATCACGTGCGATGAAGAGTGTGTCACGTACCAATGATGATTCTGCACGTTGGTATTCCAGTTGTTAGGCATGCCCGACTATTCTGGTACCATTTCATATTCTGAGGACATGATCTGTATCCAATCTGTTTGTTCGTACAGACCACGTAATGGTTGCATCTTTGGCAAGATTGGTAGTTGCCGTCGAATTGTTCCTGGCATGAATTAATGCAGACTTCTCCCGTCGACCGCCATTCAGTGGTGCCTAACACGGAAACACAAATACTTGAAAGAAAGAGAAAGTGTAAAGTAAGGTAAAACCGACACAAATAACATATCAAATGACGACGTAATATAAATTTGTATTTTATAGTATAAATTATTTATGGTTTGGGTATACAATAGAAAACACCAATTTAGAAAGGAAATATTTATGAGTATTTTCTTAAGCGAACACATTTTCCGGGTCCCTCGGCAGCGTGATATAAATGTGGATGTATTATTCAGTTACGACTGATAGTAATATCTTGATGCATACATATTTAAATAAGAGTCCAGCGTCATGGATTGAAAGGATAACTCCAACAATAGTAAAGATTCCATTTCTAATTTTTTTATAATCAGAGTCCCTGCTATAACTAGCTCGCAGACATTACTAGTAATCATGAAAGTGTTTGGGTAAAGATAAATTTGGTTAGTATTCGTCGTCACTCGCATAAAATAACATTTTGAGCTCAATCTACGTTGACTGTCCAAGGCCAGAAGATTGAATAAACAACCGTGAACATACATTTCTTGATCAGGCATGGGCTAATTGCAAGTGTTAGTTTTATTATTTCAATTATATAAGTTAACAGCAGTACTGTTAATTAAATTTAAATTAATCTTTCTCAAAAACACAATCTAATTTAAGTTAATTAATTACAACTTGACAAACCAGTAGATGTAATTTAATTTAAATTAATCTGGGAATTTCTGAGTAAATTTTAATTTACTTAATCAACACGTGTCGAGTTAACATCCTCATGCCTGATCGTGATTAGGCGAATTTATTTTTGTAATACATTAAAATGGATAAGTCAACTATATCTTAGCCCCATAATATATATATATATATATATGTATATATATATATATATATATATATATATATATATATATATATATATATATATATATATATATATATGAACATATATATATTTAGGATAAGAACTGCAGTAATTAAACAAATATTATTCCAAGAAACAACACTACAGGTACGTTCACCAAAATATGATAAAAACGGTTCGTAGTCAAATGTTGATTAGTACGTGATTGACTGACAAGTGGTTAAATAAGGTGTTTATAAGTGCCTGTAACTTGGCTGATGGCTAAAGAAGGTGTTTATAAGTGCCTGCAACTTGGCTGATGGCTAAAGAAGGTGTTTATAAGTGCCTGCAACTTGGCTGATGGCTAAAGAAGGTGTTTATAAGTGCCTGCAACTTGGCTGATGGCTAAAGAAGGTGTTTATAAGTGCCTGCAACTTGGCTGATGGCTAAAGAAGGTGTTTATAAGTGCCTGTAACTTGGATTATGGCTAAAGAAGGTGTTTATAAGTGCCTGCAACTTGGATGATGGCTAAAGAAAGTGTTTATAAGTGCCTGCAACTTGGCTGATGGCTAAAGAAGGTGTTTATAAGTGCCTGCAACTTGGCTGATGGCTAAAGAAGGTGTTTATAAGTGCCTGCAACTTGGCTGATGGCTAAAGAAGGTGTTTATAAGTGCCGGCAACTTGGCTGATGGCTAAAGAAGGTGTTTATAAGTGCCTGCAACTTGGATGATGGCTAAAGAAGGTGTTTATAAGTGCCTGCAACTTGGCTGATGGCTAAAGAAGGTGTTTATAAGTGCCTGCAAATTGGCTGATGGCTAAAGAAGGTGTTTATAAGTGCTTGCAACTTGAAATGGTTATGCTTTAGCCGGCACACCTTTAATAAAAAGGCATTCACTTTGTACAGTGAGCGAATATTTTATTAGCCATGACATCAATATACGTGCGTCCACAGTGCGGTTACAAGGAAACTGAAACACATCTGTTATGCGCTATGTATTTCAAATATACTATCTATCTAAGTACTAATGTTGATAGAAACCTACCTATTTATAAGACAAGCTGAAAAACAGATTTTGCTCGATGCCTAAATCCGCCAAATAGAGCACTGCGTACTTTTGTCTATGCAAGTTCCAAGCGAGCGGTTTGAATCGCATAATCAATGTAATTGATTTTTGTTTTGATTTATTTCATAAATAGACATTTAAGAGCTAAAGCAAAATATGGTGCTTTATTAATATCTTTGTCATTTTACAGGTCAACATGTAATGTTTTATACGTTGGTAATTAAAAAGTGAAAACCTACAATGAGTAGCTAAAGAAAATGTAGAAAACGCGACTTCTCGAATACACGAGATGGCAGAATGGACGTAGCTTGGATCCGTACGTAGTACATTACTACACAAACGTGCTCCGATTGCCTATCAATTTGTTCCACAGAAAGTACCCTCTTGATGCGTCACTCCTGAAATCTTACAGCTAAATACGACGTCATTGTCTTGAGTGGTCGTTTACGTTCGTCATTTGAAAGACTATTTAAAAAAATGTCAATGTTGTAACATACAACATAATTGTGGCGAAGCAAACAAATATCTTTATACTAGTGTGTTGTAACATAACTCTGAATACCCTATTGATCGATGGAGTAGTACAAATAAACTTCTGCACAGATAGTCAGTTTGATATCTACGTAAATGCGATTCACTAAGATGTATGTGTAATGTATTTTCTGATTATTTTAAGGATACAATTAGCCTTATGTTTTCCTAAATCCCAGACCAAACTTTGATTCACGTTAACATGGAAATTCCACACAAAATTCCATACATTCTTTTTATATTGAAAACATTTATTACATGAGATAATTAATTATGTCATTTGCGACTCTTCTCAAAAAGACAACTCTGCCTAAAGCAAACCCCAGACAGAGATATTTTTCAAATGTTGGATTCATTTGGACAATATTCGAAACAAGTTTAACAAGATTTAACAAGATTTAACAAGATTGCCATCCATAGAATTAACTCTAGATGGCAGGTGGACAAGGAAGCCCTGTTGCTTATCGGGAGTCCAATCCTTTTATCTACATATATCCAGCCCTTCTGAGGTATGTGTCGATTTTATGTTTAAACATATTCACACCTAGCACCTACACAATCATCAAATAATCTGTTCCATTCATTCACAGTCCTTTGTGAAAATTATAACTTTCTTACGTCTAATCTACACTGTTCCTTTACTAATGCAACTTCATGTCCTCTAGTCTTTCTACCTTTCTTAACTGAAAAAAACATATTTCTATTAATATTTTCATAACCATTCAATATTTTAAACACTTCTATCTGATCTCCTCTCAATCTCCTGGTCTCTAGTGTTGTTAAACCACATTCTTTTAGGCGTTTTTCATAACTAAGATCCCTCAGTTTTGGTATCAGTTTAGTCGCTCTCCTCTGTACTCTTTCTAGAATATCTATGTCCTTCTTGCGGTATGGCCTCCACGCTTGTATACAATATTCTAAATGAGGCCTAACTATTGTTTTGTACAGCGGTATTATTAGTTCGGTTTTTATATGTTATATTTCGCCTAATCAATCCAAGGATTTGATTTCCTTTTGAAGCTGCAATTCCACACTGCTCTGAAACCGTCATGTCAGCACTAATTGTCAGCCCTAAGTTTTTTTCTTTTACAGTATTACTTAGTACAGTTCCCCCCATTGTATATTCTACATATTCGTTCCCATGTCCTGTGTGAAGGCATTTACATTTCCTAAAATTGAACAACATTTGCCACTTTTCAGACCATTTGATCAACTTGTCAAGATCATCTTGTAAATGCTGTCTATCTCCATCACTTTTAATCCTTCTAAACACTTTTGTATCATCTGCAAATTTCAACACCTTGCTTGTTATATCATCGTCCAAATCGTTTATATATATTAAGAATAATATACGTCCCAGTACTGATCCCTGTGGAACCCCACTCAAAACTGATTTCCAGTTTGAAGCCTCCCCATCAGCAACTACCCGTTGTCTTCTGTCAATCAGCCATTTTTCTATCCAGTTAATTATACCATTTCCTATGCCATGGGCCTTTAGTTTAAGCAGTAATCTTTGATGTGGCACTATGTCGAAAGGTTTTTGAAAATCTAAGTAGATGATATCTACTGGTGATCCATCATCTACCCACTTAGTGATATCTTCCAAAAAACATACCATATTTGTTAAGCATGACCTCGCTTTTAGAAACCCATGTTGAGATGGGTTTATCAAGTTACGTTTAACAAGAAAATCCACAATGTGATCTTTAATTAGTCTTTCTGATAATTTACAAATCACCGATGTTAAACTAACTGGTCTATATTTATTTGACTTGTTTCTCGAACCTTTTTTAAATAACGGTATAATGTTTGCTTCTTTCCATTCTAAAGGAACCACTCCCTCTTCTAATGACAAATTGAAAACTGTTGCAAGCGGTATACTAATTTGTTCTACAATTTCCAGTAGTAGTTTGGGTGGAATACCATCCACTCCAGGTGATTTATTATCCTTCATAGCCCTAATTTTCTTAGCTACCATTTCTGGGGTTACAATTAACTGTCTTAAATAGTCTGATTCTGCTCCCTTGAACTTAGCCTCTGGTACTGGAAGTGAACTAGTGTCTTCTCTGGTAAACACTGAACTAAAATACTCATTCAGGTCTTCTGCCATTAAGAATCTTTCTGGTATTATATTTCCAGCACTATCTTCTAGAAGATCGACCTTATCCTGAACTTTCTGTTGTAGCTAAACATCTTGTATCTTACATAAAATAGAAATTGCTTATCTAATGAATTACACTCTGCATACAAACAGCATCATTTACGGAGACTGCTTTCTTAAAAGTGCATAACGATGTAACTGTAAATACGGAAAAATGTAGAGTAACTGCACATACTTTGATGGAGCTATCTTTCCTTGATACACGTGATCACACCATTCTCAATAATGGTTTGTCTTTATGATATGATTTTTCTGGCACAGCTTTGACTTGTTTTTGTTATAGCTAACCAATGTACACACGAAAGTGAAGATTGTGGATTGTCTTTCATCAATACTCCCTATTTCATGTGGTGCACCTCAGCGTTGGATCATTACTTTTCACTCTCAACACCACTCATCGAGTTCAATGCCCACATTTACCTTTCTATATCTACCTATCTACCCCTAGTACTAATTGCTTCTTAAATCAGCTCAGAAATGGTCTACTGTAATTCTCTTTATCGAATATTGCCCTTCAGGCTATTATGAAATTACAACGTGTGCAATATTGCTTAGCAAGGGTTGTGACTCGGTCTACGCGGTTTTCGCACACATTGCTGCTCCTTAGGTGTCTGAGTTAGCTCCCTCTTCTATAATCTATATGGTATCATTTATGCATGCTTCCCAAAGAAATCGAGATGGTGGTCCATTGAACAGGTCTGCCAGGGGTTAAAGTGTAAAGCGCTTTGAGCAGCCATAAGGACTCGATACTGCGCTATATAAGAACTTACCTCTATGATGACATTTAGCTGTAATTCAAGAAACATTCCCACAACTCTGACATATAAATGCTGTTATTAATATGTTTTTTATTACAACATACGAGCCGCATGTTAAAGAAGAACATAAACTACGAAAACACAAAGATCAGGATGAATCAGATTAATGCGTGTGCGTGAACGTTGAATTTTTAAATATCCACTGCATTTTTCACCATAAAATGTTATAATATCTTGAGCGACAGGCAGCAAAACGGGCGGGAAAGCGTCGACGTTATTAACCGGCCGTTTACTTCGTATTCGTTCATTAAGTTACATAGTTAATTAATAAAATGTAACATTGATGGTATGACATATCATTACATCCTACATTAACGCGCGCGTGCAAACTACACTTACTTATATTTACTATATTGATACTTGTGAGTACTTGGCGTCTATGGCGTTCAGACACTAGGTCAACAGCGTGACGTTTGATTGGATTCCTTCTAAGCGCGGCAGTGTGATGAGACCACGTGATCGGGACGTCTGTTTCCCGAACTTCGCCACAGCAGTCAACAACTGAAAACAACGCCACCCGAACATCGGGTTTTGCAATTTGGAGGGAGTCGCAGCGGTTTGATATATAGCAACACATTATCCTTGACATTACATACACTATACAGTGTATATTGTTTTACATAATTATATCACGTTAATTGAGTAGTTACTGGCTGTTTTCGTTAAGGATCAGTGTAACCGTGAGACAAGTGGGACAATATTTAACAAAATGCACCATTAAACATATGTGGAATAGTTTATATTAAAAACGTAATGTTAATGCCTAAAGGCACCAACAAACCTGAAGTACTGAAATCGTTTACTGCTAGACGCACATGAAAGACAACCTCCATTGCGGACGACGTGCTAATATTGACACGTTTGGCTTGGAATGAATGTATCAAAGTAAACGTATCTCGGTCCAATAGCAGACGACACGGATATCAAAAATCGTACGTATTTACATAAAATTACGTCTGCCAAAGATGTTTTTTCGGCTGGACGTCGGCCAAAAATACGGATACATAAAAAAAAACATGATCAGGCCTATTAGATTAGTGACTATGCTCATCAAGTTGAATAATTTGAATATAATTGAAACATAACTATGATATTGAAAATACATCACGTTGCGACTGTTGGCGGAAGTCTTCATCAGGAACTGAATTGTTCTTTCTTTGTTCGCCAGATGATAATACCAATATAATAATAACACGGAAGTTTACATAGTGCCCTTTTCAACCTAAGCTGCTCAAAGGCGCTAGAAGTTAATTAAGACAAGTCATACATACTAAAATAATCATCAACATTAAAAGCTACTCCTTTAACATGTTGTATAATAACCACGTGTTTTGATTGATTGGTATACTCGTTTTTATTGTTCTTTTCCTTCTGACTTTGTTGTTTACCCATCACCTTATCGTCCAATGTGGATATCATCATTACTGTAGCGCGTTCGTCGTGGATCACGACTGTTTTTAATGTCCTCGTATTCTGATAAGATGTCGTTGCATCAGTCCAGTATTGTTTTTTTGATGACCTCCAGTTTCTCATGTAGCGGACGGTGGAAACTAAAGTTCAGATACTGGTGGTGTGGATCTTGTGTCCGATATACTAGGAGTTTGATCTTTTCATACTCCTCTCGTACCATAAATGTATCGAGGACAAGCAAGGACCCCTCATCCATTTTTGTACGTAAACGTTACGTTGCCTGTTGTGTCTATCTCGAACAAAAGAGAACAAGTTGTAAGCGTCACGTTTCACTCGAAATAAAATAACGTAAGCAGCCATTGCACACACCTTAGCTGCAACATATGATGCGGACAAATACAATATCGTCAGTGTCTCTTAGTCTCGATACAAATTCCGATAGAAGGACATACATGGCGATTCAAACCTTCAAACAGTTAATGTTTGATAAATTATAAAATAAATTTTGATGAAATAAATAGGTTTAACAAATAAAACTGAGGCATCACCAAACTACCGCCGCTCATTGGTAGGATTAGGACTTCCCTTTCAAATAAAAAACAAACATGGCGGTCAGAGGCGGGACAATCATACTAGTTCGACAGAATTTGAAAGAAAGTATTAGGCGTATGCTAATTATGTCATACTGGTGATAATAAGGAGGTAGCCAATCTTATAGACAACATAGTATATCTGGACAAGTTGATCAATGCTATATTTGTTTGTGAAAGGGTATGCCTATTTTGAAGGCGTCGATATACACTGAATCGAAAAAGGCACCGTTTTTATACTGGTGCGCACATGACGCATTTTCGACTTTCGCATATGATACATCCTTGACACAAATATTACGCACGATGGTACATGAATTAGAAACGCCGAGTTATAGTATATAAAATGTCGACGTTTCACGTTCGCACCATAGCTGGAATAAAACAATCCTTCACGCACACACCTGGTACAAGGCAAGCGATACAACATTTGAAAGAAAGGAGTCACAAAAGACATTAGGCGACCCACCCAAAATGCCTTGGCGACCCGACTTTCGGTCACGACGCAGGGTTTAAAACCGTTGCGCTACCGTATTGATTTGTAGGATGCCATAGTGGTCAACAACAACAACAAAAGACAGGTGCGGACATCAGAAAAAGAAGGCCATCGGGATTCGCAAAATTAAAACAATAATAAACCGAATCTAGGAGTATACATGCTGAACCACGTGTGAGAGTCAGCCTGCCCTCCACACAGTCTGGCGAACAAAGGACAAACACTTCAGTTCTTGACGGAGTCTGTTGATGTATGTTCCAAACATCAATAGTTGTGTGATAAAGAACATTCGATTTAAAAGGCCTTTTTGAATTATGCACACTTCAAAGTCACCCTGAAGGGCAACATATTTGCAGATTTTAAAAATAATGATCTACTTTAGCTTCAGTATTGAGTGTGACCAATTGTTAACACACATTTCTTTTGTCATTTAAGGCACCATCTTAGCGTGGGTGCAGAACGTAATAGAATGATCGGTGTTACGCGGTGGCTGGAAGTTAACCCGTTTTACCAATCCGTACTGTATTTCTAGTCTAGAGGTGACGTCTTGGGTTTAACTGTAAATACTTCCTGTGCGTTAAGTATAATCTGCAAAACGGAGATTGCAAATGGGGTTACCACCAAATGATAAAACCAACGGTAAATTATTATAAGTAAAGGTTGGGAATGGCGAGATGAAACTGTGGAAAGCAACGAACAAAGATATTAAACTACGAATTATCCGAAACTGCCACGTACCGATGCGAAACGTGGACTCTTAATAAGAACATTACTAAACGCACAAATGCATTTGAAACAAGTGTCATAGAAAAAAAATACTACGAGTCTCATGGACTGAACATAGAACTAACGAATCCATCGCAGACGAGCTTGGTATTATACCCGGGGCTTTATTGAAATTTGTGAAGAAACTGAAACTAAGTTGTTTCGGCCATGTGAAAAGGCATCAATCTCTAGAGAGACAAATAATGGAAGGACAAGTTGAAAGCAGCAGAAGCAGAGGACGACCCAGTAATCATAAATCAGATTCACACAGTTGAACATTCTACTTGCATCAGAGACACATGTTTCTAGCAAGGAATGAGACAAATGCCCACTGACTGTGTACTTAGCTCAGCAGTTCATGGACACAACTGTGACTGCAACAATACGGCAAATGCCAAGACAAACTAAAATGTTGTTTGACTACAGAGGCAAGCTCACACGAAACGGCAAGCAGTTTCATGATTTAGACGCTGACCTTCTAGTCCATTTATGATAGTATACATTTAATATGCACATATTTGCACCTCTTGGCTCTGAACAGAGTGTCACAACTTGAACAAAATGCGGTACTGATCATGGTCTAGGTAAATTATAACCACAGAAGCACAAAATCACACAATCACAGGATGTTTGATGGGATTTGATTAAACAGCTGACATTCGAGCAAGGTGTGAACAAAATCCTAATTGTTGCCTGCCCAGGTGCTTGAAAGGAACTTAAACAACTCACGTGCAGTCAAGCATGTTATATCTGGACCTTGTTTCGACATTGCGGAAAATAGAAGTGACTATTGCACACTTAGGATAAGTCTATCATGTTATTACTATTCGCCTACAGCGTTGCAACGCAGTCGGAGATGATGAAATCTCGGCGTAAACACTTAAAATATAGTTAACATCACAGCACCGAATTTACTGCAGATGCATCTAATTTTACATAATATTACCCACCACACTGCATTGTGTGAAGATAATCAATGGTCACATACTATTATTATAGTGATATTTTAATTTGTGTATATTAATTTTTTTTTTAATGAATAATTTCTTATTTTTCATCACAATTGCTCAAAATAAATCATAATAAAACCTTAAGGGAACAACTGGAACGATTTGTTTCATGTACACAGCAATAATGAGATTTTGGCATGATATTTTATTTTGTTTAATTAAATTGCTATTTTAAAATAATTATTTCATATTTTCCTAAAACTGGCCGAAAACATACCAAAGCATCATGATCGTGTTCAGGTTCACAACAACAATTAACAAATTTTAAGCACTGTTGCTAAGATTCTACCCGGAATATTAGGTTTGTTACATAAGCTGGTGGAATGCATATACATGCTATAACACCAAGAAGCACATTCTCACGACATATCTTACTGGACGTTTGATAAAATACGTAACTTGACACACAAATAAAAAACAGAAAACATGCATAACGTTGCGAACAATGCTACGTACGTACAATTAAACGATTGTTCCAATTAATGCAGACTCCTAAAACCGTTTTCTCTTTAGTTCGAAGTGATGTGCCAAAGAACAATGGAAATATAAAGACAGCAGGTTTAACTTACCGTAAATGAACGCGACAAGCAGCGTCGCCAGTGCGAACTCGCGCGGCCCCATCGAAACACGCATGACGAACCTAAATATATATTCGCCGTTTTGGGTTGCCCATAATACACCGAGCGCCCAGTTAATCTATCCCACAAAGCACCGTAATCCCAGTTTCCTGTTTCTAGAATGGCATCGCTGGTTACCATGTCGTCAAGCGTGACACTAAGAGCACCACTGCCCGTTCACGCACCTCGATTGATCGGGAAAAATAAACCTATAACCATAAATCAGTATATTCAGGCCTTGCTACACGATGTGGTAACGGTTAACGGATATGCTATTTTGCAAAAAAAACCCGGATCAAACCTTTACGAAAAACATCAACATTCCAAATCAATAGCCGTTATTTCATCAATGCAATGCAAATAAACTGTTCGAAAAGTTATCGTAAAAGAAATATATTTACATTAGTAGAATGAGTAAAACACGCTTCGCAAACCGACGCTATCACACAAACTGCTGTAAATAGGCTCGTCCTATGGTCAGACGCAGCACATTGCTAGAACAACAGAACGGAATCGTTCTTTAACATTCTTGTCTTAGGTCTTAGGTCGGGTACCCCAAACAGCCCAAACAGCGCTGTGGGTTGCTTAAATTATTAAATTATTTAAAGGCAGTTAAAGTGATTGGGTGTGCTGGATAGAAGGTTCATGATGGTTGTTTGAAAAAGCAAAAAGGCTGTCTATTTAGTGTTTTGTGATGGGATAATGTTCCAAGTACGGATTGCTCTGGGGTAGAAGGAGAAAACAGCTGCATTAATGCGGCAGCTAGGGGTTACATAGTGGCCACGGTATCAGTGTTAGAAGGCCTGGCGGGAGGTTGATCTTGATGATGTTATTTAAAAAAAAATTAAATGACGTAGCTTGTTTGATAAAGCCTCGCAGTTCAAGAGTTGGCCATCCAAGGGTGGTTGCTAGGTCTGCTGAGTTGGTTTAACGTCTATGATCATGTTTAATAAATCTGGCAGCATAGTGTTTTATTTTTGCAAGGTGCTTAATTTCGATGGCAGTGTGTGGGTTCCATATAGAAGATGCATACTCGCGTTGTAACCGGATTAGCATGTTATAAGCTATTTCTTTAACTTCGGGTTTGCGTGGGTCAAGGGTTCAATTAGTCATGCCTAGGACGTTTGAGGATTTGGAAAGCATGTCGGTGATGTGACTTGCCCAGTTTCGGAGGTGATTTTATGGCTGATGCGAACTGTGGCCCGTTATCCGATGCTAGTACGTCTTGTATCCCGTGTTTGGCGAACATGCAAGGCACACAGGTCTACGGCCAGCTTGGCCCATGGATGCGTGATCACTTCATGCTGCGTAAGTGGCTCTTTCTGCTGAGAGGCCTGGTATGTTAGACAGACGTCACACGTCGATATGTACTTCTTCATGTCTTGAGACATATGTGGCCAATGCAATGGCCACATATGTCTCAAGATCATGGGACCTCTGCGAGCTAGTTCTCGCAGAGGTCCCATGATCTCGGTCAACCTCTGAACGAACTTCGTTAGGTAAGTCACCATGCCAATCAGTCGCTGCACTGCCGTTACATCTTCCGGCTTTGGCATTTCAACAATGGCACGCATCTTATCTGGGTGTATTTTCAGACCTTCGCCTGAGGCCACGTGTCCTATGAACGGTGCTTCTGTTTGGCGCAGCTGAAACTGCTCCGTATTCAGTCTTACATGCCTCTCCTCACAGCGACCTAGGAACCTGAGTAGGTTCAGTTCGTGATCCATGATTGCAGCCTCCAGGGTTGAGCCACAGCCAATCACTGCAAAATCATCAGCCGCCACTTCAAATCCCGCGAGACCCTCGATCAGTTCGTGCATTTTCCTCTGGAACACTCCTGGTACACTACTGATTCCAAACGGAATCCTTTTCCAACAATACCGTCCGAAAAGTGTGTTGAAAGTTGTTAGTTGGGACGACTCGTCATCTAAGCAATTATGCCAGAACCCGCTGCGGACGTCTAGTATGGTGGTGAAGACCTTTGCCCCATGCAGTCGGGTCGCGATGTCTTCGATCGTGGGAAGTGGGTAGTGCTCTCTCTGAACAGCAGCGTTCAGGTCCTTTGGATCAATGCAAATCCGCAACTTCACATTCTTCTTCGGTACAACCACCAGTGACGATATCCATGGAGTTGGTTGTGTCACAGGAGCAAGCACGTATTGTTCTACCATGTCGTCCAGTGTATGCAGTAGCTTCGATCTCAGCGCCACCGGCACACGTCTCGGTGCGTGCTGCATGGGATCCACGCTAGGAACTTCGACACTAACTGCTCTTTAGTCAGTGGCTTGTCTGCCTCCCTGACAGCAAACACAGGTCGATCACACGTGAAAGGACGATCGACGTCATCAGAGACGATCACTTTGATAAGCTGCATGCCAACGCAGGCCTTGCATCCCAGCAATGGGCCAACGTCAGCTTCCACCAAGTTACAACGCAGTGTGCATCGTGTCTCTCCTCGTGACACCGGGACAGAACTCGTCCCCCCATGCTAAATTTCGTGCCTCCTTTCTGCAAACATCTCTTGGAAAAGTGATTTACTCAGCCGCACTTGCCACATGTCTTACCATATGCAGGACAATGCTCCTTCTTAAACTCATGAAACTGGCCGCAATATTTGAACTCGCCTGACCGTGATGGTTTATGTCCGTTCTGCGTCTCTGTCTTGCTTTTCTTTGGCTTGCGTACCACGTTAACATATGCTGTTGGCGACGACACGCCATCTAATTCACGCATCTGTGCGTCAGACAGTTAGGACACACGAACATTGTCCAAAACCTTAGTCAATATTAAACCATCTTTGCTCAGTAACGTTTCCCGTACTCGCCCGTCTGCGATGCCGAAGAGAATCATGTCTCGTAGGATCTCTTCTGTTGTGATACTGGTGGAACGTTTCGCCGGCCTGCTGTTGACGATTGTAGAACCGATAACGCTCAAACAGAACATTCCTTCCCGGTCTACAGTACGCCTCAATACCGGCTGGGTCGCCTCTGCGTCTGTTGCGGGGCTCCACTTGAACGTGGAATACACTAGCCTCGTCGAAGCGGTAATTACTGTTAGCAAGGTTGACACCTGTACCGGCTCAACTCAACCCGGTCGCTCAACCCGGTCGCACGTGCGTAATGCTTCCAAGTTTGCAACGATTCACTCCACAGCTCTGCCGCTGCTGAATTGTGAATGTCAAGTGGCTCTGGTGCCCGTAGCAGCGATGCGTGTGATATATTTACCTAGTTTCCGCTGCCACCGTGTAAAGATACACATGTGAGTACGATATAATATCTCAGATTGACAGTGAGTAACAACCTGGCTCGAATCAAATTTTCGTCTGGAGCGTAAAGTATTTTAATCACATGGGAGCTTACAATACTTTGTGTGGTGGTATCCTGTTGCGAACTGGGTTTAGGTTGACACTGAAGGATATGGCTTCATGATCACTCATGCCGGGAGTGGTGTGAGTGTTGACGATTATGGACGGATTTTAGGTGAGTATGGACAAGGATATTGCCCAAATCGATTCGTGTGGGGTCATTCACAATGTTTTGCAATCAAAATTCACTTATTATTTGTAGTAGTTTGTTGTATTTGCTGGCAGTTCTATTGCTCGTGGTTTGTTAGTTGGGCCAGCCTCATAACGTGGTCGTAGAAATGAGTCGGTGGGATATTTTTAATTTATTTTGGTTTCGACTGGGAATATGATGCCGGGATTGTTTGACTGCCTTTATTTGGGTTTCTTTTTTCTTTGCTCTTGACGCTGTTGGTGTTTATTAAAATACCACTGAATGTGTTTCGTTTGGTTTTCCTGGGTCGTTCAAGGGTTCATTGCATTTCCGGGATTTGGTCCAAACACTAGATCTAGTGTTTCAGCTGTCTTGGGATGTATTTCATTATGGCTGTGGTTGCCAATATCCCCTGGATCAAAAGGATTAGCTGTAGAAATGTTTATCTCTCTGAAGAAGGAATTTGAGAAGTTGACACTATCGCATTTGGGGCTAGCCCACGAGCATGATGAATTAATTATAGTCTTTTATATTCGTTGTCGTTTATTTTACAGCAGTGTGTTTCCAGTTTTGGCAGTGGTTGCATTGTATCACATTATGTGGTGGTCACTTAGGTCTTTCCTGTGACAAATGCCACAGGGAGCCGAGCAATTGGAACAATGCCATGGTGTGTGTAGGTTTCTGTAGATCTTATTGTAGTCATGTATAGACATTCCAGCACATTTGATGTTCTCTGTCCTGTTGCAGTCACCACATATTTGGCTGGGTCCATTGGATTTCATTGATTTTTTTATATACGTGACATTTAGTGGGGCGTGGGTTTATTTGGACTTCACCTGACATTATGATACATAGCAGAAGAGTGAGTTTAGTTGTCGTCCTGTCTGTAGTGGATCTGTGTGGTGGTGGAATGACTAGTAGTCCGGTGGAGCTGCTGGATTTAAGACATTTTAGGTGTGCAACGGTTTTCCAAATAGGACTGTAAATGTAGTGGGTTGTGGCAGAGTTGGTATGTTGTCTGGGTTGAGGCAGAGTTGGTATGTTGTCTGGGTTGTGGCAGAGTTGGTATGTTGTCTGGGTTTGGTGACAACATTGTAGTTTTCATTGTAGTTGTTTTGAAAGCGGTCAAGTTGAAAGCTCTCAGATTCGGAATTGGTAGAAAGTCTAAAGGTGATTGACAAACTTGCAAGCATGAACTTTGTATATTTAAGAGTGCATGTTGAATTAATATGATGCATGGATCCTGCCATGATTCTGCTTTGCGTGGTGATGGTTATAAAAAAATATATATTTACATGTGTGTATGTTGAACCAGCTCACACGATATTTGGCTGATACTTCCCTGTGTGCAGTCTATGCACTCACTTACTGGTACACAGTTTATTGTATTGTTTACTGTTTATTTCAGGTTGATTTCTTTTAGTCTATAAATAGAAGAACTAGTAATGATAATGATATACGTTTCACTTTATGTCTCGGGGAGAATGCATCGATTTATATGGGTTGATTTGGGGGTGGTTTGGTTTTCGCGGGCATAATATTTGTTGTTTACTTGTTCGCCATCTTGTTTTTGAAGGTTTTAGGCTGGTTGTTAGTGAAGGTAATTTTTCAAAAATCTGGCTTAGATATGTCAGATCGCAACTACAACCATGGGATTATATTCCGATGTAGTTATACTAGGGCTCCATTCATTTATGAACGAAAGAAACGTTTGAAAATCATAGATAATATCGGTACATATCGGAGTGGTAAAACGGATTTGACTACACCTGACGCATGCGCACAGTCTTGTGATTAATATTATAAGTATTTGTTGTCACGATTTGTATTGCGCTGGAGCTGCCACCTTATGTACTAGATATAAAAAATGCCTCAAAAACCTATTTGTGTATATTTCTTCGAACATTTCTAATTAGTAACATAGTCATACTTTCAGTGAATAATATATCGGGCTAATGGTGTAGTCAACATACGATCCATTACGATCTTCCCTCCTCCCACACCTTCGATTTCGGTGTCTGGACCAACAGTTGAGAACATTTTGCCTGAAAACATTCGTCAAATAGACTATCTGACTAAGTTAATTTTGAGAGAGAGAGAGAGAGAGAGAGCGAGAGAGAGAGAGAGAGAGAGAGAGAGAGAGAGAGAGAGAGAGGCAGAGAGAAATCCGGCGTTATCAGATCAAAATTAAGATCGCTTCGTTTTTTCGGATCGAGAGACAAAATCGATCTTTTTAGAAAGTTTTCTTAACGTTCTAGTTACGTAACTATTATATTATGATAACGTTAATGATAACGTTCTGAAAACGTTTTTTGGAAAATTGTTTTAACGTTTCCAGAACGTTCAGAACGTTCAGAAAATATAGACCAATGAAACAATTATACATGGGTCTCCATTAATTTCATTACACCTGCCAGTTCCACAAAATAATCTTCCTCGTCATCTTCTTTGAACTTCTGGATGCTGGCATCTGTAGAATAAGAATGTATTTTAAATACCAATATACGAATAAGTTATTTTTGCGAATTTAAGGGTCTTTTGTACAGAATATGGTTCGATGATGTATTATTGAACAACTAGCAGACTTGACCAGTACTGCCCAGGGGAAAATGGCAGTCATATATATGTGACCCCCCACTAGATCACACCCTTCAGAAGAATACAAAAATGTAAATCTTTGAACCACCCAAAAGGTCCACTAGATCGCACAACAATTTCCAGCCACATACACACAAAACTGAAGGAGGTAAGTGTCATTTTAAACTTGTGAACCTCCAAGATCCACACCCAACGGATGAATATCGAAAAACTTATAAATCCACGAACCACCCGAAAGGACCAGCAACATCACATACACAATTTCAGCCCCATACATGCAAAACTAATGGAGACAAGGGTCTGCAGACGAACGAACAGACAGAGAACCATATTGTTTTATAATTATAATGTAGATTTCTTGCACCAAAAAAATGCACAATGTAGTATTTGCAGCAAAAACAAGAATCTCATATTATTTAACATAAATATTAACATATGTAGATAGAAATAGCTCAAACAGCCATTTCAGGTGCTATTTGACATACGAAAAAGAACATAGTGAGTTAATATGCTTTTCTCCAGAATTTATGTTTAAATGCCTAATTATTGCTACTAAGAGCAAGTCAAGTTCAAATACCTGGGTAACTTCCCCCTTCTGTGACTCTAGTGTGAGGCATAAATTTCAATGTTTTTGCGATATCTTCCTCGATTTTAATAACTTTCGATAATTACAATTATTAATGGAGGAATAATGGATTAGCTTCAGTGGAAAATATACTACCATGGGCCTTAAATAATACTTTATTTTCTGTTTCTTGTGTTGTTTGCTGATGACACTAACATACTATACTGTGATGAAAATATACTCAATTTTACAAATGTTGTAAATCGTGAACTGCATAAACTGTATACATTGTTCACTGTAAATAAGCTGTCACTCAATGAATAAAAAACAAACTACATAATCGTTGGTAACTGTAAAATAAATTGTGACATAGATATTAGAATTAACAATAATCAAATTGCCAGGGTTAGTAAGACAAAATTCCTTAGAGTTTTGATTGACAAAAAGCTTGATTGGAGGAAGAACCATGTAAATTGTGTGAAGACTTACCTCTCCAGAATAATTGGAGTAATGTACAGGGCAAGTGAAGTCCTATAAACCAATAGCCTATTTACACCATATAATTCACTGTTTTTATCAATACTTAGTTATTGCTGTGAAATTTGGGGAACCATATATAATACCATTCTACATTGTATTACTATACTACAAAAAAGATGGTTCGACTAATGTGTGGCGTCAACAGATTGTGCAACACTAATATGTTTTTCATCGATATGAAATATTAAAATCCAAACACGTTGTAGATTTGAAGATCCAATCAATTCTGTTTAAGACCTTTAATCATATGCCAATACGTGTCAATGTGCAAAGCCTGCTTACACAAATACCATATTATATTATTTTCGATTAGAATGCCAATATGTACGTCAGTGTGTGATAACTAATATCAAATCACAGTATCTGTCAATTTACGGTGTAAAAATTTTGAATTTATTACCTATAAATATTGCAAAAGTGCCAAATTTTCGTTCATTTGTTAACCAGTTGAAACCTTTATATACATGTATACGAAACCTTTGTATGATTTTCTGGTATGACAATTTACATACACAGTGTTATTCCGAAAAAATTATATTAATAATAATAATAAGATAACTTCTATCGCGCCTAAACCCTTGGAAACCAAGCTCAGAGACGCATCAAAACAAAAGGATTGGTGAATCTCAAAACCCATAAGCAGTATTCCAGTTGTCAACAGATGGGTCAAAGCGCTAGGGAGCTACGGTGGATAAGCAAGGTTGTAAAGATAATTTTTTAAATGACGACGGAATTTTGTAATATTTTCAACTGAGGAGGGAGCATATTCCAAAGAGTTGGTGCAGCAACAGAAAAAGCCCTAGTTCCAATGTTAATGTTGACTCTAGGAACAAAAAGTAGGTCAGAACTAGATAATCGAAGCTGGATAGGTTTTCTTACAGGAGAAAGCAATGAATGTAAATAAGACGGTTGCTTACTGGAAAGTGCCTGGTATGTAATGGTACATATTTTAAATATTATGCAATATTGTAGACGAAGCCAATGCTAAGACTTCAAAAGTGGTACAGAGCGAGAAAAACGAGGAGATCTTGTAACTACTCTTGCTAGACAATTTTGGACACGGTGAAGTTTTGTGATATCCTTGTTAGCGATATTATAAAGGAGGGCATTGCAATAGTCAAGTCTGCTGCTAACAAGCGCTGTTGCAATAGTTTTAGCAACGGAAAATGACATATACCGGCGAATACGGCGAAGGTCACGAATATGATAAAAACAGCAGCACGTGTTTGAGATATGTGTTGTCGGAAATTGAAGTTACTATCAAATATTCCGCACCGAGTTTGCTGGCGTGATATACTGATTCAAAATACGCGTAGGGAAAAAACCATCCAGTTTACTACGCTGCATTGGAGTACCAATAATGATCAATTCAGTTTTATTTGCATTTAATTTCAACTTGCTGTTGATATCTTGAAGGCAATCACTAAGTTGGTTAAGGGAGCGATTTGTATCCAGGATAGCCAACGAAATGTAGATCTCAGTACCATCAATATAGAGATGATGATCCAAGTTATGTATTTGTATAACAGAGCTTAGTGGCGTGGTGTAAAGAGTAAAAAGCAAAGGCCCAAGAACAGAACCCTAGGGAACACCAAATAAAGCCGGCAGTGGAGCTGAAAAACAGTTCCCAATCTTTATAGTTCGGTATCTATCAGTTAGATATGAAGAAAACTACCTTAGAGCTGTGCCAGATATGCCGTAACACTTTAATAGGTTTTCAATGAGAATGCTGTGATTAATCGTGTCAAAAATCTAATAAGATCTAGTAAGGTAAGTGCAGTCACTTTACCATTATTAATGTTCAAGTTAATGTCATTATGAACCTTTAAGAGGGCAGTCTCTGTTGAATGAAACTGTCTATATGCCGATTGTGACACATTAGTTAAGACATTTGTGCTAATGTGAGACCTTGCTACAACCTTTTTTACTATCTAGTATTGTTGGACATGGATCAAGTGCACACAATTTATTTGGGGAGGACATAATTAGTTTCCTAACTTCATCAACTGTTGCAGGTTCAAATGATACAAGTAGTGAATTTATTTGTGGAAAGTCCACACTGACATTACTTAAATTATGACGTGGGAAAGCAAAACGAATAATACCGATTTTATTCTTAAAGTGACTAGAGAAAGAATCACATAGAAACTTAATTGACACATGATCAGGTAGCGATGGAGTAGGTCGTCTGTGTAGAATGTTATTGTAAAACCGTCAACACGTTAAATTCCTCTTTTTATGGCAACGATTAACCAATAATGCTAGGTGACAATAATACCCGCGACTAGAGTCGGAACATACAGGCACAGAGAAGAACATAATATATTATGTGATTTACTCTTTCGCTCCCTCTCTCCTGTCTGGCTTAATACTAGCTCAGTATAAATATTCAGTCTTGCGTCACGTGTACATCAAATCTAATAGCACCATCTGACTCCCAATTCTACATCTGGATTCACGTTTGCCTATCTCCTAATCGCTTTCAAGTATTGTCTTCTCATCTCACCCACCCTATAAAATTACCAGTTTACGTCCTGCGTACCAAAACAAATCCATCTAGCTGTGCTTCCGCGCACGTCGCGTACAAAATTACCAAAGCAAGATTTAATAAGATTTAACAAGATTGCCACCCAGCGAATTAACTCTAGACATCAGGTGGACAAGGAAGCCCTTTAGCTTATCGAGAGTCCAACCCTTTTATCTATGTGTATCCCGACCTTCTGAGGTACGTGTCGATTTTATTTTTAAACGTATTCACGCTACTAGCACCCACACAATCAGCAGATAATCTGTTCCATTCATTTACAGTCCTTTGTGAAAATGAGAACTTTCTTATATCTAATCTACACTGCTCCTTTACTAATGTAACTTCATGTCCTGTAGTCCTTCTATCTTTCTTAACTGAGAAAAGAAATATTCCTATCAATATTTCCATAACCATTCAATATTTTAAACACTTCTATCTGATCTCCTCTCAATCTCCTGGTCTCTATAGTGTTGTTAAACCACATTCTTTTAGGTATTTTCATAACTAAGATCCCTAAGTTTTGGCATAACTTTAGTTGCTCTCTTTCTAGCATATATATGTCTTTCTTATAGTATGGCCTCCATGCTTGTATACAATATTCTAAATCAGGCCTAACTATTGTATCTAGCAGTATACCAGTATCTGTTTGTTATTTTATTTTATTACATTTCTTTAATTAGATCTAAGAATCTTCTCCACCATGCTCTATTTGTTGCTATTTTCGTTGTATCTTTCCATATGATTTAGTAATTCTTTACTTCCTCCGCTTCGGATCTCTTTCAGCTGTATTCCGGTCTAACTGGGTTTCTTTAAAAAAAAATTTTTTTTAAGTGAGATGGGCAAATTAATAATAAAGTTTGATTCAGTGTACGAACATAAAACGCATGTACACGAATTATATATAAACATGCCATCGATTATTGGTACATATTAATATGTAATATAATTGATTAATATAACTACTGAAAACATCAAATCTAAATGGCATCATGAAGGTCCATGACAATAAATATATATATATATATATATACGAATTCTTAAATAGACATTCAGACATGTCCCATTTGATGGTTTGACTCGGTTACGTAATAATTATATTATCACGACCGACCGCGCAGTCACATCTGGAAACAGCCAGACCGGAAGTGTTGTTACGTCGTTTCTCTATAATAATGTGCGTAGTTCCGCAATACGCCACGTAATGGCGCGGCGGGGGTACGCAGAGGCGATTTTACTTGTCGTGTTCAGCGGCCGTAAGTTCATCGATCAAATGATTTATTACTCCAAGGAGGCTACATATGAAACTGTGATCAATTGTATATCATTAGTATACATCTAGGTGTTAAAGTATGGAAATACATTATAAAAATAGTTAGTTCTATTACATTACTCATATATACACAATCTAACAAATGTTTGGTGTGGTAAAATAAATAACATCCACGGGTATTACTTGAACTAGGCAATGTTACTACTGTATAACTAAAACAGTTAATATTTTGATATCATCATATACTTTTTATTACAAATGTTCTTCTGAGGAGGGGTGAGGGGCTGATGCGAGATAGAAAGAAACATCGTCTGATATCGGACGTCGCTATTGTGAGATAATCCCTTAGCTGGAGGCAGTCAATGTTGTTGTTGTCGGTTTGCCGCTTTGATGTCTCGCCAAATTGCAACAACCGGTGATTAAGTGTTTTTTATTCAGATCTGCTTTGTGGCGACGTTCGGCAAACAGACGATGCGTTCTCTCTGTTTCGTGACGCTGCCGTGCTCAGAAGAAGTCCACACAGACACGATGGCAATGGCGAGTTTGCAAAGCTCAAACAACGAGACCACTCAATCCGTTTAAGTAAGTGTGCTGTCAAGTTGTCCCCATTAACAACATTGACTGCAATATATTATACAGCGTACTCCTTATACACCAATGACTCAGTGGCTAGAACTCTCAACTGAGAGAACCCGGGTTCGAATCCTATGCTTAACTTCGCAGACCCCCTATCTCCACTGAATTTACTACATTGGAAGTTATATAATTTTCCAAATTGAAATTCATGTATATATATATATATATACATGACTTTCAATTTGGAAAATATATATATACATATATATATATATATGTATATATATATATATAAAGTATAATATAATTGGGTCACCAGACCCTCATTCATTTCAAGTTGATTTTAAAAGTTCATTTTGCGGTATCATCTGATAGGTTGGAGCATAAAACAATTTTAGTCCGAGTGTACAAAGATCATCTCCATGGGGGCCGTGGGGAACACCTTTAAGTAGCAATCTTGAAGCAGCCTTATTTTCTGAATCTATTTTTACCCTACATCTACGCATTATGTCTCTGTGGATTCACAATGATGAGTAGCAGCTTTTACGCCATACGCAGATACACAGTTTCCACCTTTAGCCAACCAGTCTTGACCTAAAATCGCCTAATCTAGACTACATTACAAAAAGAAACCTCGAACTCCTACTTCACAAAAGGGGCATGATCTTTGTACACTGAGATCAAAACTGTGTTTTATGCTCCAACCTATCAGGTGGTACCGAAATGTAAACATCTACATCAACCTGAAACGAAAGTGAAATTTAACCATAACTGATTCTCCACTAATAGTGTTATGGCACGGTACACGCAAGGGACATAGCAATAACACCAACAACCGTAATATTTACACGCATCTATTTGCAATCACTATGGTTTCATAATGAACATCTGACCATTATTTGTATAATTATTATTCGGACCTTAGTCGTACATTTGTACGCTCTGTATGACTAGGTAAATGTCGAACAACTGTTAGAGCATACTTGCAGTGAGGTGAAATAGTAAATAACTGGCATGTTTCCGTTTTAGACTCCACCACTTGGATTACGACTGGACCAAGCTGTATTACATCGTGTACACGTTTATTTGACGGAAACTACCAATCGTGCATTGGTTGTAATGTATATGCGGTGTGTATCAACAAAAAGATTACTGATAACGTCACATGTCCTCATGATACCGAGTGGGACAGCTGGATGAAGAACTGCCTCCGAGTCAGTAGAACATGCAAACTCAAAATGAGTAAGTGAATTCTAGTGGCGCGGGTGTTTAAAATAATCACTTAATCAAACAATAACTTAATCAGTTATTCAATGAATGATTACAGACATAAATAAATAAATACGTATGTTAATCCAACTATCTAATCATAGTATAATTAAAACAACATCTATGGTACCAATGACCACGAAATCCCGAACTTGGTGACATAACAAAACCAAGGAAAAACATGATCAAAGTTGGTGTACAATGGGAACAGCATAATGTATAGATGTGTTAAGTTGATGTCAAATGTGAACAGCAGCAGTGTATAGATGTATTAAGTTGGTGTACAATGTGAACGGTAGCAATGTATAGATGTGTTAAGTTGGTGTACAATGTGAACGGCAGCAATGTATAGATGTGTTAAGTTGGTGTACAATGTGAACGGCAGCAATATATAGATGTGTTAAGTTGGTGTACAATGTGAACGGCAGCAAGGTATAGATGTGCTAAGTTGGTGTACAATGTGATCGGCAGCAATGTATAGATGTGCTATGTTGGTGTACAATGTGAACGGCAGCAATGTATAGATGTGCTATGTTGGTGTACAATGTGAACGGCAGCAAGGTATAGATGTGCTAAGTTGGTGTACAATGTGATCGGCACCAAGGTACAGATGTATTAAGTTGGTGTACAATGTGAACGGCAGCAATGTATAGATGTGTTAAGTTGGTGTACAATGTGAACGGCAGCAATGTATAGATGTGTTAAGTTGGTGTACAGCAAGGTATAGATGTGTTAAGTTGGTGTACAATGTGAACGGCAGCAATGTATAGATGTATTAAGTTGGTGTACAATGTGAACGGCAACAATGTATAGATGTGTTAAGTTGGTGTACAATGTGAACGGCAGCAATGTATAGATGTGCTATGTTGGTGTACAATGTGAACGGCAGCAAGGTATAGATGTGCTAAGTTGGTGTACAATGTGATCGGCACCAATGTACAGATGTGCTAAGGAGTTAGGGAGTGTCCTTGAATAAACACATTTAGAGAAAATCGCGTTTTTATATTATAGTCAGATTTGTTCTGAAATCTGAAAACCAATGTTTACATTTTTTAAAGGTATATATAGTGGCCATCTTTGATTTTTTAAATGGTGGAAACTGAAAACCTGTAGTTTTGGATTGTACACTGCTCAGTATAAGTATTCAGATAGTAAAGCTTGGAATATGTTGCGAAGCCATATAAACTGTGTGTAGCATTTCTGCTATTTATATATTTTCATAATCTATTTCCTGGTCATTTTGTTTCGTCATTGTGTTAAGTTAGAACGGTCAGGCAAGAGTTGCGTAATTAATTATAGACTAGAGCAGGTTTTCAGGTGTGGCCACTGAAGCGTGGTACGCGTGGCTATCATTAGCCTTTAATTAACTGGCGTAGTCGTGGACGAGTACATTATAGTTATAGGGGTGTTTTCATGATGCATAAAATATGTGTTATGCCTTTTGGACTAGGTATTTGGGCTAGGTATAAAAGTCTATGACAGGTAAGAAATATAATCTTTGGCAGAGATCGGGCACGTGTGAATTTGGATGAGATAACGGGGTTTAATGGCGTGATGTCACCCCGGTGCCCAGGAGGGTCTTGCACAGATCGGACCACGTGAAGACATTTATAAGAGATACAGGGATGTAATGGTGAGGTGCCACCCTGATGCCTAGAGATAGGCAGTGTGAAATATAAAAGAGATACCTGGCTGTAATGGCGAAGTGTCAATCCGGTGCCTAGAGGTAGGCAAAGTGAGAACGTGCTAGGTTGTGTGGGGACCAGAAACGTGTGGTTCCCATTATAAAAGTATACGTGTGGAGGCGTCTGCAAGAGTGCAGACCTGGGTTTCTACACAGCGGCGATGGAGAGCGAACGGCCAGCGACAACTCTGCGTAGCGGGTCGAGAAAGGCGCTGACGTAGCGAGCGCGTGGCGAAGATACGTGTCGAGCGCGAAGATTTGTGGCAGGCAAAGCGTAGCAAGGACAGGCGTCGTTTGCAGAACACTTCCGGCAAACGGTCGGCAGAGCCGGGTCAGGGAGCCGCCGGGTCAACGGGAGCGCGTACGGTGTGCGGGCAACGAGAAGGACACTTCCTTCGAACGGTCAACGTGTGATCTCGTGTGATCTCGTGACGAACTAACCAAGTCGGGCTAACGGAGCCTGAGCGGTGAGACCGTGTGTAGGGAAGTGACAATTCAATATTATATCTTGCTGTTAGAACCGACCAATCTACTGTGAATTGACTATATATTATATGTTATTATGAGATTGTCTCACTGTATTCTGGGAATAGTATAGATTCCCGATCATGTATGTAATTAAGAGATTCGTTTTCCCTGTACTGGGGATGGCGTAGATTCTTCCATGCTATTTATCTGAGTCCGAGCGGACTAGATTTTGTAATAGGTTGATAAGTGAAATTCTCTTGAGTAAATAATTTTTTTTTTTTTGAACGCGCCGTTCTAGTTTTTTGGGGTTTCAAAATTATTTGGGAACCATGGTAGGGTAGACTAGAGGGTAGATGTAGTTGTGTTTATTGTTACTATAAAATCGTTTTTTTCGCATTATAAATATGTAATAAAATTAATTAAATTTTCATTGCTCCTTGTTGCGTTGATCACGATTGCCGCATGCATTCACAAGCGTTGACGTAATTAACATTGAACCCTACTCGCCGATCTGTGACATTGTGAGTGGTGATGTTGTCCTATATTAAGTCTGGTGCGTTATTTATGGTATGTGGCAAACTATACCTGAGGCTTCCTTTGGCAAATTCATGGTATACCCTGATTGTATGTATGTTCTATTGACCACGTGTGTAAAAGTTGTGAATACTGTTGTTTTGAACAAATGGTAAGTTTTGCAGGCATACTGGTAGTTTATTGTGTGAATATTTATGGAATAGTTATAATTCGTGCAATTGTACAAGATGTTCTACTTTGAGTAATTCAAGTCTTTTAAACAGTGGATCGGTGTGAGCGTTATCTGGAGCATCTATTTGAGATTTTGACGAAATATGATTTTGCTAGTTTAACTGTTCATTAAAGCTTAGCCCTAGGAAATTGAACTCATCTACTTTATCAATGTTCATGTTATTTATTTGTAGGTTTGATGGTTTTATCATATTATTATTATTATTATAATTTCTTCTAGCTGTTTTGAAATTGATTTATTTACATTTAGGGATAACTTAAGCCTCTCATTAATTTTACCCCGTTCTGAGTTGATTAGGAATTCTACACTTGTTTTGACATTGAACAAAGGAATCTAGAGTATTTGAGAGAGTTGTTTCATCGGCATACATAATAAAGTTGAATTTTGGCCTAGATTGGGCAAAATCATGAATGTAGATTAAGACTGACAAAGGGCCTAGAATCTATCCTTGGGGTACGCCTGTTGTGATATTAAGCATTTCAGATTGGGCTTCTTAATTCGAGAGCAAATTCAGTAGAATTATCCTTTATAAATCCATATTGGATATAATATATAAGTTTATGTATTTTAAAGACATATTCCAGCTGGTTATAAATAACTGTTTCGATTACTTTTGAAATTGCAGGTAAGATTGATATTGGTTTGTAGTTGCATAATAGGGTATCGTCACCCTTTTTATAAATTTGTATTACTTTGGCTATTTTGAGTTTATCGGGAAAGATACCAGAAGTTAATATTTGGTTTGTGATTAAAGTTAAAGATTTAATCAAAACAGGTTTAGTTGACTTTAATAGTCGTGAGGAAATACCGTCAAATCCGCAGCTTGTCTTTATCATCAATTGTTTTTATACACTGCCGACAGAGAAATGTGAAGTCACTTGGTATAACATTTCCCATTCTTTATATCCCTTTCTCAAAATATTGTTTCTCCATCAATAAGTTGAAAATAGAATGCATCGTTACGTTGTCCATTAAGATAAAGTCTGAACGTTTTAGTGATACAATGTTTTATTTGGTTGGCTAAAGTTGGGTCAATATTAGTAAAATATGAATTGAATACGTTTGCATTTGCAGTTTTGTCTGCAGTGATATTGTCGTTGAAAGCAAAAAATATGGGGAAGGTTTTCTTTCTGTGTGTTCTAGAAGACTATCATTTATTGTTTCCCATATTTTTAATGTTATTTTTGAATTTAATAAAACAAGATTCTTAATGAATGCGTTTAGCTGTACGTATGGTTTTTTAAGAATAGTATTATAAGTAGTCAGGTTGGTCCAAATTGCAGTGTATTCCGGTGATTTGGGTCGATATATTTTAAGTGTTTTTTATAGGTCGTCTCTGAATCGAATTGATTTGAGCAAACCTAACGTAATCCAAGTGGATTTCTTGTGTTTGTATTTTTTTAATTTAACTATTTTATATGGCATATGTTTATTTTTTGCACATTTAATTACATCATGTAGTATATCATAATTTATATTAAGATTTGCACCTGGAGATTTGTCAAGGTTGCTATAAATATTTGAGAAGGAAATCTCTTGTATAAAATTGGTTATTATTTTAGAGTTTTGTAGGCTAACTGTAATATGTCTTGTAAATCAAAGGACACCATCTTTGTGGAAGACATCAGCGCGAGGCTGGTTCAAATACGGAAAGCGGGATATAAAGAATGAGAAATGTTATACCAAGTGACTTCACAAACCTCTGTCGGCAGTGTATATAAATAACATTCTAGCCAACGTCAAACAAAACAATTCTGGTGATGCTGATATATTTGAATATTAACTGTTGTTCTTCTAGAGGCGCCAGTTGTGTTAAATGTATAACGTTTGTGACAAAATGATAAGGTAGAATAAGATATTATTATCATTAAATGGTCAATCATAAGTTAATTACAAGATTACATCATGGAACTGTACCAACTCTTCTGCAAGAAATGGATCAATGCGAAAGACGATACCATGCGAAACGCATACGTTTTTGTAACTGTTGCGCCAACACTTATTTCAAATTCGTTATTGTTGTGGTTTCATTGCTATTACACCAATCACTTACCGCTAAAGCAAAATATTCTATGTATGCTGGTGGGACTGTTAAGAACATGTTATGTTAAATTGTGTTACGGTTAAGACAGAAATAAAATTGTAAATTGAAATATGTTATTGAATATGTTTGACCATGTGTTCCCTGTGAGATTAGTTTTAGTTATGAAGAACTCTCAATAAAGCAATGAAGTTAATATAAATACGTTATTAGCTATTCGACAGGTACCCAATTATAGCAGATATAAGCGATACCCGCGAAACACATTTTCTAAATCCGCATTCACCATATCATTAATGAGCCCACAAAAATGAACTCGACACCATAACAAAGCCATCGTTTTCTATTTTGTAATAAATAATAACATTATTTTCTACGCACAACACAATTAAACTTATCACATTTGACATGGTGTGATGTATGACGGAAGGAGTGAAAACAAATGTGATCAACTTCAGCAACAAGAAAACGATTAAACCGTGCTTTGACAGCTGATGAACTTACATTACACATGACGGTTTGTGTATTCTGTGTACCAGAAAGCCATACAATACGTCATGTCTAATACTATAGAGATACGAGATGTTGCAAGACGGGCGGTCTATGTGTTTCGCGTGGTATCACACGAATCGGACATGTAACTTCAAATCCTTCTTTCAGGCAGGAATAACAATATTAAGGTGTCGCACGTTCTGTCTTAAAATCTTCAACATGTCTACTTTGTTATATTAAAAAATGAAAACGATATTTGAAAGTCACCAAATCGAAAATGTGTACAGGTTTCGTTAGAATCCATATTATATATATATATATCCCTTTCTCTCTCTCTCTCTCTCTCTCTCTCTCTCTCTCTCTCTCTCTCTCTCTCTCTCTCTCCTCTCTCTCTCTCTCTCTCTCTCTCTCTATATATATCTGTCTCCCTGTTTCAACGTGTGATTGTCATGTGCAGTTATTGACGCATGTGGATCTGCTCCGTGCACAAATGGTGCCAACTGCAGAAACAACGGGTCAAATTACCACTGCACGTGTAATGGGAATTACAGAGGAACGAACTGTGAAAGTGGGTGTCTTTATTAATATCACTACATATGTGTGATCGATAATACTTGGTAAGTATATTGGCATTTCTTTTCAACAAACTACCCTGCGAATATTCAACTTATGTTTCTCTCTGTATGTCTGTCTATCTCTCTGTATATATGTCGGTGTGTCTCTGTCTTGTTTCTCATTATGTTATTCTCTCTCTCCCTCTCCCCATCTCTCCATGTCACTCGCTCGATCTGTCTCCTCCTGTCTTTACTTCCCTCTGTCTCTCACCTATATCCTCCCCCAACTCTCTAAGTCTCTCTCAGAATCTCTCTCAGTCTCATTCTCTCAGCCTCTCTCTCACTATGTTCCTCTCCTATTCTCTCCTATCCTCTCCTCTCGCTATCTCGCTCTCACGTTCTCTAGGTCTCTCGACCTCTATCTCTCTTTCTCTCTTTCCGTCTGCTATCTCTCTCTCTCATTCTCTCTCTCTCTCTCTCTCTCTCTCTCTCTCTCTCTCTCTCTCTCTCTCTCTCTCTCTCTCTCTCTCTCTCTCTCTCTCTCTCTCTCTCTCTCTCTCTCTCAACTCTCTGTGTTTCACCACGAGATTGTCATTGCAGTTATTGACGCATGTGGATCTGCTCCATGCACAAACGGTGCAGGCTGCAGAAACAACGGATCAAATTACCACTGCACGTGTAAAGGGTATTACAAAGGAACGAACTGTGAAAGTAGGTATCTTTTTGTGGTATTAGCAAAGACATACTAATATATTAAGCCTTTTCACTCGCTGCTTTTTTGTCCCGGCAACTTGCGTTTGGATGGCAGACGGTGCAACATAACCGCTTCGTTATGAGGAGATCGGCGGAAAATAAATCAATAAAAGGAACTTTTGTTGGTCTGTGCGGTGGCAGGTTGTTTGATATATTACAGGGACATCACATGTCTATCTTTCTTTTGTTTTCCGACAAACTAGCATGGCATATATAATGTTTGTATAATTGGTCATGCTGTCGGAACTAAATTCGTGTTACTTGTCATAAGATGTAATTTAACTAAATATGAAGAAACGTTGCGCTTACGTTAGTTATAATTAATACTGACAAGTTATAATTATGTCATCGACTTATTGCATATATATTGTTCTGAAAGTTGTTTTGAATTCAATACTGACGATTTTTTAGTGACGAAAGAGGGAAGATCTATCATTGGCCTGCGTACAAGTGTTACTATTACTAAATTCTTAAATTACAGCATCTGTAGGCGAACGTTCGTTGGATATCCCACAAATATGCACTGCTATCAGACTGTCTCTCTAGGAAAATGTTGCTTGTGGCATAAACAACACAAAGAAGTTACCTGTTAGGGTGGGTAATACAGTGATTTGTGGTCAGTCTCAATATGAGGCGGTAGGAGGTTTTTAGTCAGTCTCAAAAGAGTGCAGTTGGAGGTTTTTGGTGAGCTTCATCAATTGTGAATGTCATCGTGAAAAACATGTTAACAGCACCCCCTCCCCCGTCTTCCGATGTCAAGGTCCGACAGCGGAGTAGTAGCTCCGGCACTGCCCGCCCATTATTAACTTCGTTCCGGCGCCAATGCTTAACACGTACGCTCGCACACACGCACTCACGCACGCACGCACGCACGCACACACGCACACACACACACGCACATACATACACACACACACACACACACACACACACATACACACGCCGATGTGTTCGACTTTTGTTTATTTTATTACACACTATTTTGAAGTGTTGTAAACTATTTAATATTGTTTTATTAATATTATTATTTAATTGTATTATATTAGTTAATTGATTACATTAGTTAATTCATTAACTAATGTATTTTCGATTTATGAAAATGATAGGGGCATTTGATTGCTAAATTACTTACCTGCTATTTATTTACTATTTATTTATGCTATTTATTCTATTTACTCTTAATAAAATTATTATTTTCAATGACGCTTATTTGCGAGTTATTGAACATTTTTAGTTTAGTGTGTATCCTAGCACAAAATAGTAAGTATCAACGCTGTAATTATGAAGTGTTCATCGACAATTTAACACTACGCCCATACAAGATTAGGCGTACTTGCAATCCAACTACTAGGGGCGCCACTCAGCAGTGGGACAATGCTATTCAATAGGAGAGGCTAATGACTGACAGGTCTTATTCTTAATACGTCTTTGGTATCAGTACACCCATGCGATAAAAGATACTTTATTAGAATATTGACATTTATTTTCAATAAATGACCCTACTATTATTCAACATATGTACATGTCTGTTTTTCTGTCTCTTTGTTTCCCTGTCTATTTGTATGCGTTTCAGTCTATTTGTCTCTAACTGTGTCTCTCTGCGTCTGCATCTCATTGTCTTTCTGTGTTTGTCTATTTGTCTGTCTTTCTGTCTGCATATATGTTTGTTTGAATGTCCGTTTCTCTCTCCTTCTCTCTCTCTCTCTCTCTCTCTCTCTCTCTCTCTCTCTCTCTCTCTCTCTCTCTCTCTCTCTCTCTCTCTCTCTCTCTCTCTCTCTCTCTCTCTCTCTCCCTCTCTCTCTTTATTTTTGTACCTTCCCCCCTCTCTCTCTATCTGTATGTATGTCTGTCTGTCTGTCTCTCTTCCTCTGTCTCTGTCTCTGTCTCTCTGTCTCTCTGTCTCTCTCTGTATCTCGCTTTCTCTCTCTGTCTCTCTGTCTGTCTCTGTCTGTCTGTCTGTCTGTCTGTCTGTCTCTCTCTCTCTCTCTCTCTGTTTCAACGTGTGATTTTCATGTGTAGTCTTTGACATATGTGGATCGGCTCCATGCACAAACGGTGCATCCTGCAGAAACAATGGATCAAATTACCACTGTATGTGCAATTGGAATTACAGAGGGACGAACTGTGAAAGTGGGTATACTTTTCTATAGTGTCATTGGTAGAAGACGGTCGTGAAAGTAATATTTTACAAAATGTTAGAAAATACAGAGCATAGTTACATAACAGGATCGCAGATACTCGTTTTTGTTCAACATGACGAAGGTCGGAGAGAACGTGAAGTTCACATCAAGCGATAGGCCCTAATCGTAATAGTGTATAATTATCAACTAATAATTGTATTGGTTTTATTATATTGGCATGAGGGTTGACGAAAACAATATTTTGCGCACATAACGTTTTATGTATTACGTGCACATTACGTTTTAAGTTCAGAACGTTTTTTTGGAAACAAATTTAAATTTGGAATTTATAGAACTATTGTGATAAAGAAGTTTTTTGTTTTATTCTGTATGCGACCTTACATATTTGAGCATGTGAGCAAATTAGATTGATATCATGTATACATTTCCTGTTATGTGAATTTCAGTTTTTGTTGCTGCTTACGTACGCGTATTTCATATGCAACCTCATCACACAGTTTATGTGTTAGTCACTCTGTCTCTGTCTCTCTCTATATGCGTGTCTGTCTGTCTGTCTGTCTGTCTATTTGTCTCTCCTTTCTTTATCTGCCTGTTTTCTTATAATTATTATATGTGTCTCCCTGTCGCTGTCTGTGTTTATGTCTGTCTGCATGTATGTGTCTGTCTTTCTGTCTGTACGTATGTCTGTATGTCTGTCTCTCGCTCTCACTCCGTTTCTGAGCTACAACGTGTGATTGTCATGTTCAGTGATTGACGCATGCGGATCGGCTCCGTGCTCAAACGGGGCAGACTGCAGAAACAACGGATCAAATTACCTCTGCATGTGTAATGGAAATTACAGTGGAACGAGCTGTGAAAGTGGGTATATTTTTTATAATATCACTACTTGTGTGCAACATAAGGCTAAACTTGTCAAGGATCAAGCGGGCTTGTAACTAAAAATGTTGCGGGCCCGACGATGGTATGAAAGCCCAACAATCCCAGCGATCAAGTCCCGTACACATTTATGGAATCCTACTAGTGTTCTTTCTGAGCACAATAGCTTCCCAATCCGTTTCCGCAAATCCGCCACTGTCAGCTTCTGTAATTCCCCGGACTTAGTTGCTGTCATAAACGTGGCACAACAGTAGTTAATGTTCTGTCTACGCCAATATCTCTAACCCATATTGGTATGCCGATGATATACACGATCTTAAACAGTCTGTTCCTCATACATTCATATATTATTGCTAATATAATAATTAATAATATGGGTACTGCACGTAAAATTGCTTTTAATAAGCCCGAATAATTTTTCCCAAATTGATGTCTCATCAACGATTATAGAAACTCCTAAGGTTGAAAATAAACAGTGTTACATAATGAGTAATTTTAACATTAATTTATTTAATTATGGTAACCACACAGAAACTCAAGATTACATAGACGCAATGTTTCAACATTCTTTTACACCCCTTATCAATAAGCCATTAGAATAACGGCAACTACTGCCGCGGTCATAGAAAATATGTACAGAATAATATTGACATATATTTATGACCACTTACAATATTCTTAATTACTAAACAAACTAATGACGCAAAGTTATTTGTATACGATAAATCATTTCCACTTAATAAAAACTAACAGAGCAAGAAAACATAAACATAAACCATGGATTACTATGGGACTTAGATATTCCATTAAAACCAAACACATATTGTATAAGTATTACTTAAAAAAATGACTGTTTACAATGAAGCTAAGTACTAAAGATATAGAAATAAATTAAATTGCCTTATTAACATAGCAGAAAGAACATACTACCGACATGAGCTTCATAAGTACAAAGGAAACTTACACAAAAACTGGAGAATTCTAAAGACTATTATAGGAAGGAAAGAACTAATTATATATAATGACCATTTACTAATTGATGGTAAATTAACCAAAAATAAAAAACACGTAGCTGATAAATTTAATGAATATTTTATGAATATAAGCCCAGAGTTGGCTGATAAGATACCATTTGTATCAGGGAGTCCTGATAATTATATCAAAGGAGTCTATAGAAATTCAGTGTTTATATTGCCAACTACTCCACATGAGATAAAAGGGATTATCCAGAATCTTAAAAACTCCAGATCTGGATGGGACGGAATAAAACCTATCATTTTAAAGCAGGCCCTCTCCAACCTACTTCAACCGTTATGTTACATTGTAAACTTATCATGTGATCAAGGATATGTTCCAGATCAACGAAAAATAGCTGGAAAAGTCCTGGTATTTAAAAATGGTGATGCAACATTAATTAACAACTACACGCCGATATCTGTCTTGCCAGTATTTTGAAAGGTTTTTGAAATATTAATATATCACAGATTAGTAAATTATACAATGACACAAAAATACTGTCTAATTTTCTATTTGGATTTAGGAGAGTATATTCCACTGATATGTCTATTGCCATGCTAATGGATAACATCAGTAAGGCGATTGATAACAAAGAACATGTAATTGTGGTATTTCTGGATTTCACCAAAGCGTTTGATAGTATTAATCATAACATTTTATTGATAAAATTAGCACTTTATGGAATTAGGGGAAACACACTCGGATGAACACCTAACTATTTAACCAACAGGCAACAACAAGTAATATTTATCTGAACAAAATCCGCCCTTAACAATATAACATGTGGTTTTCCATAGGGATCAATTTTGGGACCTTTACTCTTTCTTATCTACAGAAATGACCTGACTACTTTATCTGACACAACGCTTACTATCATGTTTGCTGATGACACGAGTATCTTTAAACAACGCAACAAAATACATGAAATGTTATGAACTCTGAATTAATAAACTTTCTTTAAATATACGGAAAACTCATACAATTTGGTAATACGAGTAACACAAGACAGAGGGACAACAACATTTACATAGACGGTCTAAAAATTTACATTGTAAACAAGATAACATTTCTGGGTCTATTTTAAATAACACATTGAACAGGAGCGCTCACATTAAATATATATCAAATAAAATATCTAAGAATATTGGCGTTATAAAAAGGTGATGAACAAATTAGATAAAAGCCTATTGCTAAATCTATATTATATGTTTATCTACCAATATATTTCCTATTGTAATATTGTTTGGGTAAGGGTCCCGAGTATATATTTAGCTAAATTATATATATATATTTTGTGCATAATTAGTCATGTACGATTTTTTGAACACGCAGAGCCTTTGCTTATATCTTTACAGATAATGAATATATATCATATATATATATATACTTATTCTGTATTCTAATGTTCAAACATAATAAGGGTATATTACCAGATATATTTAATGATATATTTATTCTGCAAATAATCACACATAAATAAACTACAAGGCAGATAATAGCATATGAAATAGCATATTGCAAAATGAATTGCAGACAAGTATCTTTGGACTATGTTGGTCCTATAATTTAGAATACCTTGTTATAAATAAGTTTCTACAATATTGTGCAACTTTACACATCTTCAAAAAAGGGTCAAACATCTGCTTCTGCATAGTTTCTGTTTCTACTTTGAATCTATTGTTATGTTATGATGCACCTTGTTATATTTGTATTACATATTTATTCAAAGACAATTTATCACTAGCATATGTGCATTGTCTGCGTAATTTCGTTGGTACACTTATAATGTACTGTTAATTAATTAGTTAGAATATCATGATGATAATTGTTCTCTTTCACGAATTATGATTTACTTATAACGTGAGCACAATGATAAGGAATATAAGCAAATGTGTTGCTTTATTCCAGTTGTTTTAAAATGCATATTTATAATATTTGTACTGTAATGAACATTATATAACAATAAAGGTTATTATAAGTTCAAATTGTAAATGAAACATTTAAATAGTAAATACCAGGTAGGCCGGAGTACAGCGAAGACCAGCGAAGTGGGACCATGTACACTTGATTCGGCTAGGGTCCGGACTTTTGTGTTGGTAATACACCAGGGGTAATTTAATACCAATACCCTACCTAGCTCGGGAGAATGGTTCTGACATTCAGGATAACAGGAGTGAGGATGACCTTCTCTTTCCACTCATTTTATATATTCCCATTTGTCTTAATTCCTTTGCCTGTTTCCCTGTATTTGCATTAACGTTTCCTTCGTCGAACTCATATACATACAGACGCACTCCATTGGTAGCCATTTCGTCAATGTACACGAAGCTACCCGCATGCATAGTCTTCTTCACCGTCAACATGATGTTCAACGCCTCTTTCTGGTGTAAAATGACACCACATCTGTCTTATCAAGACTCATTTCCAGCCCTATTTCTAGTACACCTGCGCTTCTTGTAATTCATGTGTGTTCGCCACTAATATAGCATGATCAACAGATATATTCAAAAACCGCGCGGGCCAACAGGGCTCGCAGGCCCGCAGTTATGTCAAACGCTCATCAGAACATGTATGTGATCGAAAATAGATTATAAGAATATTGATATCTCTTTACAATAAACGACCTCTACTAATATTAAAAAAAAATAACTAAGCACCGTGAAACACAATGTAGAATCGAACTTTCAAAGACGCACATGTTATACTAAAACACAAGAAACATCCTAACATGCTACACTATGTTGGGCTAAAATTATTTATATGCATAACTGGATTACATATGTAACACTATAAAAGGCTTTCCACGTGTTAGCATATATATTAACATGTGTGTCACCATCATGGCCTGACAAATGTGTCCACATTATGTTGACTTAGACTCACATTTAATTGTACGAAGGTGATGAATATTGTATGATTTACAGTTACTAACATACAACTGATAACTAACTGATATTGTAGAAATATTATTTATTTGATTTGGCAAAATAATGCCCACATTTACAACACTTCTTGAGTGATATATGTGTCACATGGAGGCACGTCATGCAAGTAACAAATGCACACAAATGTAGCAGCAATCACTCAGTGAAAATAACCTGCTACTATAATAATAATGTAATAGTACTCAAATATCACAACAACAACAACAACAACAAAAACAACGGCAACGACAACAACAACATATACAGCAACAATAACAACAACTACTACGACTACTACACTACTAATATCACTACTGCCGCTGCTACTACTGCTAGTAGTAGTAATACTAATATCAATACCACTGAACTACTAAAGATGAACTATAACATATAATTGTTAATTTATAAATATTTTGAGATAACAAGTTTCCTTGCAATTTGAGCTTTTAGTTATGGGAAAACCAAACTGCTTACCCAATTCTTTAACGAGGATATAGAACATTTATATTAAAGCGGGAAACGGTAGTACAGTAATTTCCCACACCGGCTCTTTGAGAGGGATCACAATGTTACTAGCTGTGATGAATTGGAGTGCTTCAATGACCATAGCCTGCCATTGCAGATGTCACACCTAGCGCCAAGAGAATGAGGATTTCGGTTACGGCAGGTGTCGTTGCCATTGCCGGTGTGGCAGCGGGGACAGCTGGTGTAGCCGCCTTCGTGGCCACGCATGGTGCCACGACCGCCACTGCAGTGTACGTATATACGTATATCACGTATATTATTATTATTAGTACTATTATTATTATTTAAAAAAACGTAGTTCATCTATGAAAGAAAACAGTTTAAATAAATGAGTTTTCATGAGAGTCTTGAACTGAGTCTGAATCGAGGCTATATTTGGCGGAGATAGATCATAGAAATTGATGGTGCAAAAAAGTTTATAAACAAGTGGAATTACTGATTGATAAGTATTATTCTTGCCTTAATATAATTAATAAAGTTGCAGTAAACATATATTGAGAAGCAGTTGTGCTTAAAGTTAGTTAGTTAAAGTATTTTAGAACACCTTAGTATAGTGAGTGATAATAGGGTAACTTAGCCTTCGATAAGTTGTAAACAAGATTTAACAAACCTGATTAAATGGTAGAATATATAGGAGATAAAGTAACAACCATCAAACTACCTACATAAGATAATATTTGTGTAAGCCAGTACTTGCTAGATATTTTGAATAGGTAGCATTGTTGTTAAAATTAAGCAAGGGCGATAGTCGGGCGGCGCAACCTAAATAAATAAAGCAGCATAACGTAACGTAATTGATTGTATTTAAATTAGGTCACTACCGGTAATGTTAGCGTTCGTGATAGGCTAAATAGTCGGCTGTGTAATTGAAATCTGTAACATAAAGTGTGCTGTAGTAAACAGGAAACAGTCTTTATAAAGACTAAGTTAGTTAAGTTATTAAATAAATTCTGATAGGGATATGGCGCCTTGCAAGCGGCAAGTCAAGGCAAAGCGACACTTGGTGTGCGACCACTGCCAAAGCTGGGTAGATTATGCGTTGTCCGGCTGTGGGAAGTCATGGGCAGAAACCATGGAGGAAGGATTCACCTTTCAGTGCATTGGGTGTTGGAAGGTGGAGTGTCTAAAGAAGGAGATAGTTAAGTTGACAGATATTGTGAAGGGAATGGAGATGTGAATTAGAAAGGAGACAGGTCGAATGGAGAGAGACGACAGAGAGAGAGGTGAGAATACTGCAAGAGTGAAGAAGAATAGCAGTGGCAAGAAAACTGAGGAAAGGAGATTGAGAGGAGGGAAGATGATTAGAGGGGAAGAAATTGGAAAATCGACGACAGAAAACGTGACAAGCGTGAAGGTGACAGGGGAGAAAGTGACCGTAGAGAAGGAGGGAGGGAAGATGGGACGTGAGAGGAGAGAAGAAAATGAGATGGGAGGAAAGATGAAGCGACGAAAGGAAGTGAGAGCAAATGTGATAAAAGAGAAGTCGATAAAACGGACGCTGACAGGAGGAAAGGTGACAAGAGAAAAAGCGACAGGAAAGAATGGATCGGAAAAGGATGTGACAGGAGAGAAGACGACAGGGGGAAAGACAACAACCAGACAGATGCAAACCGAAGAAGGAGCTACTCTAAGGCAGTGATTGAGGGGACAATGAGGAAAGAGAGGGTGTTTATGGGCGACTCCATTATGAGAAAGACGGACAAGACACTGAGCGAGGAGAAGGACGTCGTTGTTTGTCTACCGGGGGCTAGGATTGAACATGTGACTGACAGGGTGGAGAGGGTATTGGGGCATGGCAAGGGAGGGTCTATACTGGTACATGTAGGCACAAATAATGCAGACAGGGAGGGAACAATTGGGATACTACAGAAGTATAGACAGTTACTGAGGAAGCTAAAGAAGAAAAGAGTTGAACAGATAATTCTGTCAGGAATTTTGCCAGTAATGGGAGGAAGGGGGGCAACGTTTAGAAACTGCAAGAAGATGGCGATCAACGCACTACTCGAGCAGATGTGTGAAGAAGACGGGGAGGGATTCACATATTTTTGGGGATACTTTGTTGGGAGGGAAGATATGTACATGAGAGATAGCCTCCATCTTAGTGGAAAGGAGCAGACGTTTTCTCAGAGAACCTGCTGCGGTCTGTTGACAGTGGGACAGTTTGCATCTATTTAAACTAGATTCTCAGGGGGGACTCACAGAAAAGCCTGAAACTGGAGGCATAGATAAAGACATCACAAATGAATCAGAAAAGAACTGTCTCGAAAACTGTTCTGAAGCTGAATATAAATGTGTTTGTTTAAATGCAAGGAGTATGGTAAACAAAAGAAATGAACTAAACATTATGGTAGAAGATATTGACCCTCACATAATAGGTATAACCGAATCCTGGACCACCACCGATATGTCAGATGCCGAATTGGGACTGACAGGATATGTAATGTTTAGGAAAGTTAGAATAGGAAGAAAGGGAGGTGGAGTTATTTTATATATTAAAGAATCTATCCAGGCTTATGAAATAAAATTAGAAAGAGAAGCAGATTGCGAAGCTGTTTGGTGTAACATAGTTACAGGAAACTTAACGTTAACAGTTGGGTTAATTTATCGAAGTCCAAACATAAGCATAGAAGAGATTGAAAAAATACAAAATGCTATAAGGGAAGTAAGCAAACGGGACTGTATTATTATGGGTGATTTTAACCACGAGCACATACAATGGAAATCTCTACAGAGTATGGGGAGTGAGGACCACAAGTTTTTAGTTTTATAAATATACTTACTTTCTCAAGATGTGCTAGAACCAACCATGTGTTAGACATAGTTTTGTCGTCACAGAATGAATTAGTTGACAATGTCAAGATATGTGAGCCACTGGGGAGTAGTAATCACAACCAGATACATTTTACCATCAAAGTAAAATCAGAAAGGAATAGTAAAACGCAGTATAGGAGATATTTCCACAAAGGAAGGTATAAGGACATGAGGAAATATTTAACAAAGATAATTTGGAATAACACACTGAAAAAAAAGATGGCAACAGAATGCTGGGATATATTAAAGGGTGAAATTAAGTGCATAGTCGATAAATTTGTACCCTTCAAAAAACAAGGGGAACGGTCCAAAAAGAAACACTTATCGAAAGAAGCCATTCGAAAAATTAAGTATTAACAAATGATGTGGAAGTCATATAGATGTACTGGAAATGATGAAGACTACAACAGTTTTAAAGAAGCACTTAATCAAGCTACAGCTGAAATTAGAAATTCAAAGAGAAGCTATGAACAACAATTAGTCCATGATAGAAAACATGACAGCAAGAGTTGTTATGCGTATGTTCGAAGCAAACAGAAAGTTCAAGATAAGGTCGGTCCTCTAGAAGATAGTGCTGGAAATGTAATATCAGAGGGATTCTTAATGGCAGAAGAACTGAATGAGTACTTTAGTTCAGTGTTTACCAGATAAGATATTGGTTCACTGCCAATACCAGAGGCTAAGTTCAAGGGTGTAGTTTCAGATTATTTAGGACAATTAATTGTAACCCCGGAAATGGTAGCTAAGAAAATGAAGGATAATAAATCACCTGGAGTGGATGGGATTTCGCCCAAACTACTATTGAAAATTGTAGAACAAATTAGCGTACCGCTTGCAACAGTTTTCAATTTGTCATTAGAAGAGGGAGTGGTTCCTTTAGAATGGAAAGAGGCAAACATTATACCGTTATTTAAAAAAGGTTCGAGAAACAAGTCAGAGAACTATAGACCAGTTAGTTTAACATCAGTGATTTGCAAATTATTAGAAAGACTAATTAAAGATCACATGGTGGATTTTCTTGTTAAACATAACTTGATAAACCCATCTCAACATGGGTTTTTTAAAGCGAGGTCATGCTTAACAAATATGTTATGTTTTTTGGAAGACATCACTAAGTGGGTAGATGAGGGATCACCAGTAGATATCGTCTACTTAGATTTTCAAAAAGCTTTCGACAAAGTACCACACCAAAAATTACTGCTTAAACTAAAGGCCAATGGCATAAGAAATGGTAGAATAAACTGGATAGAAAAATGGCTGGTTGACAGAAGACAACGTGTAGTAGTTGATGGGGAGGCTTCAAACTGGAAATCGGTATTGAGTGGGGTACCACAGGGATCAGTACTAGGACCTATATTATTCTTAATATATATCAACGATTTGGATGATGAAATAACAAGCAAGGTGTTGACATTTGCGGATGATACAAATGTGTTTAGAAGGATAAAAAGTGATGGAGATAGACAACATTTACAAGATGATCTTGACAAGTTGATCAAATGATCTGAAAATTTGTAAATGCTGCTCAATTTTGGGAAATGTAAATGCCTCCACGCAGGACATGGGAACGAAGAGGTAGAGCAGTGCGGAATTGCAGCTTCAAAGGGAAATCAAATCCTTGGATTAATTAGGCGAAACAACGTATAAGGAACAAAAGCTAATACTACCGCTGTACAAAGCAATAGTGAGGCCTCATTTAGAATATTGTATTCAAGCGTGGAGGCCGTATCGCAGGAAGGACATAGATATGCTAGAAAGAATACAGAGGAGAGCAACTAAAATGATACAAAAACTGAGGGATCTTAGTTATGAAATTCGCCTAAAAGAATGTGGTTTAACAACACTAGAGACCAGGAGATTGAGAGGAGATCAGATAGAAGTGTTTAAAATAATGAATGGTTATGAAAATATTGATAGAAATATTGTTTTCTCAGTTAAGAAAGATAGGACTAGAGGACATGAAGTTACATTAGTAAAAGAGCAGTGTAGATTATATATAAGAAAGTTCTCATTTTCACAAAGGACTGTAAATGACTGGAACATATTATCTGCTGATTGTGTGGGTGCTAGTAGCGTGAATATGTTTAAAAATAAAATCGACGCATACCTCAGAAGGGCGGGATACACATAGATAAAAGGGTCGGACTCTCGATAAGCCAAAGGGCTTCCTTGTCCACCTGCCACCTAGAGTTAATTCTCTGGGTGACAATCTTGTTAAATCTTGTTAAAGAATGTTTATTTGTCGAATATCTTCTAACAAATAGTGTGGAGCGCTGTGGCAGTCTGGTCATTGCTTCTCTCATCTCTACTGGTTCCAACACTCCTGCTGTCGTTTACAAATATGGACACGTTCTTTCGTTCACATCACATAGTACCACATCATTTAATTGCATATAAGAGCACCTGTCTTTATACAGTGGTGGGTATTTGTGCATGAACAGTCTTCACGCCATGTAATTTCAGCGTGACTGACAACTTTCCAGAGAATCGATATTATATTCGATTGAACAGGTCTGTCAGAGAGTGAAGTGTAAAATGTTCTGAGCAGTCGCAAGACTGTTTACCTTATTACGTAAGAACTTCCATTTTTATTATCGGGTGCGTGCGTGTGTGGTTAATATCTGCCTATGTATTTATAAGCAAAATAGGTGAGGCGTACAATTGGTCGCCTTAGTTTTGTTGTTGTTGTGTTTTTGGATATGGAGACCATTTGTTTGCTACAACCCGTTATGTAAATGTCATACGTTTAAGTTGCATACACCCCGGCAAATTGCTTCGACAGGCAAAACCAGGTGAGGTAATCGACGGGTCTCAAACCCTCGGTGAGTTAGGGGCCCGCTCACCCAGCAGAGTGTTGCGGCTGATTGGGCGGATGAAATCAAGTTTAGAGTCAACGGCCAAGAAGGCAGAGTGTATAGGGCATGGCAGAGAACGGAAGATGTCATGGCCATCCACTACAGTCAAGGAAGTCTTCAGTCGTACCAACCTTCTGGGCCACTGAAACCCGGCTTCTGCGGCCGAGAGAGTGGGACCGCCCCTGTGCAACGGCCTTCCCACTTTAAAAGCATTCACGCACAGGTTTGTGCTACTCATCGTTCGACATCATCTCATCTATCATAATTTTTTTATCAAGCCCTGCGGCGATGGGGGAGGGGCAAAGCGACAGGTGGAGGTGATCACTGGGAGTCATAGTCCCGAACCTGCACGTAGACGGTTTGTGGGCAAGAGGTCGTTTGACTCTGTATCCAGGGCAGCGGAGGAGTCCGGCAGAACCCCAGGCGACTGAGCAGCCCTATTCAGGACAGTACTGCTCACCCTTGGTAAGAGAGGGGCCTAGAAAGGGTGGCCTAAAGATTGCCTGCCCTTCTATAACGGGCCAGCATATCGCGCCTGGCAGTTTAACCCATTCTAGTCGAAAACAAAGACTTGAAGACACACACCACATATGACTAGCACAGCATCGTCATCGTCGGATACGACGGACTACCAACTAGTTGCATGTGATGCTAATTTCTGGTATTGTAAAATTCCCTAGTTCAAGTGTTTTGTTAGAATAATTTCAAACGTATGTGTAGCTATTATATGATAACACGTTGGCATATTACAGGGGACATGCAGCAATTGGCGAACAGGGTCTCCTTCACCAAGTAGCTGGCGGTGTGCTCTCTGCTTTGGTTGACTTAGTAAAACCTCCCAAAAAAGACGACGATGTCAAAGAAGGAGAAGTTCAAGCCGAACCTACAGAATCTGAGTGGCTACTGCCAAGTTATACTTGGGAGATGATGGCAAATTTATATCGTTCTGGAAAGTAATGTTATATATATGCATTACAAAGTGTATTTGTACCGTAATTGTTCAAATATACAACAACCTTTCTGGGATTATTCGTCATTACAACAATATCTCATGAATATGTTCTCTTCTCTCTTAGGCGATGCAGAATGTGTGGTTTCTCAGACGAATATCGTATTCTTCAAATTAACTATTTGAAAACACGTTCAAAGTATGCGAAGACATCTTATTTTCATGACATTTGGGTTGACCACATAGCCAGAATAGGTTGATATGTCGTTAATAATACGAATTCATTATCATATAATTGACTTTTGCATCGTTATTACGCCAAATCCTTCTCGATTAGTACAACATGCCCTAATAAATTTCGTGTGTGTTCTAATACAGTATTGGTGTATTCATTGAACTGTTGTGCAATTTCAAGATACAGAGACACAAAATCATGTTTTGTATTATGCAACTAAGAGTTAATACAAATTAACCATTTGCAACTACAATGCAAATTTTCACCTCAGTGGTTTACTCAGAATTTGACCTAAAAGTGGACGATTCTAAAGACACATCTGGTATCATGATTGTCATGTTTCTCATTCCATGCTATATGAACTATATGTTGTGTTAGCTGACATTGCAGTCAATGCTATTGTGTGTCAGTGGCACTCATTGTTATTATTGGACCACCCTCTAGTGACCATTGACCAGGCACTGACCAATTGCTTTACAGTGTCTGCCATCTTGTTTTGTGGAAGTGACCACATGTATTTTCAGTTGTTCTGCCAATTAAATGTTTCTTGAATTATGCAAATGTTACATGGTGATATTCACTGGCATACAAGTATACAACAGTTGGTGTCAGGGGTGGGATTGTTTTCAACTACCTACAAACTGTGTCGACATGCTTCAGTGAGTACATGCCTGAACTGGCTCTGAACTGCAGACAATAGGCTACTGTCTGAGTGTCTGTTTACTGACTGTCATTCAAGCATGGCACGACAGTTTGACCGGTTCGACCCAGATAGAGAGCGATGGTCATCCTACTTGATGCGTGCGGAGTTCTACTTCGACTCAAACAACATCATAACAGACCCAAAGTAAAAGGCTGCTCTGTGTTCAACCATGTCACCAGAAACATTTGCACTTCTTCAGAATCTACTGACAAAGGAAGTGACAGAAGCTTCCTACGAAGAAGTGAAAGCGGCGCTTAAACAGCATTTCGAGGAAAAGCGTAACTTTCTTGCTGCGCGTCTCGACTTCTTCCGCACGTTTCAGCAGGAAGGTCAATCCATAACTGATTTCCTGGCCGAACTGCGCACTAAAGCCAAAGAGTGTGACTTCGAAGAGCAGTGAAGTGTCAGGACAATGCACTACGAGATAGGCTTGTCATGGGCTGTAGGCACACTTTTATACAGCAGGCAATACTGAAAGAAACAGTCACTGACGAACGTACTACAGTGTGCTAAAATGGCAGAACTGCTTAGCAAAGAGCTGAACAAAATGCACGAACAAACAACAGGCCACCCTCAGCAGGACGTGCACGCTGTTCGTGAAAGTCACCCGTCTCGCCAGAAGCAACGCTTCCGAGTTAAACAGCGACCTGATCACGGAGAAAAGGGCCGGGCTAACAGTCAACCTAACAGGAGAGGCCAGAAAGCCTCCTATCGATGTGGTTCGCCTGCTCATCACCACAGAGACTGTCCATTCATCGACGCCGTCTGCTACGGGTGCGATCGTAAGGGACACATACAGGCTGTGTGCAGGTCTTCTGGAAAGCCCGTCAGAAAAGGAAAAATGGCTCAACACACGGTCGAAAAAAGTAGTACAGAGACTATCGCAGTTGAGGAGCTCTCCACTTCCACACGCGTCGATAAACCGCAGATATTACTGCAAATCTCAAACGTCGACCTACACTTCGAAGTGGATACTGGGGCTGCAGTGTCGCTCGTTGGCCCGGATATCTGGAAGCGCATCGGATCGCCACATTTGACGTCGTCAAAGATCCGACTTTTCGGTTATGGCAAGCAACCGATTCCAGTCAAAGGACAATGCAATGTCACTGTGTCCTGCAATGGGGCCAATCGGTTTTTGCCACTGATCGTCGTCGGAAAGGCAGGCACATCACTTTTCGCGCTTGACTGGATCAAAGCATTCCAAGTTGATGTGAATGCCTTGCTCTACAGCAGTACTGCTACTGCATTGCCGTCCACCACTGACTGCAATGTAATCGAAAAGTGTGATCGCGACCTACAGAGGGTCCTAGACCAGTATCCAGCTGTCTTCGCGCCCGGGTTGGGGCTCTGCACTAAGGTGAAAGCAAAGCTTCTACTGAAAGAAGATGCCATCCCCAAGTTCTACAAACCGAGACCAGTACCATTCAGTCGCATGGATGCCGTTGACAAAGAGCTACATCGTCTCGAGGATTTGGGCATCATAACTCGTGTCGATCACAGTGAATGGGCGACGCCCATTGCCGTCGTGCAGAAGCCGAACGGAAAAGTGCGCATCTGCGGAGATTATAAAGTGACTGTAAATCCTCAGCTGCACGTAGATCAGCACCCCATTCCGAGGGTAGACGAACTGTTTGCCAAGCTGCAAGGAGGACAGCACTTTTCAAAGCTTGACATGTCCGACGCATATCTACAAGTAGAGCTAGATGACGCCACTAAGCAACTACTCGTCATAAACACGCACAAAGGACTGTTCCGGTACAATCGATTGTCGTTTGGACCGGCACCAGCGCCGGCCATTTTCCAGAAGTTAGTCGACAATCTGGTCTCCGGCATTCCGTATGTGACTGCCTACCTGGATGATGTGATCGTCACCGGACGGACGAAGGAAGAACACCTGCAAAACCTCAAGCAGGTCCTCTCTGCGTTGAACGAGTATGGAATGAAACTGCGACTTGACAAGTGTGAGTTCTTCCGACAGCAGGTCACATACCTAGGACATGTGATCTCAGCAGATGGTCCCAAGCCGTCTGAGGAACGCGTCAACGCCATCGTCAAGTTTCCGACGCCAGAGAACGTTAAACAGCTGGAAAGCTTCATCGGCAAGCTGAACTATTACGGACAGTTCTTGCCATCATTCTCTACCATATGCGCCCCTCTAAACCGACTGCGCATGAAGGACGTCAAATGGGCCTGGTCTGCTGAGTGCGACCAGGCGTTCAACCGACTGATGGAGATGCTGGCCGAGAAAACGCGCTTGGTCCACTACGATCCAACTAGGCCAATATATCTGGCCGCCGACGCATCGCCATATGGCATCGGGGCTGTTATTTCTCAGTGTGCACCGGATGGTACTGAGGAACCGATCGCCTTTGCCTCCAAAACGCTGACGTCGGCAGAGAAGAATTACAGCCAGGTGGAGAAGGAGGCACTGTCAATCATTTTCGGTGTGAGGAAATTCCATCAGTACCTGAGTGGTCGCCACTTCCAGCTCACCACAGATCACAAACCTCTGCTGACGATCTTCAGTCCAGAGAAGAGTATACCAGTGATGACGCTACAGCGACTGCAGCGATGGGCACTGGTAATGATGGGCTACGATTACCACATTGTCTACAGACAGTCTGCTGATCACGCCAACGCAGATGCTCTGTCTCGCCTGCCCATTGGTCCCGATCCGAGTTTCGACAAAGAGGAGAGCATAGCCGAAATTGACAATGAAGTGAACTTGCTCGACATGCAGGTCATTCTCAATTTGCCGCTCTCTGCAAAAACCGTCGCTGACTACACCAGAAAGGACCCGATTCTGACAAAGGTGCTAGACTTCGTTGCAAATGGGTGGCCATCCACATGGCCGCATAATCATGATAAGGACAAAGTTCGTACTTACCTGAACGCCCAGACGGAGATCACATCGAAGGATGGTGTCCTTCTACGCGACTCCCGAGTCATCATTCCGACTGCACTTCGCGCTAGGGTCCTCAACATGCTGCACTTGACGCACATTGGAATAGTGCGCATGAAGTCGCTCGCACGCATGCATGTGTGGTGGCCTAATATCGAGGTCGACATCGCCAACTACTGCAAGGACTGCACATCTTGTGCTGAAACAGGCCCAAATCAACCTGAAAATCTGTCTGCATGGCCCGTTCCGGACCGCCCATGGCAGCGCATTCATATTGATTTTGCCGGTCCGTTCCTAGATGACATGTGGTTGGTCGTGATGGATGCCCACTCGAAATGGCCGCACGTTCTTAAATTAAACAAGTATCCGACATCTGAGACTACTACGTCCGCAATCGATGACTTGTTTGCTATCTGGGGCCTGCCTGAGACAATTGTATCTGACAATGGCCCGCAGTTCGCCTCACAGACGTTCGCTGACTGGTGCAATGCACACTCGATCGCACATCTGACTTCTGCGCCATTTCACCCACCATCGAACGGTGAAGCTGAACGGCTTGTTGGCATTTTCAAACAGGCCATGAAACGAACTGTTAGAGGGGAGAGGAAGTCGAAACATCTGGCATTACGAGAATTCCTCCAGCAATACCGTGTCACTCCAAATTGCACGACTGGTCGTACTCCAGCTGAACTGATGCTCGGACACCAGCTGCGGTCTTCTCTCTCCGTTCTACAACCACCTGTGCACAAAGCAAAAATACAGAAGAAATCAACATTGCCAGCCAAGCCGAAATTCTCAATCGGTGCATATGTCCATTACAGAGATTTCACAAAAAATCGTCCAAAATGGGTGGCTGGAAAAGTGACTGGTCATATCGGAAAGAAAATGTTCATTGTCCAAGGACCTGATGGACATTGCCGCCGACACGAAGATCAGCTGAAGTCGCGTTCCGTTCCAACAACGAACCGCCGACGCAATCTGAAGCGTTCTTCTGCACTCGTGACTAAACGTCCTACAAAGACGGATCAGCAGCAATACGACAACGGTGTTCCCGACTTGCCCGTTCCCGAAATTGACGAACACATACCTGACGAAGCCATGAACGATGAACCACCTGTCCCTGTTGATCAGCCAGTGATACCTCGTCGTTCGACTCGCGTTAATTTCGGTATTCCGCCGAAGAGGCTCATTGAGGAATGAGCAACGAACAATCTGGAAGGGAGGACTGTCATGTTTCTCATTCCATGCTATATGAACTATATGTTGTGTTAGCTGACATTGCAGTCAATGCTATTGTGTGTCAGTGGCACTCATTGTTATTATTGGACCACCCTCTAGTGACCATTGACCAGGCACTGACCAATTGCTTTACAGTGTCTGCCATCTTGTTTTGTGGAAGTGACCACATGTATTTTCAGTTGTTCTGCCAATTAAATGTTTCTTGAATTATGCAAATGTTACATGGTGATATTCACTGGCATACAAGTACACGACAATGATGACTGACATCTTGTTCATGACGCGGATAATCGACCAATAAACAATTGTCGTGACGACTTTTGGTCCTTCAACGACCTGATTATAGCTGTTTACACATATCATGTCACGGAGGTCTTTTACTAGGCTTGTTTGTAATTAAACGTAAGTTTGCAATGTTCAGGACTGTTCGTTAGCCCCCATAGACCGATGCGTTGAAACCGCTGTACCGTTACCGACGCGAAGTAAATGACACCGGCACGTATTGATTTGAAAATCGCAAATATACTGAATTTACTGAATTGCATAATAAAACGAATTTAGAAAGCTGAATCACAAATGTCGGCAAGCATACAACTGGAATGGTTACAAATACATTTTCATCTCGCAAGCAACACTTTTATTGACGTAGTATTGTGTGAGGTCTGTTTAGAATGTTTAATAATATTTCAAGATTAACTAAGGTTAGTTTTAAAGTAAAACACAATATTATTATTATGCTTTATTTAATCAAATAGAACATTCGTTTTGCAAAAACAGAATATTGTTATTGAAGCACGAACGTTTGGCGTTGGCTTACCTGGCCAAAATGAAATGGTGAAATACGATAGATGTGTGTTGAAACTTGCTGACGTTAACAATAATAGCATAACTAATGATAATAATTGGGTAATATCTAAATCCTTGGAAACTAAGCTCAGAAACGCATCAAGCCAAACGGGTTGGTTAATCTCGAAATCGATAAGTAGTAATCAAGTTGTCATCACATAGATGGATACCCCAGGGAGCTATGATGGATGAGCAAGGTCGTAAAGGTAGGTTTGTAAATGACGGCGGAATTGTGTACTGTCTTCGACCTATCTAACAAAACGAGGAAGGATATTCCAAAGAATTGGCGCAACAACTAAAAAACCCAGTTCCAATGTCAGTGTTAACTCTAGGAACAAAAATTAAGTCAGTAAGTCAAGCTAAATGTTTTATAGGAATAAGCAGTGGATGTAATTGTTGCGTATATGAATGCGTCTGGTATGTAACAGTAAGAACAATTATACATTACCGAACAGAAAACCAATGCAAAGATTTCAGAAGTGGCATATGGTGAGAAAAACGCGGAATTATGTACACGTTGTAATTTTATGATATATTAAGGGCAATATAGTGAAACAATAAATTACAAATGTCCAGTCTACTAGTAACGGGCGCAGTTGCAAGAGAAAGAGGCAAATACCGACGAATAAGTCGTAAATGGCGAAATCGCAAATATTATAATAACACCATCGGCAGTTTTTAGAAATATGTCTGAAATTGAAGTTATCATCAACGATAACTTGAGTGCGTGTTAAAACTGCAGGCGTAACATGCTGACTAAGGAGTGATGAGAGGAAAAGTTCTTAATTTTTCACGCTGCCTCTGTGTGCCAGTAATAATATACTATTTTATTAACAAATTACTTTAATCTAACTCTCACTCATCCAATGGAAAATGCGAATAAAACTTAATTGCTCCTTAAATCTAAGCTGATTTAAGGAGCAATTAATATCAGGAGTAATAACAATAATAATAATAAACTTTATTTACACACCATCAAATCCGGGACTAATGACCCTCGTTCACGGGTGTTTACAAATCGGCAATCATCTAAGAAGCATAAAAACACATTTAAGAGAAATAAATAAGAAAAATAAATTAGTTAAAGTTAAAGTTAGCAAACAATATCCAAGTATATATATATATATATATATATATATAAACCTATGTATAGTAAAATTACGGGTAAATGCAATGATAAAATAAACGATTAGCAAAAGCGCTGAACAGTTGAACCTACTGGATAAAATAAATAAATAAAAGCCTAAATTACATTAAACAATTTGATTAGATACTAAAATGTGATTCTGAGATAAATAAGACTAAAAATGTATTAAAACTATACGCATGAATAATGCAAAGGTTAAATGATGTCTGATTATATTAGTTTGAGAACAGAAATGTCTTCAATAATTTTCCAAACTGTCTAGTGTTCTCAATCGCGCGTAGTTCCAGAGGCAGAGAGTTCCACAATGTCGGCCCAGCACATGCAAACGCCCGGCGACCATAACGTTCTAGTGTCACGCGTGGAACGTCCAGAAACAGACCACCGCCAGAGCGTAGGGTCCTGCGTGGTGAGTGACGATGTAGCAGTGACGCGAGATACACTGGCGTGCCTGCATACAGTGCCGTGTGTACACCATGAGTAACTTGTACTCGATGCGCTTTCTCACTGGGAGCCAGTGTAGCTGTTGTAGGACCGCAGTGATAGATCGCCGGTTACCTCGTCGAAGTTGCATCACAAAACGAGCGGCTGACCGTAGGACTCTCTCTAGACGGTGCAGCAGACGGTCAGGTATACCAAATAACATCGCATTTCCATAATCAATTATGGATGTCACAAATGCATGGACAAGACATTTGCAGACACTGGTCGTCATTGCCTCTCGTACACGAGCAATTCTCGAGAGATGGTAGTAAACACTTCGACATACATTTGTCACCTGCGTTGCCATCGATAAATCAGCATCGATTGCAACTCCAAGGTCACGGACGATGGTCGATTTCGCTACATATTGTCCGCACATGTCGCCATGATCAATGAGTATTGGTCTGCGCAAGCTCGATGAACGTATAACAATTGCTTCCGTTTTGCCCTCGTTGAGAACCAGTCCGTTGTCATAGAACCACGTTTATACTTCACTGTTGCAAGCCTCCATTCTGATGAGAGCATTTGTATGCTCAATCGGTGGAAAATCGACGTATAACTGCGTGTCATCGGCATACATATGGTGTTATACGTTGTGTCGGTTGAGTAAATTCGTTAGAGGCGCAATGTAGGCGTTGAAGAGCACCAGCCCAAGAACCGACCCCTGTGGAACTCCGGATCTCATCACGGTACACTCAGACACTTCTTTCCCGACAAGCACGGCAGAGGTACGACCATATAGGTATGACGCCAACCACGCATGCGCTTCGCCGCATATGCCACAGCCATACAGTCTCCGTAGTAAGATATCGTGATTTATTGTGTCGAAGGCTGCTGTTAAATCGAGAAGCACAAGAAGTACTCCACGACGAGCATCAATCGCCACATCACTGCTGTCTCCGTACTGTGGCCAGGTCGGTAGGCACTCTAGTAGACGCCCAGTATGCCATTCCCGTTCAGGAAGCGTTGCAGTTGTCTTGAGACCAAGCGCTTCATTGTCTTCGCCACAAACGAAATGTTCGATATTGGGCGGAAGTTAGACAGCAAATGTAAATCTGTGTATCATCTATATAAAGATGGTGACTCAAGTTATAACTATTAATAACTGGACTCAGCGTAGTTGTGCAGAGAGAACGTAAATGTCCAAGGACAGAAACTTGAGGAATCTCTGGTGTCTGTCTGTTAGATATGCCAAAAAAGCAATTCCATGTTGTACCAGATACACCATACCATAAAGATAAACGATTTATGAGGTTGTAGTTGCAAATGGTTTATTTGTTATAATACTTTTAAAAGCAAAACACAAACAAATTGCATTTTCTTTTACATGCCACCATGTGTTATGGTATCTGCGTAAGTATTACTACGTTTGACACTAGTTCTTTGAACCAATTTCGTCAGATACGACACCACGTAAGACACATACTTAACGCTCATGACATTGACGGAATGGTGATCGAAATACCGCAATTCTAGCCACCTCATCCCCTTTCGAAACTAGGGTCATCCATTGCATCTCAAGTTGCCTGTATCTTTTGGAAGAAACTCTGCTCTCTGGTGTCTATGCCAAGGGAACTAGGATATCACGCAGAAGAAATGGCACAATAACTGTATTAAACTTATGTAACCAACAGTGTATTTCCATGAAAAGCATACACGTGCTGCACTAGTTGCTACCAAAACAATTGTAGTCCGGGTGCTCACCAATGAAGCGTGCATTGGGGTCCGCACTTTTTTTGCATTTGTGTTACCTATTAACCTTCTAGGTCAATAATCCGCCGGGTGCCACCTATGCACCCTTGAGCGTTTATGTATAAACACATTGATATGCAAATTAGTTATCGCCATTAAAGTATATTCTACTTTTCGAATATCTCCTAGTATAAACATCCAAGCAATCAAAATGATGTATCCAAGCGCATGTTTTCAGGGTATGTGATTATGGTTACGTCAGTGAACAAATTACAGTATGCAAATTTGTCGCCTTACGATTTTCGTTTATATCTTCTCTTGAATGCCCCCTCCGTACAAACACCCACATGATATAACATTTGAAATCTCCATATTTACCCATCACAACGAGGCCTGTCGTAGAACTGCCAAATAGTACAGTAAGCGTGACTCCAACGTCAAACAATATCACCGTCAAATGATGAATTTTCGAATTTGTGCGCTTCCGCAAACGTCTTAAAACAACAATGGTTGCACATTTACTTTCTTTAATGACAAACTGACAACGTCATATATTTTTGGGATGCCTATTGTCTCCCCGTCAAAATATTATACGATGTGGAGATGTTATCTGGCGTGGTAGGAGTGGAGGTACGTTCAAACAAGGTCACCGTGAAAATTATGAATATTCGATCTTTTGCAATACCGCGAACGTCACAAAGTTACAATGACTCTGTATCTACTTCATTTGTATGGACACGTGACATACACCGAGATAGAACAATTTCTTAACTTCCAAATGAGATATGACTTGGAAATGTTAATTGATGGAGTTTGTGTGGTGATCAAACACTGGCACTGTCAAGTGATAAATGTTTAAAGTTGATCCATCCAGCAAACTTTATACAATATCAATTGATGACTTATATCTACGTTACCTACCTATTCATTGTCTTATCTTATACCACTGGAAAGCAACTGTCTCCCCGTAAATACGTGATACGACTAGGAGGTATCAAGTGTTGCAATAGGTGTGGAGTGAGGATAAAGCAAGGTTACCATCACATGATGAATGTTTTAAGCTGCGCCATTCCGCACACGTTGTACAATTACAAAGCTTGCATGGCTACTTTGTCTACCTACACTAGACTTTGTTATACACATATGCGTATTGTATCCCCGTCAAAATGACGTATGGCATGGACATGTACATTGGTGGTCTCACAGGGGAGTGAAGGTTGAACAAGGTCACCATCAAAAGATGCATTTTCGAAATTATGTCATTCCGCAGATTGTAGGCCAGCCAACATGTAATGTTATGGGATGAGAAAATACGTGTGGGTGGAAGCCACCCTCAATTTTGAATTTGAATGTCATTTGGAGGGTCACAACTAAAACTTGTGTCAGAATATTTGTATTAACTAACTGATATATTTTGTGCACATGACAGCCTCTTCACGTCCCATGTCCACCCCAGCCATCTATAGTGGGCGTCCGCTGATGAACCAATGGACTGGTCAGCCAAATAAAAGCTCCTAATACTGATACAGTGCATCCTGGGTTATTGGAATATGTTAATGATATTATTCATTTGGTAGAATAACTCTCTAATCGATAACGGAGACCACGCCAGCTGCAACACTAATCACAAAGGACAATGGTGATACGTGAAGCAGTCAATGTGACGCGAATCTAGATACAAAATGGATGTATAAATGCTGTGGTTCGTTCACGGCACGAAGCTTACGTTTCCCATGCTATTGAAAACTTGCAAGGACGTGGACTGTTCTTTTCCAAGAGCATGACGGAAGTCGTTTCCATTAAGATTAATACAATTATTTCCTGTCCCAAAGGCTATCCAAATATATGAAGCTGGACATGAAAGTGATAAGTTCATACCTTCTAACGATCGGAAACACAAAGGCACACTGTCCACATTGCGTATACACCATGGTATTAATACAAGTTCCACAGAGCATTTTGCACAAAGATCAACAGTTGCGTGTCAGGTTCCTTATGGTCATACTGGATGTAGCATGTCATAGTTGCACCTAGTGGCGACAGCTGATCTGTCTGAAGTGTCAAACACATCCTTTCAACCTGGATAGTGGAGCTTTGGATCTTTAATGGACAGAAATAAAAATAGATAGCTCCTGTTTGTTGATGACATCGCGATGGAAATATTTCCAGTTTATTGGCACTTTGTTGTCCATTGTTAACGTCCTCAGAGTTCCTTTGCCAAGCTTCTCTCTTGTGGATTATTTGGTTCTACTGGGGAGGTGCGTGTCCCGAACAAGGCTCTTGGAGTTAACAAAGTGCTTCATGGCGTGAGGAACAACAACAGTGTTTGCATACTCATCAACCGTGGTGATGTTGGTTGCTGCGTCTTTTGATGGTGATCTTGTTCAACCGTCACTTTCAACGTTCACTTCACAGTTAGACCACCACTTTACAACGCCATACCATGCCACTTTCTCTGGGGGATACAATACACATACCTCATGATCATGTGTAGGTAGACAAAGTATATATGCAAACAGTGTAATTGTAGAACGTTTGCAGAATGGTGCAGTTTTGAACATTCGTCATTTGGTGGTGATCTTCCTTGACCTTGACTCCACGCTTACTGCACCACTTTATAGCTCCCCTTGGCATCACGTATTTACGAAAAGAGGGTAGGCTTTCCAACGGTAAATGGTATGGCCATGAGTAGATGTGTAACGTAGGTATAATTAATATTGTATGATATTTGCGGGATGGCGCAATTTCGAACATTTATCAATTAACGATGACACTGTTTGATCGTCGTCCACACAAACTCCACCAACTGACATATCTTATTTCGACGGAAAGAAATTGTTCGTTCACACTGCATATGATGTGTTCATAGTAATTACGTAGATACAGAGTCATTGTCACTTTGTAACGATCGCTGTATTGCAAAAGTTCGAATAGTCATCATTTTACGGTGACCTTGTTTGACCTTCGCTCCACACTTACTATACCAGAAAACAGCTACGCATTGTATCTCATATTGACGAGGAGACAATATGTTTACCAAAAATATATGACATGGCCATTTCGTTATTAAGGAAAGTAGATATGCAACCATTGACATTTTTGTGGATACACACAATTTCGAAAATTCTTCATTTAACGGTGACCTTGTTTGACCTTGGAGTCACGTTTATTGCACCACTTTCCTGTCATACGACAGGCCTCCTTGTGATGGGGATATCTGTGGCTTTCAAATTATATACCATTTGGGTGTTTGTACGAGGGAGGGATTTAAGTCGGTCCGTTAGGTAGTGCCTACCACTCGCCTATTGAGGAAATACAAACGAAAATGGTGAGGCTATATTGGTCAAAGCTAATATGCATATTCATGCAACAAATGTGCAAATTATGATTTGTTCACAGGTACCCTGGAAACATGCATTTGGACACATCATTTGATTGTTTGGATTTTTACAATTCTTTCGAGATATTTAGAAATAGTCCAGTCATTTTAGCATATGTCCTGCCACAAACTGCAACAGAAAGCTTTTCAACGATTTTATATTCATAAATATATTCTGTGTAACATACTAAAATTTGAAATAAATCGTGGGTAGGAAACTCCCCCATAAATGCATAAAACCAAATGGCCACCACGTATAATACAAATGGCCACCACGTATAATACAAATGGCCACCACGTATAATACAAATGGCCACCACGTGTAATACAAATGGCCACCACGTATAATACAAATGGCCACCACGTGCAATACAAATGGCCACCACGTATAATACAAATGGCCACCACGTATAATACAAATCGCAACAATTCGCAGCTTCATGAAATTCTTCATGTGACGATGTTGTTCCAATTGTTTCATTATCTCAGTCTTGTTCTGTTACATGGTGTGGGCAGTTTTCTTTTGAATGGGCATGTTGACGTCATACAGACACTTCAAAGGATTGCGATGCAATAAGTGTATTAACAGCTGCCTGCACCAACAAGAAGATGTGCTCGTACTGCGCGCGTATGTCATGATCTGTTCAACTGCTTTAGGGGCGTACTCAAGTTCCATTAGTTCCTTTAGTCCGGACCCAACTACCAGATGTCCATCTCACCCAAGAAAACTAATTTCTGTGTGAAAACCACCAAGGTGCAAAACATTTCTATGCATGTCATTTCCTAGAGGTACGCTGATTATAATCATGAGGGCTTTCCACCAAAGAGGCTGATCAAACGTGATGACCGGGATAACACCATGGCGTCGAGCATGCTCACACACACACACACACACACACACACACACCAATGCTGAAAATATGCATGTGGCGTCAGTTGAACTCATGTCAATCATCGGAAGGAACATTACTGATGACTTGCCGGGATGGTTGCCGTGGTGAACGAGCTGCATCATGCATGAACATGCAGGCCTTGGTGCTCCAAACAGGAGAGACGTCAGTAGTAAGGAAGGTTTCGGCGTCCCGGGTCATGACCCGAGATCAAAGGCTTTTTCGCTTGTTATAAGTAGAATTCCTACGTTTTTTATCAGTATGTTGTATGGATCGGAATGTGTCAAAAAAGTGATTGATGGGTTCCCCTAGAAAGAGTGTGTCGACATCTGGTGACTAATCAGGTACTATTTAGGTGACTAATTAGGGTAATTAAGTACTAATTAGTAACAAGCGAGTAGTGCATTCACTAGAGGGCAGCACTAGCAATAAGCTAAAAATAGTAATTAGTCATTTAGTGACTAATTAGGGTAATTAAGTACTAATTAGCAATAAGTGAGTAGTGCAATCATTGGAGGAGAACGTTAGCAATAACTAAAAATAGTAATTCTCAACTAATTAGTATTAATTAGGTATACGGGGACTGTGTGAAGTGGGGAAGGTTCTAGAAGCTTCTAGAAGCTTCTAGAAGCTTCTAGGCGGTAACGCTGTGCAGTGGCGTGCCTGGTGGGATCAGCGAGGTTAATCGGACGGATTAGTTTGCGCGGCGTAGTGCCTGGCGGACTGGAGATCAGCGAGGTTAATCGGGTGGCCTAGTTTTCACGACTCACTGCCAAATGGTGAGGGCGTGTGCTATCAGACTTTATGCAGTGTATGAGCGCGTTAAGCGGGCTTTGTAGGAAGCCGGAGAAATGTTTATTTCGGCTGTCAGCTGGCCGTGCTCCAGGATACGCGGTGTGTTTTGTGCGCTAGTTGGGCCATAGACAGGCGTTCGGTAGCAGCTGATACTTGTGCATTAGGCATGTGGTGCTGGAGACCTGTCGCTGGGGGCCGGAGTATTAGCTGTCAGATTAAGCTGGCTGTGCGCAGCGATGAATGTGCGATAGTTGGAATATAGACAGTGCATTAGTCGGAATGGTGTTATGTGTACATGAGTTGGAATGCTGGTGGCGCGTATTGTGCGAAAAGAAAGACAGAAACAAACGGTGAGAGAATATACATTTTATTTAAATTATGATAAAGTGCTATGGGGGCGGTGGAAATCGTTGATGGGGGTGATCGGATGGTGGTGGCCCGAATCCGTAGCGGCCGGGGGGTTGTGGCGGAAATCCTAAATGTACCGAAAGGTGAGCTGGCATGGGTGGAGCGAATGATGGGGCGAGAAAACGAGGCCTAGGAAATATGGATGCAAATGAGAAAGGTTCTGGTTGGGGGGCGATGAAAGTGTCTTGTGGTTCTTCGGGGGTAATGTCAAGAAAAAGTTCGTTGTCGTCGTCGTCGTCTGTGTCTTGTGTTTCGGTGTGTAATGTTGGTTGTACTGCTAAGGTCGGTCGTTAAGGTGGTGTCGGTGTGATATCAATGTGGCGATGTGATGGCTCTACGAAGTGTATGTAGACGCCCCGGCCTATGGGGCACGTCCGATGAGCGAGGTCCGGCGAGATGAGATATATATCCGTTCTGTGGGGCAAAGGAAAGCAGTTTTGTTAGTTTTCGGTAGGCGGCGTGTGACGACGGCGCCGACCAATGTACAATGTGCCGCCAGGTCTATTTCCTTGCGGGGTTCGGTCCAATAAAATTATTTTGAACGGGCGTATTCTCGTCGGCTGTATAAATCCATTCCGTCGAGAGGGGCGCATAAGGGTTTGCACCTGCCCTATCTGGATCGTGTCAAAGCCCGCAATGGGGCGTCTGCAAGTATGAAAAGTAGCTATAGTTATTATTATTAAAGTAATGGTGCGTCTGTTTTAGTAGGGCCTGAAAAAAGCAGCTATAGTATTAATCAAAGTCTGTAACGGGGCGCTTGTAAATAACCTTTTAGAGGGGCGCGCGTTAATCTGGAAAAGCAGCTCTAGTTTTCATCAAAGCCCGTAATAGGGCGTCTGTAAATAAAGGTAACTTTGAAAAAGAAAGCAGCTATAGTTTTCATCAAAACCCTTAATGAGGCGTCTGTAAATAAAGGTAGATTAATGACTTTTGAAAACGTAAATAAAGGTAAGAAGTTATTAGTAAATTGGAAGCGTTATTTTATATTTAGTTAGTATCGTTGAAGGAGGAAACGTACCTTTCTCCGGGGCGTTGGGGTCGGGGTAGGGTAGGCGGCGCACTATTCCCGGCGGGTTGGGGAGGCGGCGCACTATTCTCGGCGAGTGCACTGTAAACAAAAATTAGTTAGTGAATGTTGAAATAAAAAGAAAGCAGTAATGTGAGGAAAGCCGTGTTAGGTGAGTTAGGAAAACGTACCTGTTTTGTGGTTGTCGGGGGTCGACTCGTCAGCCGTAGAGTTGCGATCTTCATTAGGCGGCTCCATCGTGAGAAATGAATTGCGCAGTTGTTGTGCAGTTGTTTTGCGCGGCAACGTGTAGCGGCCTAGACACGTACGCCGTAGGCTTACATAAGGGGCTGACGTCACTGTTTATATAACGCGCTTATGTAACTGTTTGTAAATGTCTAAAACGGCAGTTAAAGGTGAAATACGCACAAACTAAGCGGTCAATAATATACAGTAGGGACTGGAGAATCGTATGGTAAGCTTATATTAGAAAATAAAAGCGGCGTTCTGTTTGTGCACTTGGCTGACCGAGATGTTTTTTTTAAGTTTTAGTAACCTCGTAAGAGTCGGCTGTTTTGTGGTGCGCGTGCGCGCGCTCACGGGGGCCGCGTGCGGGCCGCGTGCAAAGCGGCTGTATAGAAAGCCGGGCGGAGAACGACTATGTATCGTCGGTGTGGTGTTGTTACCGTTGCAGTAACTTTGTATGTTGATCGCCGTTGCGGTAACTTGGTGTGTCGTTGCCGTTGCAGAGCGTTGTTGACCACGGCTCCACCTGTTCACGGAGAGACCCCGAAGAAGAGCAAGTTGAAGGCGGCTCCAACTGTCGCGGTGACGTCTGGCGGCAAAACGAAACCTGCTTCGGCGGCCGCCACGAAGGGGGCGATGATTCCGACTGCCGACGTAGCGCCTATTAAGTCGGAGTCGTCTTTCGAGGCCGTGGTGAGTGCGGGTGCACCGACGCCCGAGGTATCTCTGAAAGAGTTCGTGCTAGCCTGCGATGGCACGTATAAGATTATTACACCCGTAACAATCGTTGGCGTGGCTTGGAAAAGTAAATGCACGTACATCGGCTGTTCCGTTTGTAAGCGCAAAGTACGAGGCCTTGAAAGCGGTGGTAGGGTGTGCGCTGTACATGGTGTGCAGGCAAAGTGGAAGACGTATTTTTCGGTGCGCGTCCTGGTGGAAGGGCACGGCGTCGACGACGACGACGACGACGACGCTGAGGCCGGCATTTGGCTAACGCTGTTCGACGAAGCGATATTGTCGATCGGCGATTACGATGCCGAGCATGTGTCCGGCCTGTTGCCAGACCAGTTGCGCAGTAACTTTGTGGCGAGCCTGATCGGCACAGTCTTGGAGATGACCGTGCACAAGGTCGTGTGGGGTGGTATACTGGACACGTATACTGTCCGTGATGTGCGGGTCTTGTCGAAGAAGGCGAGCGAACCCGAGGCGGGCGTATACGATGTTCACGCTTGAATGACTAACGCTTGGTTATTGCTTTCTGTAGGACGTTGTAATTGCTGCTGCTTTGCGTGGTATTCTCGATGCTGATGAGTGCGCGCCCCCCGACGAGAAGCGCACTAAGAAGGAAACGCCTCCTCGTCCATGCTTCGCTGACGCCGACTCGCCGATTCCGCCCTCGCTGACGAGAGAAGAAGCAAAGATGTACTGGCCGCGCCCCACATAGGAAGACACGCAGCCCATACCGCCGCGCGCGCCGGTGAGCGACGCTGCGCCCACGTACGTTACATTAACCCCGGCGACAACAGTAGCAGCACTGCCATCGCCTTCACAGCTGGACGTGTTGTCTGTATCGTCAGAGGACTTTATTCCGTGGGCCCGCAACAAAAACCCCGTGATCGTGGGCGCTCTTCAGTCCGACTCGGAATGGAAAGTCCTCTATTCGTATGCCGGCCGGCAGCGCTGTATGATGTCCACATTTGCCGAGCTAATCGGCGAACGGGTGACGGACAGCGCGCGCCAAGATTGTGGTGAGTGCCCTCCCGAGGAGGGGTGCCCCTTCGTTCACATGTGCTGTTATAGAGGAAGGAAGCCGAGCCGACGGTACAACCTTCTGTACGAAAACGTGGCGGCACTGAATGAGTGTTTTTTTTTCAGTGGCACTCGACTGCTTTCTGCAGCAGACGTTGTTGTTGCCCGCTATTCGTATACTCTCGGTACTGGAAGAACGTTGCTTGCGCGGCGATCGCGTTTCGGAGGGCGCCCTCATGCGCCAAGTAGCCGACTGGCTCATGGGGACGGATTGGACGGCGCCGTTCGATCGGTCGCTCTTGGAGGTCGCCGTACAACAATACCTGTTGAAAAGGGCATGCCTCGACGTCTGATGAGGCGGCGACGACTCTTGGAAGTAGCCGTACAGCATTACCTGTTGAAAATGCCTCGCCGACTGATGGGGCGACGTTTTCTCCGCCGAACGCTTAATATGTATTTTCGCCGATGAACATTTAGTAGTGCCGAATTGAACATTATATTTGCATTTCGCAATGGCATAAAGACGCTTAATATGTATTTTCGCCGATGAACATTTATTAGTGCCGAATTGAATATTATATTTGCATTTCGCTATGGCATAAAGCCTTATTATGTACATCGATGAACATTAGCATTTCGCTATGGCATAAAGCCGATGAACATTTGCATTTCGCTATGGCATAAAGCCGATGAACATTAGCAGGGCCGAATTGCTATGGCATAAAGCCTTATTACTCTGTAGCAGTGCTGAGTATTTACCCCGCTGTAGCAGTGCCGAATTAATCGGGCGGCCTATATGTCGCTGTTGTGGCCGTGAAGCCTTATTATTTACCCTGCTGTGGCATAAAGCCTCTTTACTGTTTACCGTGGCATCAAGCCTTACTGTGGTGATGTATGATGCTTAATAAAACGTATAAAACAAAAAAATTCCCGCCTCCTGTTGTCGACACTCTGCGCCATCGCAAGCCAAAAAAACGTTGCTGCTATTCAATGCGTCGTCGTTTCCTCCTCCTCCGTCGCTGCTGCGCCAACATCTTTCTCTCTTTCTCTCTCTCCCTCTCTCTCTCTCTCTCTCTCTCTCTCAATCAGCTAACGGACGTGGTAGTCGACGACTGCGCTGCCACCTGACGGCCCCTGTAAACAAACTTTGCCTCGGTCCACGGACGGCGAAATCGTCGGCAGCGCTGCCACCTGTTGGCCACAAAAACGTTGCCTCGGTCCACGGACGGCTGCCACCTGTCGGCCACGAAAACAAAAACTTTGCCGCCTCGGTCCACGGCCGGGTCAGCGCTGCCACCTGACGGCCAGGGAAACACAAACAAACTTGACGACCGCGCATCCAGTGAAACAAACAAACAAACGCTGCGAGAAAATGGCCGCCGTCCTTATAAGCGGTGTCGCCGATTCGTCGTACTCCAAACAAACCGCCGTTCACAAAAAAGGCGGCGGCAGCTCCCCCTAGCTGTCGTTAAGCGCTGCCTTATAAGAGGTGTCGGCGCGCTTCGTCGAAGTTAATAGCGTTCCGAGCTCGACTAGAACGAACGCTCCGACGATGCACGCGTGCCCGAAATGCGATCGATCGTTCGTCCATCGTTTTAGTGTGACGCGGCATCTGAAAACATGCGGCGGCGGCGGAGGCGACAATGTTCACGTGTGCCCGAAATGCGATCGATCGTTCGATCATCGCAGTAGTATGATGCGGCATCTGAAAACTTGCGGTGGCGGCGTCGGCAGTGAGGTGTGTCCGAAATGCAATCGATCGTCCGACAGGCGCGCTGATATGTTGCGCCATTTATGTAACGATGCACAGCCGTCGTCGTCGTCGTCGTCGTCGGCGCGCGATGATGACGACGATGACCTACAGCGCGTCGTGCACGAACACTGGGCGAGCATCCGTAAGTCTGTAGTGCGCGGACCCGTCCAATCTAGGTATAATTTCCATTTGTCCGGTCGTTTGGACACGGCCGCGCACGAAGCCCATCTACGACTGATGTTCGAGGCGCAGACTCGGGCCTTTAAAATAAACTTATCGTACGGGTTTATCCTTCGGCACAGGGAGACGGGCCGACTCCGTTACTACCATTCTTCGTGTAACTGTTGCGGACGCTATCTCGAATCGCCCGTGCTCGTTTCCGACGCCGCGTCGTTCGAACGTTTCCTCGACGCCACCCGGCAGCCCGACATTCTGCAGTACGTGATCGCGCAGCGACCCGACTCGGGGTTGATCGCCGAGTTGGTAACGAACGTTACGTACTTCATCAACGCCATCATCAGCCATCCTATCGGGAGCGCGCGCCAACAGCGCCTCCCCGACTATCTGCGCCACAACGCGGGGCTCATCAGCTTAGTGAACGGTCGACACGGCCAACCGTACGCCGACAACCTGTGCCTCTTCCGCTGTCTGGCGCTGCATCGGGGCGCCGACTTCCGCGCAGACGATTTGACGGCCGCGGTCTTAAGGCTCTACGCCGACTACGGCGCCGGCGGCCAACCCTACTACGCGTTCGCCGGCGTCCCGCTGACCGAACTCGGCCGGGTGCAGGCGGCCTTGAATGTGACCGTGTATAGACTGACGGCGGAGGACACCGCCGCCGAAGTGGTCCGCCGCTCCCTACATCGCTACCCGACCACATTAGCGTCAATCTGTTCGAGACGCAATATTCCTTCATAACCGACGTGTCGCTGTTCTGTCGTTCGTACCGATGCGGCATGTGCGGCGATTCGCTGTGGCGCACTGACCATCGGCTGCGGCGTCACGAGGCGACGTGCGAGGGCGGCGTTCGCCACGTCTTTCCCGGCGGCGTCAACAGCTGGAGGACGAGGGCGTCTACGTGGACGAACGCCTGCGCTACTACCCGTACAGGGCGACGTACGACTTCGAGTGCTACTTCGACGATCGCGACCTGCCAGCGGACAGCGCCAAATGCCGGTGGATTGCGCGACACGACAGGAAGATGATCTCGGCCTTAGGGCATTCGTTGACGCAGAGACGCCACGGAACGCTCATGACGGAGGAGGTGTCGCTGGCATCGGGCGCATCCACAGAGATGCATGAGTCGACGGTGGGCGCTCCGACAAACGCGCTTGAATCGACTGCGGTATTAGGCGTTTGCATTGGCTGGTGCTGCTGCTGTCGTCTCGACGGTGCACATCGCGCGACTGCCGTCCGACGCTACGGCGTCCTTCCTTCATCGCGCAGGCACGCCATAGATCGAGTTCGCCGACGGGCGTGGGGCCGTCGGGTGGCGGCGCTAACGTGACGCGGCCTTCTTCTCATCTGCAGTCTACTAATACAGCACGGTCCCCTAAAAAAAAACGAAAAGCCGTTGCACAGTCCCGCCTCGTGCAGTCGCCAGCACCCCGCGTGGCGAATCCAACGCGTCATCCCTTATGGGTCACGCAGATACACCATAGAACGAGTTCGCCGACGTTGCGGTCGACGTCGATAGCATCGGTCGCATCGACAACGGTAGCGGCGGCGGTTGTAGGAAGAAAGTCTCCAGCGCTCTGCGTATTCCGTCCAACAACGCGTCGTCATCAGCCCTTATAGTCCACGGGCGCCTTGGCGTCGATCCAGCTATTGAACGAGGCCGGATAGCCGGACCATTTGACGAGCACCTCTTCGCCCTTACCGCGTCGTCGACGACGTCTCCATAGAACGGCCTCCACCCAATATAGTTTGACCTTCGAGAAGATCACTTTTTGTAGCTCCGGCTCGTAGAAGGTGCCGTCCAGTATCGTGCCGGCGTCGTCCATCAGTCGGTAAACGGGAGGGTCGGTCGGGTGCGATTCTACGACGTTGAAGAGTTCTTCGCTCCAGTTAGCCATGTACCCCTTCTTGAAGGGTCCCTTCGCCTTGCTGATGCGTATGCGGTCCCCCGCTCGCAGTTTCGGCTTGTTGTTTTGACACCCTCCGCCGCCGTACAGCCGCTGCCACACGCTCTCCTGATTCGACGCGTCGACGCTCGCCGGCGTCCTGCTGATGCTTCGATGGTAGTCGTTGTTGTACGACCGCACGAAGTCCTGCAACGGCTCCACGTACTTCAACGTCAGAAGTACCTCCACATGCGCGTCTTCAGCGTACGATTGAATCGCTCCACGACGCTCGGTTTGGTCTCCTCGTTGTGCGTCACGAAATGGTGGACGCCGCGCGCCCTCAACAGCGTCTGAAGGGGCCTGTTGAGAAACTCCGTCCCCTTGTCGGTCTGCAGGACGTGCGGCGGCGACGACAGCAGGCCCTCGAAGGCCGCGACGAGCGCCGGACCGGATTTGCTCTTCAACGGGACGTTCGACGGACCCAGTGCGGCCCTTTCGCTTCTGCGCGCGCTGTATATACGCCCGACGCTGGGGGTTACCGACGAGCTCCATAGGCACGTTCAGCCGCTTTATATGGTCCCCGAACGCTTCCCAGCCAACCGGCGCGGGGCTCTTCTTCCTCTTTCGCATGAGATCGTTTACGAGATCCACCAAGTTGCTTCCGGCGATAGGCGCACCGTCGTACACGAGCTCCGCTCGATCGTTCCAGCGAATCAGCGGGTCGGCTTTCAGTCGCGCCAACAGGAGGCGGGCCTTTTTTTTCAAAACTTTCGGTACGCTCTTCACGACCTCGCTCTCCGTGTCGTCCGGCGATTGGTCGGGCGGCGGCGGCGACAGCTGGCCGGGCGACTCGTTCTTCACTACGGACACGCGCATCGGCTGCTGCGCGCGAGACGCCTCCATGGCGTTGTAACGACTCAGCAGTTGATTGTACGCCGCCACCTTTTCGCCTTCGGATAAATCCGCACGCTCGAGAACGGCTTACATGTCGCTGTCCAGGCTACTCATCACACGCGACGTGGTCGTGTTCGGTTGCGATAGTAACGGAAGTAGACGCTCCACCAACCGGGGGTCTACCAGCGCCATCTTCTTCGCGTGCTGCATCAACCGATAGCCTGCCTGAGGAGGGGCAGAAAGGTGCTCGCCAACGGCGCCAGCAGCGCCGTTAGAAACGCCCCCGAGCCCGTCTGCAGGACGGCCCTCTTCCGTTTGATGGGCACCTTTTTCGACGCTAACTTGCGCAAATTGTTCCTGTACTTTATCAGCACTTTTCGGTTTCGGGTACATCTGTTTCGCCAAGTGACCTACTTGTCCCGCGTCCCGGGGACTCTTGAAGAGGACCATATACTGCGCGTTTAGGCTGATTGTGCGATTTTCTTTCCCTTTCGGAAAGAGATTCTGCAAAAGCTGTACGACGGACGCGTTGCAGTGGTGACTTTTTTTAGTAAACAAAGTCGTGACGCTACTATTGGTCTCCGACATAAGGTCATCGAGTACTAGAAGCGTCCTCGTTTTGGCGTCCAGAAGCGACGGATCCGGCAAACCGTCTACAAATTCTACGCCGGCCATAGAGTCGTAGGCGGTCTGCCACTGGCCGTAACACCACATAATTTTCTCCGGTGGCGGCGAAATCATACACGAAGCAAACTTTAACAGGCGTACAACGAAAGCCGGACATTATACACGTAAAAAGGTGCTTCCACTTTCCTTCCATATCGACGACTGGTGCGCGGACAACGTTACGACGAGTCTTATCTCCTATACGCACGACGCACCTCCATCAAAAATTCGCCGAGCTTGTTTTCTTACCGTTTTTATACCCGCAGGCGCAACCCCAAAAGGCCTCTTTCGACGGAATCCACGCCACCAATTCGGCGTCACCGGTAGCCAATAGGGCGTCTCGCAACCTTTTCGACGCGCCGAACTTACTCATCAACAGGCTCCTCATACACTCGACTCTAACGACCTCCCATTCGGCACGCGTTCTCGTTTTCGCGATACGGGCACCTCGTCGCTTCGTTATATACCCCGACCACGCCGCTTTGATGTGCTGCGCACTGTCTTCATCCGCGTGAAACATCGCTTTTCTAAACTGGTAAGCGTGCTCGACGGATCTGAAATACTGTCCGTACGCCGCAATTCTACACGGATAGTAATTCGACAGGTACGTCAAGAACTCTCCGAAACGCATAGTCGTCGACGACATATCTACACGATGACACACTACTAACTACGGCAGCGCCTCACGCGTAACCACTATATGCGCGCGTCTTTTTCAGTCGCTAGGTGGACATGCTTTCTTTTTCAGTCACTAGATGGCGGCACACATGCTTAACCATTATATATTCTTAAGCGCACGTGACTCCGCATAACCACCACCACGTCATTACTATATAAGCACGTGACTCCGCTTAACACATTCCGATCCATACAACATACTGCTAAAAAACGTAGGAATTCTACTTATAAAAAGCGAAAAAGCCTTTGATCTCGGGTCATGACCCGGGACGCCGAAACCTTCCTTACTACTGACGTCGTCCAAAGAATGTTCAGCTGGTCTGTCGGGTCACTTGGTTTCATGCTGACTAGTTTCTGGTATTCTACAGCTGACAGGCCGTGTCTTTCTTCTCTGTGGAAGCGGATTTGTATGCGACCCAACATGCATATTTCTTTGCCAGTGACATTTTTTGGGGAAATAGATTGGGTTGTCTTTGTAACAGGAGTTACTGTAGCAATAATTCCCATTCGAATGAAATGACCCACTGCCGTCTAAGGTCCGGATGTTGTGGTCCACATTCTCTGCTGCATATTGAACAAACCCCAACGATGTGAAGTCGGCCATGATGGTCCCTTGTGCAAATGCCGCATTCTTTTCAAACTTCTGCATTTCATTATAAGGACAACAGGATCCATGGCTGTTCAGGTTCTACAAGGAAACGCGATGCAAAATAATAATGGATTTGTACTCACAACCAAACTTGTAGTGGCGCAATCAGAACTCTTGGACTGTTTGCGTGCATAATCGCTTGTCCAATAAATGCTATCTTTAGACGAACATATTTCCCCACAATTATCCCTTCCAGCAGACGTTTCAAACTTCCTGGCAGGAAGCTGATGCATTCCGCTTCAGATTCCATTTCGTTTTTGCTGACTTGATATCATCCCGAATGAGTTTTGCAGCAGTTTCTATAATGCTTATTTTCTCCATTTCAATGTCACCGTTTCACGTGTATAAAATTCTTGAAGGACAGCGTCAGCGGTGCATTTGAACGTGACTACATTTGCCTTTCCATTGATCCGAGTGATTATTATCCTGGTCCCAAAATATTCCTGGAGCTTTGGTCTCATATGAGTTTTCCAATATGGTTTACTTTCTGAGGCGATCATAAAGATCTGCATTTTACTAACCCGATCATTGATAGTAAGCTCATCATCATCATTTTTTTTCCAGAAATTTGACAACCTTGATGAATGCATTTGTTTTTTCTTCGTCAGTTGGTCGTCCGATTTTCTTCTTCTTTGGAACACGTACGTCGCTTTCATACTTCTTTGGGATGTCTTTCATTGTCCGAACATTTATGCTGCCTGCTTGATGGTACATTGCATCAGCAGCAGGCAAATCATGCACATGCACGGAGTCGGACCATGCATCATGTCTTTCACGACATGTCGATAACACATTATCTTTGAAGGCGATGGTTCGTATTGGAACAACGTCAGATGTTTTTTTTCTTCCTACTACACTTGGCTTCTTGGCCACAGAAAACGCAGTTTTTGTCAAAGCTGAACTGTCCTTCTGCCGATCGTAGGGCACAGGCATTAGTATCTATCTCCGCATTTGTATCCACTTTAGTTACTCAACGAATTTCACTACTATTACAGTAATTGAGTTTGCAATAGCGGTGGACTTGTTGTCCAGATACAGTGATTATATTATATTTCCTTTGTTCGCTGGCTTTGTGAATGCTTTCAGTCCCTTTTTTTATCAAGGGTAGCTTATGCTGAATCACTACAGTCAAATGTTTTTTTTTACATATTGCACAATACTCTGTCACGGTTACTTCCCTCTCTGGACAAAAAAATCAATGGCCAGACTTGATTTAATGCAGCCTGATATCCGATGATAACAGGAATACAATTGCTGCACTGCACCGAACCCCAAAATGACTGCTCCCACGTTTACGTAATAATCAAATTGTCATACCTTAGTTAAATCATATATTCTCATTTTATGCAATGTTTAGCTCACAGCAATATATATTGTTTACGTAGATAGCATATGTATTATATATTATCACCAACAGAACGGCTAATGTAACACATTATTCAAGTTTCGTCTGCATATGCGAAGCGACACGACCGACCGACTCAAACCATTTCTGGTAGGTCTTTTTTCAAATTTTGGATGCGTGGACGATTTCAATATTTACAAATCAGTAGCACGTATGTTCTTATAAGATATAACATCAACTTTTAAAAACAGTATATGAGCAGTTTATCAACTTACCTCACCGGGAATAGGTATCTACATATGGCATAGCACGATTTGGCCGTGGCTCCGGGGGGCATCTTAACATTCAAAGGATCATTTTGTGTTTAATTTATTTTTAAAATTCATATTAAACTACTATTACCCAATATTAATATTAATATATATATAAAGTACACGTATGTATATATATATGCATAGAAACATACGAGCATACATACATACATACATACATACATACATATATACATACATACATACTTACATACATACATACATACATAAACACACACACACTCACGCACACTCACACACACACACACACACACTCACGCACACACACAAACACACACTCCTGTTATGCATGTACAGACCGATTACGCGTTGTAGCGCATACGACTGACAGTCATATTAAATGTGGTCTGGGCACTTAATACAGTTAACGATTTGTATCGTACCGTTCAACGGTAACAATGAAGTGTATATGCACGAACAAATAAAGATTAACCGTATATATGTGTATAATGTTAACTTTGAAATTGTTTAGACGATTCTCTAAACCGTTCATTTACTATCAGAAATCTTTAAACAATATTAAACATATTATGTCTTGGGTACAAATTATGTAACTTAAATGTTTACTTTTTACGGAGAAGAAACTATTTCGAAATAGTGTAGTATTTGATTTCGTTATATAAAAGTCGCAGGAATATATTTAATACGCAGTGCTCTTCTACTACCTCCCTTTCAATTTGAACTTTTGATAATTATTATACGTGCACATGTAGTTTGCATCTATATTTATATTGGAACTAAAACAAATTGAATTAATGAAAATGAAAATGAAATTTACGATATATAATTGTGAATGAAAAATTTGTTTCAACGCCACCAGTACAGATGTCAAGTAATTGTTTAATGACCACCATGTTCAATAGTTATGCACCCAATGAAGCCTTTCAGCTTCAGTCACCGACGTCTAGCCGTCACTTCAGCACGGATGCTGCAAGACGTGCATATTACGCGGTTGAATTTACGTGATAGTCTTCTTTTTCAGGCATCACCATCTTCGTTTTCTGTGTCTGTGTGTTCAAAGACGTCTGCTTTCTTTTCAATCACAGAAGACATAATTGATTGTAGAACATCGTGAATCGCTACAATTCCACCGCCGGCTGCTGCATTGCCACTGTGTGAACATAATGAGGTGGACATATTCATAAAAAGCAGTTATTGCAAAACATCTCAGAACGTCATGTTTATTTTGACAGAAAAGTGTGTGTTTGTTTGTGTGTGTGTGTGTGTGTTTGTTTGTTTGTTTGTTTGTTTGTTTGTGTGTGTGTGTGTGTGTGTGTATGTGTGTGTGTGTGTATTTTTTTATTTTTTTATTTGTGTGTGTGTGTGTGTGTGTGTGTGTGTGTGTGTGTGTGTGTGTGTGTGTGTGTGTGTATGTTGTTACATTACTCGACTCAAGCGATGTGGTTCGTCTTTGGGATTTTTGAACGTTTTTATTATTCGTCCGGCCAATCCCGACCAGCCCAGACCAGACCATACCAAAACACGTCAGACCACATCAGATTACGTCAGACTGCTATGTATCCACTATACCGACCAGCACCGGTTGTGTCGTATTTGAAGCCGGCGTGACGTCATAATCACGTAAACTTGAAAGTGAGGAAGACGATGAAGATTGTAATAGTATGAAGATGACGATTATGAGGAAGTGGACGAAGAAGACGAAGACTATGATGATGATGACGATTATTACGACGATGATGACGATAATAATAATGTTGGTGATTATGATAAAGATGATGTTAACGTGGCCTCCATTTGGAACCGGGGGGTGTTTGGGTAGGCTAGAAAAAAGGTGCTAGTCCGAACTTCCAAAAAATATTTATACATATATGAATTATAGGCATATTGCAATGAAGAGGTTATATGAATCGTTGATAATAGGCGAGCGGTAGAATCACTTATCGGACCGATTTAAATGCACCACCGTTATATCATTTGAAAGCTCTACATGTCCCTGTCCCAAAGAGGCCTGTCGTAGAGCTGCCAAGTGGTGCAGTATGCGTGAATCCAAGGTCAAACATGGTCACCGTCAAATGATGAATGTTCGAAATTGTGCGCTTCCGCAATCGTCTTAACATTACAATGGTTGCATATCTACTTTACTTAATTACAAGATGATCAAGTCATATATTTTGGGAAAAATTATTAGCTCCCCGTAAAATTGAAGGACGATATAATGGTGTTACCTGATGTGTTACAAGTGGAGCTAAGGTCAAACAAGGTCACTTTTGGTTACAAAGGAGCCTGGGTAACCAAGACTGGGTTTTAGACTACGTACGTAGCAACACCAACACCAGCAACTGCCGTTCCTGCCGTTCCAGCCACGCCCGCGGTCGCTCCTGCTGCCGCCGTCACGTACACGACTGCCGCCGTGGCTCCAGCGGCGACTGCGCCCAAGGCCACAACGCCCGCCGCCATAGTCTTCGTGCTAATGGTATGGTTGGTGGTAATAGCGTCATACGATGCTGTATTTTGGTCAAAGTCAATGTCATTTTCAAATAAACCATATGGTGTTGTCATCGAATCTGGTGTAGTCGGAACGGCAGCTAAAAATATATGCCAATATGACAATAGCACGTAAGCAAACATCGCCTACGAACTATAACCAAGTTACGATGCGTGAAACTGTTTTATTTGTTGATATTTTCTGTTTGACTCAGTACTGCTGATAGAAGAAACATAATGTGATTTATTTATTTACGTCACACAACTGATTATGCAGGCATTAAAGATAATATGTATTTTACTCCTTCATCTTCTCATAATTCACCGCAAACATCTTGCCCTGGAGGAAATGGAATTTTCCCAGCCACCCCATTTACTCCACCACGTCTAATAACAGACGACCTACCTTCCCACGTTGTGTGTTGTCCTGCGAGATGCTGTTTGTATTAGTTACAACGTCTTAGTAATCATGCTCCCTACCTATGTCTTTTTCAAGTACGTTCTTAGGATGATGTCTCGTTTGTCTTGACTGAACTGTTTACGCCGCCATCAAAAGTGCCTCATACCTAGGCAATGAGGGCCTGCGCGACTTCGTGCGTTGAAAGGATTGGTGCGTCAGTCATCAGTGACGTCAGCACGACTAGAAGTGTAGACCTAGTACCGTTGGTAGTACTTTTATTATGGAAGTCTTACGATTTAAAAAAAATCCATCCTGCTTATTCTGTCTTGTAGCAAATAGTTCACTTTCTCCAAGACCCATGCACGTTTTTTCCAACTCATTCCTCAACACTTTGACCTGCTTTAAGGTAGACAGCGTCATTGTTCCCCGGAAGATGTAGCGTGGTCGGTGTGATAACATGATTTGTTGCATGTGCAGCCTGGGCTCCGAGTGTGTTATGTTAATGTTTCTCCAAACACCCCTGCCAAGATCGCCCAAATTACATTCTACTGGCGGTGTGGCATCCTCTTCTTTCTTCTTTCCAAGCGTAAAACAACTTTCCTCGGGAATTGATAGCTTGGTAGTTCCAGATGTCAGAAAACCAGAAACAAATAACTTAATACTTAGTTCGATATGATGTGTCAGTTGGAACTATGGGCATATAAATAAATGCCAAAGGACGGTTTGTAGGTGAATCCGTATCGGAAGTATGACGAAGCTGATCTAACTTTGAACAGTTGTTGACTCTTGTCATAAACGATGCGCGTGTTTCCTAAGATTGTAACAAGTTATGTAATTCTGATTGGCGGACGATTCATGTAACTTCGAACAACACCGTATAAAAATCAGAACATTGCGAACAATCATCAAACATTTTGCTCAGTATAAATCCTCATCTCTCAGGGAATATCGAGAAAAGCATTACGGGCCATTCTCATGGTCGTAGAAAAATACCGTAAAGTATGACGCTTTGTATGTTTAGGAGAAGCACCACAGCACATATACATACAAACACACACGCACACAGGCACACACGCACACACGCCCACACGCCCACACGCACACACGCACACACGCACACACGCACACACGCACACACGCACACACGCACACACGCACACACGCACACACGCACACACGCACACATGCACACACGCACACACGCACACACGCACACACGCACACACGCACAAACGAAAACAATGAACAAGCTAAATCTGAATTGGGAATTGGCAACATAACAAACACGTCTTCGTTACACTACGGTCATTTAGCGTTGTTGTTAATGCATGTACATTTCTGTGCAGATGTGTCTGTAAATCAATCCCTTACTTTCACAAAATTTGCCTGTGTACTCCAATTCACAGAAACAAACCACTTGCTTTCCCACATTGTTGCCGAGGCACAGTTTGTTATGCTGACAAGGCTTGTCGGAGCATGTCGCAAACTCTACAATGAAATATGGTAAATTTAATTACGTGAAACCATGTATAATTGTGATACATGATTGAATAGCGATGTGACTGCTAGTTGTTAAAATAACAAACATGCATACTGTGTTTGGGTGCGATGATGTAAACACAATGAACATGTATACGATGTAAAAGTACCTAAAGGAAAGAGTCTTATACAGTGCAGTATCCAGTCATTAGGACTGTTCAAAACGCTACACACTTTACTTCTTGGCAGAACTGTTCAATCGAACAACATCCCGACTTCTATAAGAAGCTTTCGACCACGCTGCAGTTACAGCTCGAAGAGTATTCTTACACAAGTATCCACCATTGTCTATAACCAGGTACTCATTAGCATATCTGGTTGAACTGGAGCAACATAAAGTGTAGGAAGTTGCCTAAGATTCAAAATGACAGGAAGAGCATTTGAACATGAACACTAGAATATACTACAAAACAATAACATTTAAATATCTCTTAAGTTGTATAGTAATACTAATCTTTATTGTCCGAAGGAATTATGTTTGCTATCAGAGATAAACATAAATGAGCACAAATTAAGCAAAGAAAATATACCATATACATAAACGCATCACACATAGTATTACTGGTGTCACAAAGCGTTATTGGCAAGATTCAAAACTACTAAACTACTATTGACAGCATCACAGACAATGAAATGTCAGGTGTTTACTCTGCATTATAAATTAGTATAGCATGTGGCAGTAAGGTTTTCCTGTAACTCTCTGTCCTTGTCATTATCTTTCGCAATCTTTTTCCTGATGGTAGAGGCTGAAGTAGGCAGTTAAGAGGATAACACTTTTTTTTTAGGATGGCTGTTACCTTTTTTCAGCTCAATCATGATAAATTTGTTCCAGTGATGGTGGTATCTTTCCTACAGCCTTTACAGCAGTAAATACTAGTTTATCCAAGCTATCTTTTTCCTTCTTTGTGACTCCTGAAAACCAGACTAGGATGCCAAAGCTTAAGACACTTTCTGTTATAGATCGGTACAAATATATATCCAAATACATCTTACAGCACCATTTATTCTGTATATATACGAACTTCCATATTTTATTATGTGATATGTCCATAACAATTCATTTTTCGCGGGAGCCAAACTGGGCTCTCGCTGTGGCGGCCATATTAGACAAATCCAAGATGGCCGTCGTCTGGAGTAAGGTTGTGCAATAACTTGAGAATCAAAAGTAGTAGTAGGGAATCCATTTCCGGTGTTCGTTTGCTGATTCTAGGTCAATGTCACGTGATTAGGTCACATTAAAGGTAAGTTCGACCCAAAATGCGAATACATTAACCATCTTAGTGTCAAGTTCCATCTAATAATTGTCTTATGTGAACCATAGATGAACTTGAAATGAATAAATTTGGGGTAAATATCACTTCAGTCCAGGTCAAGGTCAAATTTGTCCACAAATGCGTAAAAAACCATATATATGCTGATGATTCAATTGATCTTACTGCGTGAACAGGGGTTCATTTTTTATTATAATGTTGGAACCCATACTGAAATGCGAAGGACGAAGTAATGTAATGAAGGTCAATATAATAATTTATTATAGAAACTTCTCATTATGTACAACTGGTACTGTAACCCTATCCAAAAGCATGGACGACATAAGTATTCTAGAAATAAAAAAACAGCAGTCACACTTGATCCATCTGACACGTTAAAACCCAAATTGCCTGATAGTTACGTGATTGTTCCTCCTCAATCAATAAAGTCGACCTTTTCATGCCCAGACGCGCCGAAGGGAAGGTTTGCTCCCGGTGCTAAGTAAAAAAGGTAAGTTCTGATATACCGCAGTATCCAGTCCTCATGATTGTTCAAAGCGCTTTAAACTTTACTCCCTGGCAAACCTGTTCAATCGAACAATCGAACAGCATCTCTACTTGTCTGGGAACCATCTTGCCGCGCTGCAATTAATTAATGATTATTCGTACTCACATATCCACCATTGTCTATAGCCAGGAACTGATTCATACAACTGAGTGGAATGAAGCAACGTAGAGTGAACGAAGTTATCCAAGATTCGACAGAGCAGCACCGGATTCGAACCCCGGTTCTCTCGGTCGAGAGTCCGAATTTCTAGCCACTGCACCACCACAAAGTGTGTCTGGTCCTCTGTCAGACCCAATAAAGAGAATCAATATGTTTACTTTCACCAACTGTCCCGACCCCGAAAAAAAGGATGCAAAGTCGGGATAGTGAAACAAAATACCGTGTTCGTCACCCAACTTTGTCTTTCTTTTCCATCACTTCCGGACGCGGATATGGCCGAGTTCTTCAAATGCGAGAACCAGCGAGAGCCTCTTTCTCTATCTCAACGTCAACGCGCCAACCGGCCGTGCCTATCCAGTCTGACACTGACAGTTCAAGTACTCGACATGGCTGCCGTCTTCCACATGGTGCATCCGACCAGAGCGGCAACATTCACTGAGCATGTACACGTAAACATTGTGCCTTTCCTGAAAGCTCAGATGACGGCCACTGTTGAACGCCCTCTCTAAACATATCATTAAATCACTGACAGAGCAGCGGCGTGGGACAGGTGCGCGTACTCGAGTCGAACCAGATGGCGACGGCAGCAGTATCATCCCAAAAGGGACTGGAAATCGCACTTAAAAAATGTAGAAAACAAAAGGAGCTATTTTTGTTTGTCTCCAGGCCTGCAGTCATGCAGATGCAGATACGCATATCATCCTGCATCTAGCTCATGCCTCGTCTCAGGGTCACGAGGAAGCATTCATGCGCACGGTCGACAGCGCCATCGTTGTTCTTCCTGTCACTTTCTTTGGACAGCTTGACCTTTCACAGCTTTGGATTGACATTGGCAAACTACCGAGATATCCATCCACTCCCAGCTTGGTCCATCACAGTCACTGGCTCTATCCCTCGTTCACGCCCTAACGGGCTTCGATGCGACTTCTCAGTTTCTCGGGGTGCGGCAAGAATACGACGTGGACTGCATGAAACACCATGCTTTATAGACACGATGATCGCGCTGACCGAAGATCAGTAGCCCTTCACTCTGGAATCTGTTCACATGCAACACATCGTGCAATTCAGCAAGAAGTTTGGTTCTGCAACTGTCAACTATGTTAGGCTTCATCTCTTCTCCAATGGCAGTCGTTCGCTAGATAATATGCCGCCAGAAGCAGTTAACAGAGATGGGAATAGGAATCGGCAAATTAACACTACTTTTGCTTTTCGAGTTATTGCACAACCTTACGCCTTCTTGGATTTGTCCAAAAGGCCGCCACATAGGGAGTCCAGCTTGGTTCCCGCGAAAAAATGAAATGTCATAGCCATATATAATGCTGGTCCAAAAATGGTGCTTGTGGAACGATGAGAACAATTATGTGATTAAGCCCCCAGGGTATGAGAATATGCCAACAAGTGCTTTCTTGCTCTGCTAGTTATATTACTTCGTTGATATCTAGGGTACATCACGCATAAATGGTACGGATACAGTATGTCACGTTTAATTTATGGAACACACGATATATAGAATAACAAAAGTATATATGAAACCGTCTTGTGAGACGAAATATAACAAGAGGAACGTACTTCTGCACCTCGGTCCCTTGAACCCAATAGCACAGTGACACGTTACGCCGCCGACGATATCACGGCAAGACCCACCGTTCCAACAGGGGATGTCGATGCATTTCTTCTTTCCTACAAAACGTTGTTTTTATGTCGTGACTGCACGGTCACATCATCCATTTCATTCACACATATACAACAGCGGTAATTAACCTGGGGTAATTACCAGCATGGTGTATTTCAAGCAATTTCGGGGGGGTAAAACAATCTTTGTAAAGTATTAATTTTTCAGCAATTAAATCATCACGATTACGCTCTTGTAGCACGCTGCATTGAATATATAATATGTTGTGAAAAGACACATCAGAAGTTAAGGATGTCTCATATTGAAGGTAAGGAGTCCCTTACAAATGAAGAGGATCTCGTCAAGCCATGTCTAGTTGAATTATCAAGGTTCGTCCTTGGCGGTGAATTTAGGACAGAACCGTGAAAACTGGATGCATGAGACGAGCGAGATCACTTTTGGATCAGGCTGTTTTAGTTGCAGAATTGTTACCAAACCCCTCGATGTTTCGTGCTTCAATTGAATGAATCAACATGTGTTGTCTATTGTGCACAACTGCTTGTACCTGCGACTCTGTAAAAAGAGGTATGTTTTTCTAAACGGTTTACCATGGAGTGCCACAATTGCCAGTGAATATGAATACATTGGATCCGATTTCAGTGTTCTTCCCTTCTATGTGGAGAATC
>CM034533.1:9863532-9983532 GCA_020002185.1 Paraescarpia echinospica | reverse complement strand
TTTTCTTACTGTCGCATCGTTGTCCAGTGAACGTCTGAGAACAAATACATGTTGCCGTAGGTGTGTTTCCATGTCCAGGGTTATTAACGCAAATTCCTCCGTTCAAGCAAGTCCGATCAGTGCACGCTGACAGCACTGAAAATGTAATGTCGTAATACCTTTAACTTTTTGTTAATTACCTGCAATACTCGCAATATTGCGCTGTGTGCTATTGCAATTTTCAATGTGAATATTGCGAAGCATTTGCAAAAACGTTTGAAATGTTCAATACAATATTGCGAATATTTGCAGTACTTTCAAAAGCGTTGCGACAGACCACATATTTGTGAAACTGGTATATTATTATTACTGGGAGTTAAATCCCATGGCAAGAAGTTACCTTAATAGCATGTGCATTAACATAATTACCAGTAGATGGATCTTGTGTAGTTGTGAAATAATCTTGTAACCAGTACATACATTTGGCGCGATTTAAATATGTTAGGCTCGTTTGGAACTTTTATAAATGTGTTTTGATCTGGTAAAATATGATTAGTATTATTATTGTTATTACTACTACTACTACTACTACTACTACTACTACTACTACTACTACTACTACCTACTACTAATACTACTACTACCATCTACCATAGCTATTCATATATGTACAGGTGGTGTGTTTTCGTCAGGACGTCTTTTATTGAAATACAACTTATTCTAAGAACTTCCTGAAAACAATGACTACTCCAGGAAACGAAACAGAAAACATCCTTTAAAACGAATATGGTATTTGAGCGAGACTGTGGCATAACCAACATCACACAAGATTACTTACATTCACAAAATGGTCCAGTGTATACAGCTGGACAATGGCAGACGGCTTCACCAGTAAGATCAGTGCAGCTTCCATGTTGGCATGGAGCTTCAGAACAACTGGGTCTTTCTGAAAGAAACAACATAACAACTGCAATTTTGATGCATTATTTTTGATAAATGTTGAAACCATGTGGTCATGTGATTTCATGGCTTAAAAGTATTGTCAATAATTGTTTTCTTGTTCTATCTCATTAAGTGTTGATTTCATATGTTTGATTATCCAAGTACTATCGACTATAGTTCATAGACGCTAGATCAATTAGGTTTGTATTAAATGTATTATTTAATTTTTGTTTTTATCACATGTGTATATATGTAGTTAACGTTCGAGACAAAAATGTGTATATTCGAAACAACGATATGTCTGATGTACGTTAACACCATTTATTTTCACATACGGATTATGAAATTAAACAACTTGCTTCTTTGTGAAACAGTACTTTATGAATGCATGCAAGCATGTATGCATGTATACATATATATATATATATATATATATATATATCTATACATGTACACATGTATATTTTTTACCGTTTTCCTTCTCAGCCGCCAAACGTTCAAAGATTCCTGTACGATGCATGTGAAGAAAACTAACGTTTTTATTTATTTCGAAATTGTCTGTATGTTCTGGATTCTTACTAGTTATGGGTTCGTTCAGGAAATTAGGAAGACGTTAATCAATTGTTCGTAGCGTTACGCGAAGTTTCTGCCATTGTTCTGAGCAACGGAACCTGTCCATCAATCATTTGGGAACGTTTTGCGTGTAGTGTTTCTATGTTTGTGATGAAGCGGTAGTTCTACTAACGCTAACTTCTACGTTTTTTGCTGCGAGATAAGTCAATCTCAAACTCGGTAGGTCTACGAAATGATGTATGTTATAAAACAGTGTGGGTCTCTGCAGGCTTATTTGGATGCAGCAATTTCAACCTATAGTACGTAGACTGGAGCCAACATCCTAACGTCCGCGTTAAATACGTTCCGTAGGCATTTTAGGAGAAAGTGCCATCAAACATGTTGAAAGTGATTAGGGTGTCTTGAAGCCAACAACCTGTGGGACCAGTCGTTGAAGTTTGAAATGACATATCGACGTCCGATTTCCCCCATATGCAAACAAACACCCTCCCAATCAACATACAATTGATCACGCAAGAACACTAGCCCATGTTATCAATATGTGTGGTGACGCCTAGACCCCCTCATTTATAAAAATGCAAGACAACGTCACTGTGACCCCAAAAACAAAGACAGATGAAAGTCCTTCTAATCAACATAATATTGATCTCGTAATGTAATTATAATAATGCATTTCACCTAAAAGAGAAAAATCTTTATCCCGAGCTACTGAAGAACTTCCTACCAGTGTCAACAATATATTTCATCTCCAAGCTGATAGAACATTCAATTCAATTCAAAATACCTTTATTTTCCCTCATGGGGAAATTCTCTTGTGTTGTTCGCTATTTAAGAACGCAATAAATAAATAAATTAATAAATAAGTACACGTGTAACTGAGAACACTGATTCAATGAATTACATATGATTAAAATAAAATTGCACAGAACAATCAGCCAGTTGTTAGGAAACATCCTTTACACTTACATATCACAGCCATCAGTACAGGAACAAGTTCATCATCACAGATGTTATTTAACTAGATGGAATACAGTGCAATTACCAGCATAATCACACACGCGTAACAGTGATTTGGGGGGTGGTGGGGATCTAGAGAGATCTGCCTTCCCTTTCTCTTTGCCCTCCACCTGTACAGGTCGTCTACACTGGTAAGTTCCTTTCCGATCACCTTGCTGCTGAGTCTGATGATGCGACTCAGGATATTCCGATTGGTGACACTCAATCCACCATGCCATGCCAAGAAGCCAAAGTTTACAGTACTCTCAAGGTAACAGCCATAGAAGGTCCTCAGAACATGAAGGCTCACCCCGAGGGATCTGAGTTTACGCAGAAAATAAAGCTTCTGTTGGCATTTCTTGTTGTTCAAAGCTGTGTTTGCACTGAAGGTAAGTTTAGAGTCAATTACGGTACCTAGGTACTTGTACTCTGATACACGCTTGACAGTCTCACCATTGATGACCAGGTCTTTGGGTGGGGTGGGGTTTCTCCTGAAGTCGATGACGAGCTCCTCAGTCTTCTGGGCATTAAGATCCAGGAAGTGATCATCACACCACCGGGCAAAGTCTGAGACCACTTCCTCGCACACCGTGTCCGAATTTGACAGGTCGACAATTGCCGTATCGTCAGAGTACTTCACAGAAATGCACTGCTCATGTTTACTGCGGCAATCGTCCGTGTACAAGGTGAAGATAACCGGCGAAACCACTGAGCACTGTGGAGCCCCGGTGGATGTACAGAGAGGGCTAGACAACATGCCGTTATGACGCACAGCCTGCTGACGTTCCGTGAGGAAGGAATTCACCCAAAGAACAAGGTGAGGGTTGACGTACATGTCCGCGAGCGTCTTCATCATGATGTGAGGCTGGATCGTATTGAAGGCCGACGAGAAGTCTACCAAGATTATCCTGGCGTACGCCTTGGCCTTCTCAAGGTGAGTGTACACGGAGTTGAGTAGGGTCAGCACCGCGTCGTCCACGCCCCGGTTGCGTCTATACGCAAACTGGAGCGGATCACGCTGATCGCCGACCTGCTGCAGGAGTTGTGAGAGGATGAGGCGCTCAAAGCATTTCATTACCACAGAGGTCAGCGCTATCGGCCTGAAGTCGTTCGGAGCAGATGGCCGCGGCTTCTTCGGAACAGGGCAGATGATGGAGGATTTCCATATCCGAGGGATATGGTGCTGTCCGAGGGATCACTTAAACAGAATGCTGAAAACTGCTCCAAGCAGGGAATGTCACATGCAGTGGCATGTCGATTCAACACCTATATGTCTGAACACGGCTTGCACGAGACTCTCCAGTCAGCCTACAAGAAAAACCACAGTACTGAAACAGCGCTCCTCCGGATCAGTGACGATGTGCTCCGCGCTATGGGCAGCAAGACATGTGCTCTCCTAGTGCTCCTCTCCAGATTGCATACTAGACTGCGCATCTGTGGGACAGCCCTCTCGTGGTTACGGTCGTACCTAATCAACAGAATGCAGTCAGTTCTCATCCAGGGGGCATCATCCAACTGTCAGCGTCTGGACTTTGGGGTACCCCAGGGCTGTGTGCTGCACCCTACCACTGGGGAAGACCATGCGCGTCAAAATGGACTACTTGAATGGAATACGGCATGGCCTTCCCGCATGGCAGCTGGTCAAGTTACAACGAGTGCAGAACACAGACGCTCGCATTGCTTCCTGTGCCCCTAGCCGATCTCACATCACGCCAGTCCGTAGCACGCAACATTGGCTGCCTGTGAGGTATCGTGCAATTCAAATTGCTCACACTGACCTACACGGCAATCCACGACGAAGGCCCAATCTACATCAAAGACATGCTGGTGCAACACAATCCGAGAAGATCACTTCGGTCTGAGAGCAGGCCGCCAAAGACGCAACTGGGAACAGAGCCTTCTCCGTGGCTGCACCCGTACTATGGAACAACTTACCCCTATCCATTCGTCAGGCTCCATCGACGGATGTATTCAAAAAACAGTTAAAGACGTACTTGTTTCGCAAATCTTTTTAGAACAGTTTTAATTATTTATGACATTTTGTATATAACACCTGTAATGTTAATAAATAGTTCTGTATGCGTTTATTTTAGTGTTATTTATATTTATATATACTTTATTTACTTATTTATATATCTTAGACCTCTAGTTTTAATTTTCCATAGTTTTGAATATAGATATATATATTATTTTTTATGTTTTGAGTGTTTTTTAGATATGTATTTTATAATAATAATAATTCCGTTTTTTATATAGCGCTTTTTAAGTAAGTAAATACTAATCAAAGCGCTTCACATACTAAAATGACATGTTGACTAAATGTTAAAATATAAATTAATTAAATAAATAAGTTAAGATAAAAATAAAAATAAAAATAAATAAAAATAAATAAATAAAAATACGATTTAAAAAATAAATAAATTAAACACAATTTCAAACATAAATACATTAAAATACAATTTCAAACAATTAAATTAAAAACAAATCAATACTATAAAATAGAAACCAGTGTCATTTAGGTGTGGCAGCAGTGCTTGCATCAAGGCATGTAGTGCATGCGAAATAGATGGGTTTTAAGTTGTTTCCGGAAAGCCGCCAATGTTCCAACTGATCGAACACACTTTGGCAAGCTATTCCACATATGTGAGCCTGTCACTGCAAAGCTGCCCCGTCCGATAGTTCTCTTAGACACCGTCACCGCGAGAAGCGTTGCGTCACTCGCCGATCGCAATGCACGTGTGGGCGCGTTGCGAACTATCGCACAGTTGAGGTAGTTCGGGGCTAAGCCATGCAGGATCTTAAATATGTAAGTACATATCTTGAAAGTAATTCTCATTCTGATCGGCAGCCAATGCAGTGATTGCAGAATTGGTGTGATGTGATCTCGCCGTATGACGCGGTTGATGAGGCGAGCGGCTGAGTTATGAGCTCGTTGAAGTCGGTTGGTCTGTCCATTGTTCGATCCACCGAGTAGAGCATTGCAGTAGTCGAGGCGACTTAGCACAAGACAGCGTACCGCAGCATGGCACGCGTCTCGCGTCAGCAGGTGACGAATTCTGCCGATCAGGCGTAGATGGTAGTAGGCCGAAGAGCAGTAGCTGGAGACGAGGCAGTCTAACTGCATGTGTCGGTCGAAGTAGCAGCCTAGATTTCTCGCTGCATCTGTTGATTGCAAGGTAAGTCCAGGTAGTTCCAAGCTAGGGCTGCCATAAGCACGTAGATTGTGCGGTGACTGCAGCACGATAAACTCAGTTTTATCATTGTTGAGTTTAAGTTGATGAATCAGCATCCAGGCTCTAATCTCGGCGATGCACTGGATGAGCAGCTGTTTAGCGTTTTCCAGTTCGTAAGATACCATAGGGTTATAGCTGACATATAACTGGATGTCATCAGCGAATCGGTGGTAAAGCACATTATGTTTCTTGCAGATGTCAGCAATGGGTGTCGTATATGCGTTGAACATCACTGATCCAAGTACTGAACCCTGAGGTACACCGTGGTAGATGGGGATTGCGTTCGAAGAAGACGAACCAATCGTGACACACTGAGATCTGCCGGTCAAATATGATCTAAACCAGTCAAGCGCCATACCGCCGATGTTGAATCGTGAAACCAGAGTGTTCAACAATTCGTCAATGTTAATCGTGTCGAATGCTGCACTCGTGTCAAGAAGAACCAGCATGACACAACGTCCCGTGTCAAGGTTGCGCACGATGTCGTGTTGTACTTTCATCAGAGCTGTTTCTGTAGAATGATGTTGTCTATAAGCCGATTGCATTTCATCGTGCAGCTTATTCGTTGCCATGTGCAGATTCAGGCGTTTGAGGACGACTTGCTCGATCAACTTTCCTATGAAAGCGAGGTTGGAGATGGGACGATAGTTCTCCAGTTCGGTCTGGTCAAGTGAGGCTTTCTTCAGTAACGGTGTCACTAGAGCAGTTTTCAGTTCACCAGGAAACACTCCTGTGTTTAGTGACGCATTTACAATGTTGACGAGTGTGGGTAGCGTAACGGTTAATGTAGTTTTAAGTAACCGTGTAGGCAGCACATCAAGTGGACAGCATTTCGTTGGTCTGGACATGATGATCGTTTGCAGCTCTTCAGCGTCAGTTGAACCGAGATTGTTTAGACCTTGCAATACAGATGGAGCAGCAGGCAGGAGTGGCATCACGATAGATTCTGTTGTCACTTTGGCACGCGTAAAATCGACGACTTTTTTAATCTTTTCTTCAAAGAACTCGGCAAAGGCCTGACACATTGATTCATCGTTCTCGCGATCAGGTAATTTCCGGTCATTGCATTTGGTTAGTGAATGTAACACTTGGAATGTTGTTTTTGCGTCAGCTTTGTTCAGTGCTGCACGGTAGTAGGCGATTTTCGCGTTTCGAACATGATGTTTAACATTGTTTATTTGCGACAAGTAGATCTGCTTGTCGATTTCGAGTCCGGTTAGGCGCCATTTTCTCTCAAGTGCTCGTCGCTTACGCCTTAAACTCAAGGTTTCGTCATCAAACCATGGCTGGCTTGTCTTTGATCGTCGAGTTCGCGACACAACTGGAGCATGAACGTCGAGTGTGACAGAGATGGAATGTTGATACTGTTGTAGGAGATTGTCGACGCTATCACTGTTATTGTCATCGTGTGAGGTTAATGCGGCGTGAAGGTCAGTTTTGAAGATATCCAGGTCTACATGACGGTAGTCACGCCCTCGCCACTTGTTGGTTGGTAGACGTGGCGCGTCTCCTTCAGTAGAAAATGTTATTGTGTGGTGATCCGAAAACGTGTTAGGTAGGACAGTAGCGGGAGATATGAGGATGGTGTCTTCTTTCCGGGAGATAACGGCGTCCAGCGTGTGGCCGGAACGGTGCGTAGGTCCAGTCACATGCTGTTCGTTATTCGACTTACTCCCGGCGATAATGCGTCGTTGAAGTGAAAATTGAAATCGCCCAATATCAATAGTCGTCCTGGAATGGTCACAAGTGATGTTACGAGATCTTCGAATTCGTCCAGAAAGCCGGATATATTGGAAGATGGTGGCCTGTATATCAATACAAAGTAGTACGATGGCTTGTCACACGACAGTTGTAAAAGCTCGAAGTGGATCGGTGTTACGGCAGGTCTACGTACAACCAGTTTCAGCGAACTTCTGTGCAGAACACCCAGACCACCGCCCCGTTTCAGCGATCGGTTGAGTTTCTTAAACTCGAACCCCGGCAGTGTTAAATCGTTGACGATGTCTTCATGCTCATCTCGCAGCCAGGTCTCTGTGAAGAAGGAGATGTCGGCATCAGCGTCTAGTAACATCTCGCTCACAACAGATACTTTGTTGCAGATAGATCTAGTGTTCAGTAAAACAAGTTTCAGTGATGACGATGGTGTCCTTGGGCTGATACACTTTAGGTAACGTGCTCGAGGTACAGGCTTAGCGGATGCTGTTGGTCGCGCTGACACAAGTACATGTATCGATCGTTGTTTGCGTGCACCCCACGACAACCCCGATGGGTGGGCCGATGGAGTGCCACCCCCGCTTCACAAGCAGCTCTCCAGGCAGCATTGTTGAGCCGAATGTGACTGTGACCGCTGGGCCGTAACCGGTACAGGCAGTCTTGGTTCATGCTGGGCGTGTAAACAATGTTCACTTTGTCAGGGTTACACATGACTGATCACCAGCTTGTCAATGTCACACAGGTGCAATCGCAAATGTAAAATGTAAGTCGGTTAAAATAGTAAAAAGGCACAAACACTTGATAAAACCACTTAGTCCAGTGTCCTCTTGGTGTATTCATAAAAAATATATATAAACTTGAGTGCTGTAGATTGGCTAGAACTTGTAAAATCCGCAATATATCCGGATAGTATCTATAGGTGCAGCCACATAGGCGCAGACCATGACGAGTAATTTTATGTATTGGTTTAATTAATGTGTAAAGCGCCATTGAGCAGTTTAGGCTGAAAACGGCGCTACATAAATATACATATATTATAATTATTAATAAATCAGGGATATAAGAGTACGGTTTTAATGAAAATATTTGCATAATAACCTCAGTTAAGATCTCATATCAAACTAACATATGCCCCAGCCATTTAAACAAACAATCTCGTACACTGTCTTATAATCTCGTAGCGACGGCATCACGCCTCGGCAACTGAGTAGGAGGCAGCGATTAGATAACGGAGTTGGGCAAACGAAAGTGGACTGGTGGGTGTTCATGCACACGACCTGGTCTAAACGCCGACTACCCATATGCATCGAATATCCACCGCTCATTTACAAAATGTCATTGGAATCCTCAGTCAAGGTAGAAACAGTTACCTAGGCAACGCGGCTGACGAAAGTAATGGTCGGTGTTATTTTCGGCACTGAACAAACGGTTGATGTCTTCCCCGTCAAAGTATAGGTAGCACTTGTTGTTGTTGTGGAAGTCAAAGCCAGAGCATGGCCGGGCAGCTTTTCGACAACGGTCTTCGCAGTCGGGTACCGTGCGAGTTCCCACCTGATCTACTCCACCATAGGAAGCCTTGTTCTCCACCTTATCGAAACCTCCACAGGCAGCAGTTTGAAACGCTGAAAAACAGTTATGGTTTTGATTAAGATACACCCTTGCTTAAAGATATTATATTCCTGCAACATGCCACGTGCGTTTCGTTTGTGACATTGGGAAGCTGACTAGACTCCCAAACAAATAGTCTTAGCAGTTGTCACCCTGATGTTGTTTGAAGATAGAATTACCTCCATTACGGTCATAGGGTTTCTAGAGATGTATATTAGTGGCACGATTTATTTGTTTAGCAGCACAACATGTGCTTAACGACAAGTATTGCAATGCGCACATAGTCATATGTTTGACCTATTGGCCTAGCCAGAAGCGCCACCTAGTGACTCTATATATCAGTTTGGGGTAACCAGTTCGTATAAGTAACATGTTTGTCCACTGAAGAGTGGGCGCGGCTATGATACATATGGTACTTCCAGCGCCACCCAACGGACATCAACGTAACTATTTAGAGTGACACCATCTACCGCGGACGCCGGATGTCTCTTCATCAATACACTTCCGGGAATGGTAGAACTGTGGAGACAGCCATTACAATTAGAAAACTTCAGGTGTGACGGTACTTCCGGCGTAGCGCCCCTAGTGTATAGCTCGAGTACTACTTTACATGGTTGCACCATCTAACGGTTACAATTCACTAGTCGGAACTTATACTTAGACCGACGAGTAGCACGAACCAAACTTAGAGTATTGAGTTTCAAAAACCAAACTTAGACCAACGAGTTTCACGAACCCAACTTAGTCTAGCGACTTTCATGAACTAAACTTAGTCTAGCGACTTTCATGAACTAAACTTAGACCAACTAGTTGCACGAATCAAACTTAGACAAGCGAGTTGTACGAATCAAACTTAGACTACTTTGTTCCATGAACCAAACTTAGAACAGCGAGTGCCATGAACCAAACTTAGATCAGCGAGTTCCACGAACCACCGAACCAAAGAAACTTCAGTACGCGCCTACCTTCCGAAGATATAAATAGAAACACGCAACGAACATAATGGGTACTGGCTATCGATGTTCATCGTTCTTCGTTGTGGAGTATAATAACCATCCAGACAGGGTGTACTAGTATTTACATAGTTCACAGTTGTTCTATTCTACTAAACCACCGCGACATAATCAAGGGTAACTTTTGAACCTGCTTGAAGACGCAAGTCTACAACTCATGTGTACTTACAGTGATAGCATACGGTGCGGAAACATGGGCACTCATCGGCCAGGCAAAGAGCAAAGAGACAATGGCTTGGACAAAGGATTAGACAACAGACGAGACATCGAATGAGACAACGTATCAACGAATTAGACAACGGACGAAACATCAGACGAGACAACAGACGAGGCAACGTACGAGACAACGGACGAGATAACAGACGAGACAACAGACGACAACGGACGAGACAATGAACGAGACACCGCATGAGATTACGGACGAGACAACGTGCCAGTGTAGTGGATTTTAGCGTATCAAAGCGTGAACGTCGTAAATTCTATGAAAATGTTAAAAATCTACCGCGATGAAACGCTAAAATTGAGCAGGATGAGGGCATATTCTTGCATTTCAGTCAACAAAAGAGAGAGAGGAGGAGGACGGAGGGGACAGACAGATAGATAGATATATAGATAGAGAGAGAGAGAGAGAGAGTGAGTGAGTGAGTGAGTGAGTGAGTGAGAGAGACAGAGAGAGAGAGAGAGAGAGAGAGAGAGAGAGAGAGAGAGAGAGAGAGAGAGAGAGAGTGAGTGAGTGAGTGAGTGAGTGAGTGAGTGAGTGAGTGAGTGAGAGAGACAGAGAGACAGAGAGACAGAGAGACAGAGAGCGTTGAACTACAGATCTGCGGTTGACCTTTGATCGGTCCACAAAAGCTGTGATGTAGCATTCAATAAGCTTTGCGATCAGTTCCAAACTGGCGTCGAATTGCGTTTAATTGGGTTAGCCTATGGAGTTTGATAGATGCAGATCACGCCATCTTCATCTCAACTGGCCACGACTACACGAGCAAAGTCATCAAGATCGCTACAAAAGCAATGCGTGATTGTACGTCAATGTTGACAAAACAGAGCAAACGACCATCAGCCGTAACTCGACCATGTTACCGAAGGATGGAGCACGATCACAAACGTGAATTTCTGCACGGAGAAGTTGAAGACATATGGCAGCTTCGACACTCATTGGGATTCGCGGGCCATAGAGGATGGGTAAGCAACGTGCCAACAAATAAGCACACGTGTGATGGACATGCGATGGTGCCTCCTCGGCCTACTCGACGACCTGTCAAGCTGTGATCGCATTCTTCCAAACTGTCAGACACTGGGAGTCACGTGGACGACCCAGAACCACCCTCCGTGGAGCTCTCGAAGCCAACATGCAGCACGTGGGCATGCTGCTTGAAACGATGGTCAGCTCAGAGAAAAAGCATGTGATCGCCACGATTCTTACCGAGATGAAAACTCCACACGGAAAGGCAAAACAGAAGTGGTATATGCGGGCATAAGAACCAGCTGCTTGTGATTGCGATATCAAATCTTAGTAGTCGCCTTGCTGTAATCGAGCAAGCGCATGTTTGTATCTGTAGATGCACTAATGATGACAGAAACCTACTCATTTATGAGACAAACTGAAAAGAATGATTGTATTCGATGCCTAAATCGGCAAACTAGAGCATTTTTCGATGCAAGTTCCAGGCGAGTGGTTTGAGTCGCGCCTATCTAATCAATGGAGATTTTTTATTGTGTTCGACTTATTTCATAAATATACATTTCTGGGCGAAAACAAAAATATGGAGCCTTATTAGTCAAGTATTCCTTGTACAGGTCAACAAGTAATTTTTTATATATATTCTAAATAAGAAAGTATTGACTGTGATTTAGAACATGAAAGCAGGCACACCCATAATGGACAATAACAGATAACAGATTCGCCGAACAATTACGGTACTTCATTGACGTCATATGCAGTAAAAAAATCGACCAGACAGGGACATGTATCTTTGACCAAAATATGTTTCGATGTTAACTGTCGTCACATTCGTATTTAGTGTTGCACTCAGTTTCACAAGGTGACTATCACAGATTCTAGCTGATCGGACACGCCAAATTAATCATCCATAACTTGTTCTTTTTATAGTAATCCTTCGCTGGGAGTATTTGAAAAGTTGTTTCCTGGCACTTTTAGTATATCCAATTGCCATGCTGTGCATTCAATTGATCTATTTTTTATGTTTGTATGTGCGTTTCGTCGGTTTTTTCTATTAGCTGTGCTGTGTCGCCTATTGGATTACTGTATGCAACGATGACTGACATTTCGCCACTCACAGTTGACCGCTGGACAGTAATGGCGCCGCCAAGTGCCGATAATGACCAAGTTTGAAAAAGTATATACCGTGGCGCTGTGTTCATCAAATCACGGTGATGTATACTGAAAGTGGTATGTTCGTATGTTTGGGCTGTGGTTGTTCGAGTGTTTCATTCTCCTTTAATGTTTTCTTTCTAGGTGGCTTACCCCTTGGGTGCCAAACTTTCAGGAATTAATATTCGACCACACAAGTGTAACGTATCACCTCTACTGTTTAAAAATACGTCATATATGTCAAGGTTTCTCAACTTTTATTAGTAAATAATTTGTTCGGAACGTAAAATATAATGCGCGTACGCGCCGAAGTCCGAACTCGACTAATGTTTACGTAATAACAAACGATCGTTTGAATGCAGCGGGAATTTGTCTTCTGTATATATATGAGTGTGCTCACCGGAACGCTTTCGTTTAACTATCAGTTCCTGTTGTTTTTTCATATTCTGCTGAACCTCACATTATATACATCATTAATCATATATATATATATATGTATATATATATATATAGTAAAGTTCACCAAATGTTAGAAAACAATCGTTACTTAAACACAGTAACTCAATCACAGATACTCTATATTTGTTCAAAATGACGAAGGTCGGAGAGAATGTGAAGTTCACGTTTATCGATAGGCCCTAGTCGTGATAGTGTAGAATTGTTAAATGATATTCGTATTGCCATGTTGTTGGCATGAGGGCACATAAGCATTATTGTGTCAGCGTCTACTTTATATTGCAAGTCCTTCATTCAGTGGCCGTTTTTTGGTTCCTGCGATTGTTAGGTTACGTTTTACGTACTACATGCAGTACGTTTTGTGTTCCGAACGACCGGTATCCCTCATAGAAAATGAGATTCGTGACAAATATAATATAAAAAAAATATATTGGTCTGTGTCTCGCGTCCTAGTCAATTGGGTCGTAGATTAATCCCAGAAAGGTTGGCGCTCGAGGTTCAAGCCGTCTAAAACGAAAACTTTAACCTACCACATACTCAAGCTCGAAAATAAGTAGATATATAATATATACTGATGCTTCATATTTTCGCCGAACACAATAGGAAAACATCGCTTAACAAAGAACCACACTCATACATACATTCATATATATATATATATGATAAGTACTTGAAGTTGGTTATATTTATGCATCTTAGTTATAAAAATGTTCCAATCATCTCATGAATTTTACAAACCTGACTGTTGAATTTATTTCAACAAGACACATTCTGTTTTCGTTGCTTAGACTATCTGATAAATGTAAACGCAGGCAAGTACTGCCTCTATCGTGAGATCACGGCTTTTTAAAGGCGTGCAGCGAAATTGACCAAGGTAACAATATGCTGACTGTAGCGCTAGTATGTTAGTATGAATAATAAAAATAGTAGTTATGTAAACATATGTGTTATGTTGTAGTACTTACTACTGCAAAACTTTCCAACAAAGCCAACAGGACAGATACAAAGAATTGAATTTGTCCCCACGTTCTGACATATTGCTCCGTTCTTGCATGGATTCTCGGAACATCTCTGACGTCGTTCTGTTGATTGGCAATATCTATATAATAGTATACTGGTTAACGGTTTTTCACTGTTTTGACGCAGTGTATTTGGGAACTTTGGTAAATATATATATGCATATATATATATATATATATGCATATATATATATATATATATATTTATATATGTATATATATATATATATATAATTTTATTATGTGTATATGTACATAATAATTTTATTATGTGTATATGTATGTATGTATGTATGTATGTATGTATGTATGTATGTATGTATGTATGTATGTATGTATGCATGTATGTATGTATGTATGTATGTATGTATGCATGTATGCATGTATGTATGTATGTATGTATGTATGTGTGTGTGTGTGTGTGTGTATGTATGTATGCATGTATGCATGCATATATGTATGTATGTATGTATGTATGTATGTATGTATGTATGTATGTATGTATGTATGTATGTGTGTATGTGTGTATGTATGCAAGTATGTATGTATGTATGTATGTATGTATATATTTATGTATGTATGTATGTATGTATGTATGTATGTATGTATGTATGTATGTATGTATGTATGTATGTACGTACATCTTTTTCTTGTGTGTATGTATGTATGTATGTATGTATGTATGTATGTATGTATGTATGTATGTATGTATGTATGTATGTATGTATGCATATAAGTATGAACGTGTACACACACCCACACGGACTCACGCACACACGCACACACGCACGCACGCACATATACGTAGTAACGAATTGCGTACACCAAACAAAGACTACTCGTGGAGAAAAACTACAAGATATCTTACGCCAGACGAGGATAGATGGATATATGTTAGGTTGAAACGTTTTGACGCATTGCCGGAGGAGTTCATAGCGTTTTCTAGGACTACCGATGCATACTTACTACTCATGGACCAGGGTATCGATGTTTATTTCAGCTGCCACGGCATACAGACTTCGCGTACATGCCAACATGCTAGGCCTATGTGTGTCGCGTTTTCAAAACTAATCCAAATTGCCCACACACAGCAATGCCCAAAATGGACGTCGGTAAAACTAACACTGGTCAACGTTCAACATTGGTAAAGGAAACCATTGCTGTTGATGAGCTTACGAAAAGCAAAACACACTCACCATGCCTTTAGGTAGGCCCATCGTATGAACATGCGTCATAATAACGTAATTGCTGCGTCTGTACATGTTGGTCGTAACATCATTGAGAAACATATTCAACTATCTTCCCATGCGTACCGCATTCGCTATAGGTTGGGAGATTGGCGTTAATGATTACTATCGATACATACATCATAGTTTGTTAATCGTGTCAATTAATAATAGCAATAGTATGAAGGAGGGAATAGCATTAGTTAGTGTCTGCTGTTGTAACGAGCTGTTGCAATAGTTTTAGCGACACAAATTCATAAACCAGCCGATACGGCGAAAGACATGGATTTGATCAAACCAGCAACGACACTTTTCGGGTTGTCAAAATAGTATCAAAGGCCGGCCACTAATAGATTCCGTGCTGAAGCTGCTGGAATTATGCTGACTTGGGATATGTATTGGGTAAAACAAATCTATCCTTACCCCCCCCGTATTTTGCTAAGATTCATAAAATCACCATAATTACAGGAATTATACCATTATCAAGAGGAATACAAATTGATTTCACATTTATAGAAACAACATAACTTCCACTCCCCATGTAGAGGGTTTCATTTATTTGACCTACGGACTAAAATGTAGGGTAATTTATAAAAAAAAGTTCACATACATGACAACCTGTTGTTGTAGTTGTAGTTCATTATGGCATCATGGGAAATAATATTCCAATGCTTTTCCACTGAGTCCTCAGACATATGTTACAAAAAAAATATTTGCGACGGAATGGATTACTATCTATCCATTTTGCCATCGTTTATCACCCTTTTAATAATAAAGCATCCCAAATGCCTGATGACCAGACAACAAACAACGTGATTCCATCATTACAATATTACATTCATCCTAAAACACAGTGACTTATATTCCTTAGAAATGACAGGGCATTATACCTGGGTCTTGTTATTAAAAAAGCTGTTATTTATTAGAATCTTCCTGAATTATAACACTACCTACTTTGACAATGACGGCCAGTGTATGTTGACAGACATACACATGTTGCTCCGAATGGTTGTTCCTGGCATACACCTCCATGTAAGCATAGTAAAGTAGAACACGAAGACGACTCTGAAACAAGCGCTATTATTGCATTAACTTTAATTACATTATTTTTATTTATCTTAGTATTAACAGTATGTGACTATATCAGGTATTACCATTTCTTTTCTTTGAACACATGTGTGTATGCTCAGTCTCAAATACCTGCGCACACGCGCACACGCGCACACGCGCACACGCGCACACGCACACACGCTTGTAACCACGCACACAAACACACACACACACACACACACACACACACACACACACACACACACACACACACACACACACACACACACACACACACACACACCATACACACAGGTTTGTTCTTTGCTAACTCAATTCGTCGACGTGATCGCACCCGTCACTCATGCATCGCAAATGCTTACGTGTGTGTGTGTGTGTGTGTGTGTGTGTGTGTGTGTGTGTGTGTGTGTGTGTGTGTGTGTGTGTGTATGTGTGTGTGTGTGTGTGTGTGTGTGTGTGTGTGTGTGTGTGTGTGTGTGTGTATATAATATGAGTTGGGTGTGTATGTGAGTGAGCTCATGCTTGTATGAGAATTTGTCTTTATTATATGATTGAAATAAATGTCACCTTGTCGGTTTTGACGTTGTAATCTGTAGTCGACTTTATAGCCTTTGTATTGCCTTCGGCTGACGATGTCATATTGACGGCACCGCACAAGGGCAGCATTTGGTCCTCGACTTAGCACTAAAATGAAGTTAATATTGAGCGGTTTTCTTAACCGGTAGCCACGAGTCCATTAATATACTTACAAGATTCATAACCTATTAAGTACTACTAAGTAATCAATTATTACAGAGTGATCGTGCAATGATGATACAGCTAGTAACGACCGCAATAGCTGCAGAAACACAATTTTGAAGAAAACATAACGTTCGGAGTAACAATTTATTAAAAACTGTGTTACAACGTTTGAAACGTACCTTCAATGTGAATGATAATATTAATATTGTGATTGTAATCTATGTGTGCATTAGAATGCCTCGTCACGATTTTGTTTTAATAGGCAAACAAGTTTTATTGTTCATTGTTTTCAAAAGGTGTTGTTATCGACATAGGCGCCTGCTATAGTACGGCGATATGTATACGATTACCGTAATACATATTAAATCATCAGTGTATATGAGAAGGGATTACCTGTACAGATCATGTCCCCTAATACAGGCAACTCATGTTCAGAACGCAGAAAATCCTGTTCAGTTTTAAGTAAACATTCTTACTAGTATAATGTATTACATATAGTATTACAAATGTACCAATATGCAGTATATTAAAGAAAGAAACAATGTATCTGGATAAATTAATATATATATAACAGGTGATTATTAAAACAAAATATTGGGGTATCACTTGGAAATTTGCTTACATTGTAACTGTATAAAAGAAATATACTGATAATTGCCAAACGCCTTATAATGACAAGTGTATTACTTGACAAGTATCGTCAACATAACCTTGTTTGTCTTCTCAACCTCCTTCCCTCCTCCGTCCCTCCTCTTTCCATCATCTTTCCCTCCTCTTTCCCTCCTCCTTCCGTCCTCCGTCCCTCCTCTTTCCCTCTTCCTCCCATCCTCTTTCCCTCCTCCTTCTCTCCTATTTCCGTCCTTTTTTCGTCCTCTTTCCCTCATATTTCCCTCATATTTCCGTCCTCTTTCCCTCTGTTTCCCTAATCTTTCCCTCCTCTTTCCCTCCTTCTTCCCTTAACCTTCCCTCCTCTTTCCCTCTTCCTTACATCCTTTTTTTATCCTCATTCCATCATCTTTCCATCATCTTTCTCCTCTTTCCCTCCTCCTTCCCTCCTCTTTCCCTCCTCTTTCCCTCCTCCACCCCTCCTCTTTCCTTCCTCTTTCCCTCCTCTTTTCCTCTTTCTTCCATCCTCTTTTTCTCCACATTCCATCCTTTTCCCATCATCTTTCTCCTCTTTCCCTACTCATTCCATCTTCTTTTCCTCCTCATTCCATCCTCTTTTCATCATCTTTCTCCTCTTTCCCTACTCCTTCCCTACTCCTTCTCTCTTCTTTCCCTCCTCTTTCCCTCCTCTTTCCTTCCTCTTTCCCTCCTCTTTCCCTCCTCTTTCCTCCTCTTTCCCCTTCTTCCCTCCTCATCCCTCTTCCTTCCCTCCTTAAATAATCTTTCCTCCTTCTCTCATATTTCCCTCTTCCTTCCCTCCTCTTTCCATCCTGCCTCCCTCCCATTTCCCCCTCCTTCCTTCATATTTCCTCCTCCTTCACTCATCCCTCCCTCACCCTTCCCTCCCTTTCCATCCTTATTCAATTCTTTTTTGGAGATTTTTCCAATTTGGGTTTTCACTGTTCCTAGTGGGTTGGTTGTCACTGCCCGCACAAAGAAGACGGACGTGTTTTATGTTGATGTGACTCGTTGACAACCTCGGTGAATAGAATGTAAGTTATAGGAAGAAGCTTACGGAGTACAGCCTATTGTCTACCGAATAAATCTACAAAGTATGTTTTTTCTATAGAAGTGTTTGTGTTTGCAACAACAATAATTGTGGTTATTTGCATGACGCTGGCAACATAAGTTTATAAAACACAACCAAATTATATAAACCAGTAAGTCAAACAATTACAAATAGCCTATTCAGTTGGTATATAAATAGTTCATGTCCATTGTATCATATTGAGCTTATTACATATGTGAACATATTACCCCATATGTATGCGCATGGTGCCCAGCATCTAAGTATGGTGCCCCTTTTTTAACGAAAACAATACATTTTTTACTGTTCTTGATATGTTTTGGAAATGATATTTAAACCAACTATAACGATTATTGGTGAATTTAACCAAAGCAAGTTAAGCTGTGTTTGGGTGCAACAACCGTTCGTCAAAAACACTTTTTCATTTCCGAAAAACCCAAAAATGTAAGGAAAATAGGAATAAATATTGTAACGGTACCGTTTGGGCCGCCAACTAAATTGACACTGGTGTCGGGTAATCATAATATTACTGAGTTCCCATCAACATATTGAATTGAATAAGCTGTTTAAATAAAGATCGGAACACTTGTTTGTTTAAACGTGTCAGTATTCTAAATCAGTAACATTTATTTGATCGAATGAATGCAAATAAACGGTTAGAAACGTTGTTTAAGACAATGAAATGTCGGTGACACTAATTAAAGCACCAAGGACACGGACGCCGCCGGATTTTGTATGTGTTCAAAAATCGTCACTGTGCGGCTAGAATACTAGTTGGAACACACTGTATGTGCAAATATCATCAGACAGATAGATAATTTTCCTGTGTCGATTACAACGATATAGTTACGTACAATTTAGTCCAAAAAATAATACATTTGTGCGTTTGTTTACATCGATGTGGTGCATTCTGCTGCCACCTATTGTATTAGTTAATAAACCATTTCTGAGAGGTCTGTGAGGCTATTTGTTTATAAATAATAAAAAAAGTAGTCGTTGTCTAACATGTATCATGTTCTATTGATGTAATAGCATATTTAATATATATATATATATATATATATGTATCATGTTTTATTGATGTAATAGCATATTTAATATATATATATATATTCATTTAATTGTGTGACAACACGCAATACATTAAACACCACAATTATACTTTTCAAGTATCACAATTATTATGAATTTATGTGTGACATAATGCATTATAGAATTTCACACTGCTCTCGTGAGTAACAGAGGCAGGGATATGAAAATTATTTCACAGGATTTTCATGCAGAATCAAAACAGTTATCATTATATGATACACAATGGTCTTTTTATTTCATATAGTGTTCGCATTTACATGCAGTGACACTGATCTTACGCTGATCTGTGTCTGACAAATCTGGCTGATTATATATATATATATCTGATATCTACATTGAACAGTGTCCACTCAACATGACACGAACATTTCTTATAGACATCACGTTGAAGAACACAACGTTATTTTACAAGATACTGAAATATGAACCTTGCGGCACAGATGTTGCAGCTTACTGGCATTATATTATGAGACAATCAACTTCCAATATTACAAAAAGACTGTATTATGAGCAGAGCAGACTTCTTCATGGCTTGACTCCTATGGGCCATGGGGAGTAACGCAGAAAGCAGTGTTGCATTTGGTGCATATGGATTCAGCGAAGGAATACTGTGAACAATTTATAAACATTATTTCATCAAGTTCATGTTAAAATGCAGAACATTAGTGAGCCTGCAGTATTCATCCAACCTGTCATGACACAGTCACACATAGACACAGTGAACTAGGAGTATGAATATTTCATTTCATTGTCATGTATTGATCTGTTGAGTTTGTATGCTATTTAGCCAATATTTACTTATCAATAAAGTTGTTGTTAATGCTATATGACTGGTTAATGTATATTTATTATAATGTTTAATGTGGTTGTAAACATTGCATAAATTATATAACTATCTTCATAAGTACGGACATTCACGTGTAGCCTTCTATGCACAAAAATTAATGTGGTTTACTGCTTTCATAAATTATACAAATATCTTCATAATCATGGACATTATGGCCTTTTACTGAAATGTGTCTGTCTGTCGAGGTTGCGCACTAATTAGCCAACATTGAATAATCAATTAAATTATTAAATTATTTGTTAATGTATATTTATTACCATTATTAATGTCGTTATACACATTGCATGATATGTATAAATATCTTCATAATCTTTGGCATTATCGCCTTTAATTGTAAAGTGTTGGTATGTTGAGTTTGCATGCTACATTACTAAAATTAACTACTTATTTGCATTAATTTGGTTATAATTAGTACTAAATATATTAAATGTTGTTAATGTATTACTTTAGTCAATCAATGTGTTTGAAAACCATGAAAACAGTATTTAAATATCTATATAAATAAAAAAGTTGAAATTTTAAAGCAAATATTTATCCACAGAAAACAAAAATGAATCCATTTTGCCATTGTAAGAGATACACACAACATATGCTGTTTTGCTGTCTTAAAATCGCAATAACTTTTGATCTATTAAATGTATCTTAATTAATTTATATATATATATAAATTAAACAGTTATGTGACCCTTAAGCTCATACATTTAATTTAAGTCCATTCCAAATGTTCTAGAATGATATTTATTGTTTGTTGAAGTGCCTACTTTGTTTACTACATATATAACATGCAATAGAACATAGCTGGTGTAATAGCGAAGATTAGACCAAATTATTTATAAATCAATATATATATATATATATATACATATATATATGTATATATATATATACACGGTGGAACTGCCAACATTACTTAAATACGCGTACCTACCATGTGCTCACCAGAACAACATCGACTGACAGTGTCGGTGTCAACAACTGCCATCTGATTTGATTCATTGGCAGTGTCCCGGCGCCTGACACTTTTTCGGCGTTATTGATAATTCCATTGATCGTTGTTGCTATTAAACTCCATTCGTCTGACATTGGCACATCATTTCACCTGGCTGATTCATTGGGATAGTGACTGTGAGTGAGTGGTGACTGTTGCCTCAAATACGTAACGTAGTAACCGTTTTCCTATCTGTTTACATGGGCGCCACAACGCGGTTAGCTCATCGACGCCAGACGGCGCTACGCACATAATAATCAATGGCCGCCCCATTGTTACTGCGTACAGTGACTATGCTTGGTATCTAATTGCTTTGGTTTAACGTACAATATTCCATTTTATAAAGTCGATATTTGTTTGCCCACTAGAGGAATTTAAAAAAGGCCTCCGAGATGGACCTAATATGATATTAATACTAACGATACGTAATGTCGATTACACTAGTGCCTACATGCTATACCAAAGCATTTAAATTACCAAGCAGAGTAACTCAGCGATCCGCCATTTTGAATTTGAACTGGTAGCATATACAATATAATTACGTTCACACATGAATAACAGAGGGTGCTGCGCGAGTGACTATGCTTGGTTATTTAAATGCTTTGTCTATACTCTGTATTATGACGCCGTCATCCTGTTTTACACACGATAACAATGCCCGACAACAAACGGTAGAGTCACCTGCGCGGGTTCTGCTGCATCTAGGTTTCAGTTGCATTATGATATTTCGCTGAATCTCACATTAGATATGTCTTTAGTCATACTTATCGGTCACGGTGAGTAAAGGATGCCTACAAACTTAAAAAAAAATTAAAAGACATATTTTGATTGCGAACGTAGACCACATACGCCATATCGGTGACGGTGATGTAAATATTCGTATTATTTCAATTTGTCGGACGACATTGTAATCAGTGGTTAATACTAACCACCACATGAAAGTTATCGGAACAACACGCGGTGTTTATACAAATAATGCTTTGCGTATTGTTGTACAGTGATTCTTTTGAACACGATGCAGCAGAAACCGAGTGCATCCGTTTGGGGCGTGAAATTATATCGTCTTACGAATATTGCATTTCACTGAAACAAATAATTTGACGCATTGTTTACATGTCATTAATGAAATAAGTGTTTCTGATTAATAATATTGATACATCGCAGAGAAATATATACAATGTTTGATGAAAATTGCATATAATGATTGTTTAGAGCAGAAACCGATGGGACCCGTATATACGGTAACACTTACGACTGCTAAACGCCACGAGCAACGTCGCCACTGTGTATCCGGTCGCCGCCATTATACCACGCTAAGACAACTACACAATAAAGAAATCTCTCACACAAAATAATGACGTAACAATATTTCCGTTCTCATTGGCAACGGGAAGTCGGACGAATGTGTGTGTTTCACGTGTAGCCTTCTATGCACACTAGTTATATCTAATATATATGTCTGAGGAAGAAAAGTGACACTAATTACATATTATTGCCATTCTACAGAGCATATTATTATCTTTCTACCATTTCTCGTAAATTGTCGTTAACTATATATATTTTATACAGGGGAGACCGGGAATGGTTGTCACACCTTTCTTAATCTTATTTTCGTCTTTGTAATAACAGTTGCCTGAGTTTTGTTGTTAACAATTTATATATATATACATATATATATATATACATACATATATGTACATATATACATACATACATATATACACACACACATATATATATATATATATGTATGTACAGGGGTATGTATATATATACAGGTGTATATATATACATATATATATATATATATATATATGCCCAAGAAGTTTGATATCGTAAACCTGAAGACTCCTGAAGTTCAGGAGCGGTTCTGCGTCTCTATGCTGAATCGCTTTGACGCCCTTGCTGAGTCCAAGCCTGGTTCGACTGATTGGTGGGACCGGCTGAATGAGGCAATGAGAACAGGAGGCGAGGACATCCTCGGGTACCAGAAACCCTTGAAGGAAGAATGGATCAGCGACCGTACCTGGTTGCTCATCGCTGAAAGGAAACAGCTACACCAAAAGCGGCACAATAGTGCATCAAACAACACAGTCTTCTACCGGGCCTATATTGAGAAAGATAGATAAGTCGAACACAGTGCCTAACGAGACAAACGGGAGTGGCTGGATAGCCAGACAGAGAAAGGAGAGAAGGCAGCTGCCCGCGATGACATAAGGTCAGTGTACCGTATTGCGAAGAGAGTCACCGGCACTACTTCGTCAATATCTGGCCCAATTAAAGCCAAAGACGGAACACTTCTGTCGAGTGGAGAGGAGAAACTGGCAAGGTGGGCGGAACACTTTAGTGAAGTACTCAACCGGCCCGAACCGGCAACCCCTGCCGAGCCTGAAAATCCCGTAGCTACTCTCCCCATTAACATAGATGACTTCACGGAATAGGAAGTGAGGAAGGCAATTAAGAAGCTGAAAAACACCAAGTCGCCAGGCATGGATGGCATCACCGCCGAAATGCTAAGACCTGGTGGCGAGGAGACAGTTCAGTGGATGTGCCAGATTTGCAACCAGGTATACAATTCCGGTGTTGTCCCTGAGGGCTGGAAAGACGGTTCTGTCATCTGTATCCTCAAAAAAGGGAATCTTGCTGACTTTGACAATTAGAGGAAAGTGACCTTGTTGTCTATTCCTGGTAAAGTCTACTGCCAGATGATCTTGAATCGGATGAGAGATGTAGTCGACAGCGAGCTGCGTGAGGGGCAGGCGGGCTCTAGACCAAAGCGCTCATGCGCAGAGCAGATTTTCAGTCTCCGACGTATCATTGAGAAGCCAGTAGTTCCAGGTGCCCCTTGCAATTAGTTTCATCGATTTCAGCAAGGCATTCGACAGCATCCACAGACCCTCCTTGTGGAGAATATTAATCTCATACGGAATCCCGGAAATGGTAGTCAGAGCAATAGAGCACATATATATGTCAATTTCCGCTGCTGTATATGGAGAGAGGATGATTTCAGCGACTGGTTCCAGGTGCTTACCGGCGTCCGTCAAGGCTGCATTCTCTCTCCAGTTCTCTTCGCTGTGGCTATTGACTGCGTCCTGAAGAAAGCGACGAAAAACCAGGGCATCGACTGGTATGGCGGAAGCAAAATGTCTGATCTTGACTTTGCTGATGATATTGCAACACTGTCCAACAGTACCCAGGGTCTCCAGGATATGGTGGGTGCCATTGGTGAAGCCGCAGGAGGACTACGTATGTCAATCAGCAGCAAGAAGAACATGAATATGCTGTCGGGTGATCATCAAACACCTTCTGACGTCCTCGTTGGTCAGAACAAAGTTGGCATTATCGAATACTTTACCTGCCTGGAAAATTTCATCAACAAACAACCAGGGTGCAATGGATCATGAGATCAACTGCAAAATAGGTCAAGCCACCGCAGCCTTCAACCAGCTAAACAAGATCTGGATAAGCAAGAAGTTCACACTCAAGACCAAGCTGCGCTTCTACAATTCCAAAGTCTTGTTCACCTTACTCTATGACTGCGTAACGTGGCATCTAAAATCAAGCCAGGAGAAGAAGCTTGACGCCTTCGAGTTTATCTTTCGAGTATGCATCCAATCATGCGAGCCATATGATCTACCCCCATGAGACGCGTTTCCAAGCTCTATACGTCTGCTCTTCTGAGTTTGTTTTTGTTTGTAATGTTATGCCCATGACGGATCAGCTTGCTGACATGCTTTCCATATGGTGTCCCAGTTTCAGCTGCACAGTGCAACGTAGTAGGTAACGTTACTCTGTACACCTGACGCGTCACCCTCATTGGTATATGGTAATTCTTCCACAACTGGTTGCGCAACCGCCGACAAGTTGATGATACCTTGACTATTCGCTTTGCAAACTACAGGTATACTTCATCAGCTATGATGCTTCCAAGATAATTGAACTTATGAAGACGTTGAAGTTGATGTGTATTTAGCACGTATCGATAGAACGGTTGTCCATTTGATCTTATCTTGCTAATCCCACGATGATCCAAATATAGGCCACAGGGAGTCAACTGACCCAGCTACGGCATTGATGTATCTTATAATTATGATTTTATTATATTTTTGAGAACATGTTGCTTAGAATGTTAGCAAGATTATTATATAATATTTCTTTCTAGTATATATGTTTAAAAAGAACCGTGCATCTTATGGCCGCCACTACTAAGTAGCATTCGGAAATTCATAAGTCAGTCATTGATGGGTAGATGCAAGTGTAGGTCTATTTACAATGGTAATATTGATGGCGAAGCCCACAGAAGGACTTCTTCACTCAAGAAGAAGATTTGTCCACCACGATCTTCATCGAATCTTCCTCTGTCAGAAAAACATGTCTCACTGAGTGCTGCTATATATATATATATATTATAGTATATAGTTATAATACCCTCGATACTAAAGCAATACATAGTCTGGTCGTTTAGATGCATTTGCTCTGTCTAGCAATATTAAGACAATTTATAGCGCGATGATACTTTTTGCATCCTAGTAAAAATGTCGACCCTAATAACATTGTTTGGGCGACTCGGTGACCGGGCTACAGCCGGTCCGTCCGGTATGAAGAGGGGAGAAAGAGAGCGAGGGCGAGAAAGAGAGAAAAGGGGAGAGAAGGAAGAGAGAGAGAGAGAGAGCGAGAGGGAGTGCGAGAACGAGCGAGCAGGCAAGTGATTTATGTAGAGAAATAGAGGGCGAAAGAGCGAGAGGAGCCAGAACGGCTGAAGGCTAAACAGAGTACAAAGTCCAACTATTCAAGGAAGTGTTATTGTGAACTAAATTCAACGAATCATTTGTTTATTGTCCAACACCTTCAATACGTATACACCTCTTGAAGTTTTTAACTTCAACCACCAATTTGGAGCCGTTTCTCCAGCACGGCGGTTACAAAACGTACATATTCTGCCGTGGAATTTATACGGCATCGTGGCTTCTTTTTTCTCTGCGTTCTTCTCAATAAGAGCGGAGCGAAGTGGTACAGTGACTAAAGCTTCGGACTGTCTACCGAGAGAACCCGGGGTCGAACCCCGTGCTGCCGTGTCGAGCTTTGGGCAAGTTCGTTCACCCTCCGTTGCTCTAGTTCACTCAGGTGTATAAATGAGTACCTGGCTAAAGGCAGTGGTGGATATTTGAATACGAATAGTCTACGCGCATTAATTGCAGCGTGGCTGGACGCTTCCCTGAGAAGTTAAGGTGGTGTTCGATTGAACAGGTCTGCCAGGGAGTAAAGTAAGGCGTTTTAAGCAGTCCTGAGAACAGGATACTGCGCTAAACCTATACCCTTTTCTTCGCTGCAAAACAAAGTAGGCCAATTAAACAAAAATGTCAAACAGTGGATCTGCAATTAAAAATGTTCGTTGACACTCGTAACTTGGTCACACCAACCAACAACGCCGATAGGTCAGCGTAATTTTCCGCAAGATAATCTTTAAAAAATGTATTTTGTTTCGAAACTCGACTTTATGTCGTCGAGCCGTTTTAGCCTACCGCTCTGCTAGGTATCGCCGTATTTGTGTGTGACCCTGTGTTAGTTCAACTGGAAATAGTAGCTAAGAAAATTAGGGCTATGAAGGATAATAAATCACCTAGAGTGGATGGGATTTCGCTACTATTGGAAATTGTAGAACAAATTAACATACCACTTGCAACAGTTTTCAATTTGCTATTAGAGGAGGGAGTGGTTCCTTTAGAAAGGAAAGAAGCAAACAGTATACCGTTATTTTAAAAAGGTTCGAGAAACAAGTCATATAAGTACAGACCAGTGAGTTTAACATCGGTGATTTGCAAATTATTAGAAATACTAATTAAAGATCACATGGTGGATTTTCTTGTTAAACATAACTTGATAAACCCATCTCAACATGGGTTTCTAAAAGCGAGGTCATGCTTAACAAATATGTTATGTTTTTTGGAAGATATCACTAAGTGGGTAGATGATGGATCACCAGTAGATATCATCTGCTTAGATTTTCATAAAGCTTTCGACAAAGTGCCACATCAAAGATTACTGCTTAAACTAAAGGCCCATGGCATAGGAAATGGTATAATTAACTGGATAGAAAAATGGCTGATTGACAGAAGACAACGGGTAATTGTTGATGGGGAGGCTTCAAACTGGAAATCAGTTTTGAGTGGGGTTCCACAGGGATCAGTACTTCGACCTATATTATTCTTAATATATGTAAACGATTTGGACGATGATATAGCTAGCAAGGTGTTGAAATTTGCAGATGATACAAACGTGTTTAGAATGATTAAAAGTGATGGAGATAGACAGCATTTACAAAATGATCTTGACAGGTTGATCAAATGGTCTGAAAAGTGGCAAATGTTGTTCAATTTTGGGAAATGTAAATGCCTTCACACAGGACATGGGAACGGATATGTAGAATATACAATGGGGGGAACTGTACTAAGTACTACTGTAAAAGAAAAAACTTAGGGCTGACAATTAGTGCTGACATGAAGGTTTCAGAGCAGTGTGGAATTGCAGCTTCAAAAGGAAATCAAATCCTTGGATTGATTAGGCGAAATATAATAATAATAATAATAATAAATAACTTCTTAAGCGCCAACATCCTCAGACAATCCGAGCTCAGTGGCGCACCAAAACCAAACGATTAAGCATTCTCGTACTCGTGTGCTAGGCGAAATTCGTCAACAAATGGATGGATGTGCTAGGAAGCTAGGGAGGATAGGCGATATTGAAAAGATAGGTTTTGAGGTGACGACGAAATGTAACAATATTTTCTGCTAATTTACCATTAACGGGAAGCGAATTCCATATAGTTGGCGCGGCAACTGAAAAAGCTCGAGTTCCAGCCTTTGTCTTAACTCTAGGAACAGATAGCAACTTCGAACTAGACGACCGAAGTTGTCTGGCTTGTCTGGCTGGTATGAGCATTGAGTGTAAATAACTAGGTTGTTTGGATGATAGGGCTTGGTAGGTGATTGTGCAGATCTTAAACATAATGCGATATCGCACGGGGAGCCAATGCAGTGATTTTAGAAGTGGCACTGAGCGGGAGAATCGAGGAGATTGTGTGACTACCCTTGCTAAACAATTTTGGACGCGTTGTAGTTTTGCAAAATCCTTGATAGCAATATTATGAAGGAGGGAATTGTAATAATCTAATCTGCTGCTAACAAGAGCTGTTGCGATAGTCTTAGCGACAGAAAGCGACATATGTCGGCGAATGCGGCGAAGATCACGGATATGATAAAAACAGCAACGGCACGTTTGGGATATGTGTTGTCTAAATTGAAGTCGCAATCAAAGGTCACTCCTAGATTCCGTACTGATGCTGCTGGTGTGATAGTTTGACTCAGGATGCATGTTGGAAAAAAGTCATTTAGTTTACCTCGCTGCATTGGAGTACCAATGATGAGGAATTCAGTTTTGTCTGCATTTAACTTTAATTTACTATCGGTCATCCATGAGAAAACATCTTGGAGACAATCGTTGAGTCGGTTTAGGGAGTGACTTTTATCAGGCGTGGCCAAGGAAATGTAGATCTGTGTGTCATCTTCATAAAGGTGATGATCCAAGTTATGACTTTGGATTACAGAGCTGAGTGGCGTAGTGTAGAGAGTGAAAAACAAAGACCCAAGAACGGAACCTTGGGGAATGCCACATGAAGTGGGGAGTGAGGTTGAAAAGTAATTATCTATCTTTATACATTGATGTATATTGGTTAGATATGAAGAAAACCAGGTCAGAGCTGTGCCAGATATGCCATACCACAATGATAAACGTTTGACAAGAGTGTTGTGATCAATGATATCAAAGGCGGCAGACAGATCAAGCAAGGTAAGTGCAGTTACTTTGCCTTTATCAATGTTTAATATAACATCATTGTGTACTTTTAGGAGAGCAGTCTCAGTAGAATGAAATTGTTTGTATGCTGATTGGAGCACACTGGATAAGCAAGTTGAGCTAATATGACGCCTTAGACGGCTTGCTACGACTTTCTCAAGTATTTTAGAAATAAAGCTAAGATTAGAAATTGGCGTATAATTTTTGAAATCATCTTTTGGCAGAGAAGTTTTCTTGAGAATAGGATTTACATGTGCGTGTTTAAAATCATCTGGGAATTTACCCGAACTTAGTGATAAATTTATGATATTCGTTATTGTACCAAGTAAAGAGTCAAGACATGCTTTTAGTAGTATGGTTGGTAATGGATCGAGATCGCATGACTGTACTGTAAAACGTAACGTGAACGAACATTCTAACAAGTGTATTCGTCATCTTAGCGAAGAAAACATCAATGCATTGAAGTGTAACTTAATGCAAAATTCTTGGCATACTGTTATCGGTAGTGAAAATGCAAATATAGCATATGACAACTTTCTTCATGATTTTACACAAATGTACAACAAACATTGTCCTGTGTCAACTGTACGACCTAAAGTATTAACAATTAATTTTTACAAACCGTGGTTTACTAAAGGACTCAGAAACGCATGTATCAAGAAAAATCATTTGTATAAAGCATTTCTGTCATCCAGATCACTGCATTTGGTCAAAGAAGTTATTAACTCCATTGCAAAACCTATCACTTATATTTGTAATCTATCTTTCACTTCTGGAGTATTCCCGGAGAAAATGAAAATAGCAAAGGTTATCCCACTCTTTAAATCTGGGGATAAGTATATGTGCACTAATTATAGGCCTATTTCACTATTACCACAATTCTCAAAAATATTAGAAAAATTGTTCAGTTCTCGTTTAGATAGCTTTATTACCAAACACAAACTAATAAACCCAAGCCAATATGGATTTCAACAAAATATGTCAACATGTCACGCACTAATAGATCTTGTTGATGCAATAACCCAATCATTGGATGCAAAAAATATGCTATTGGTGTTTTTATCGATTTAAAAAAGGCATTTGACACTGTCAATCACAAACTGTTATGTAAAAAAATGGAATTTCTTGGTATCCGTGGTGGGGCATTTAACTGGTTAAATAGTTATCTAGAAAACAGAAAACAATTTGTGTCCATTGACAAATGTAATTCTACTGTGCGCAATATATCATGTGGTGTCCCTCAGGGTTCGATCCTGGGCCCCAAACTATTCATTCTATACGTCAATGATATGTGTAACATATCTAATCTAGTAAAATACATTCTCTTTGCAGACGATACTAATATCTTTTATGCAAATAGTAACATAAATAAACTAAACGAAACTGTATGTAACGTTCTGGACCAAATGTATACATGGTTTGCAGTAAATAAATTAACTCTGAACATATCTAAAACCAATTATATGTTATTTGGAAATCGTATGCTAAACAAAGAAATTAATATCAAAATACAAAATGTTAATATCGAAAGAGTAAGGGTCACCAAGTTTTTGGGTGTGTTTATTGATGATCTACTAAATTGGAAAGCTCATATAAAATACGTACAATCAAAGCTTTCAAAAAGTACAGCTATAATGCATAGATGCAGTCATCTACTTGATAGAAATAGTAGACGTATTCTATACAGTTCTCTCTTTTTGCCGTATTTAAATTATTGTGCAGAGATATGGGGAAACACGTACCCAACAAATACTAACTGTATTTTCTTATTACAAAAAAGAGTAATCCGCATTATATTTGGTGCAAGATGGTTGGATCATACAAACTCACTTTTCCAACAATTACATGTTCTAAAATGTCCAGATATCATAGAACTGAAAACATCGTTATTTATGTACAAAGCTTACTACAGCTGTTTGCCATCAAATATTCAGTGTTTGTTTACTAGACGGGAAATAGCATACTCAATGCGAGCTAATCATGACCTAGAACGACAGAGAGTCTGTTCTACCATGCGATCAATGTCTCTTTGTGTAAAGGGAGTGCAATTATGGAATTCTCTATGTGATCATTTAAAAACTACTAATACTATTACTGAATTTAAGCGTAAATGCAAGAACCTTTTATTTGAGAAATATCTGGTTGTGGAAACCTAAATAAAATCAAACACAAATGTAATCATGCCATTGAGGAAATTACAATATGTGTAAAGATGTGTACTTATGGCATACTTTAAATTTTGAATATGCACATATTCCATTGCATGTTTTCAATTATTGTAGCTAGATGGTTAGATGAATAGCAAATTCGAATAATATAATATTGATGTCTCAAAATACATGTATGTATGTATGTATGTGAATATATGTATGTATATATAATTATATATATAAATACATGTCAGGGGTAAATTTACACAAAAGTCAATGACTTCGTATTTACCCCCTTCAAACATTGTATATTCTCACTTGTATTATAGTTAAACTTGTTTGGTTGTCTTGTCTTGTATATATTGTTATCAATGTTCTGAATAAACGTTCATTCATTCATTCATTTGGGGAGGACATTATTATTTTCCTCACTTCATCAACTGTGGCTGGCTCAAACAATAACAGTGGAGAATTTACTTGTGGGGAGTCCACATTTACAGTACTTAAAGTGTGACATGGAAAAGCAGAACGTATAAGACTTATTTTATCTTTGAAATGATTAGAAAACGAGTCACACAGAGATTTGACTGACACATGACTAGGTAAAGATGGAGGCGGCCGTCTATGTAAAATATGATTTATGCAGTTCCATAGCTGACGTGGGTTATCAGAGTTACTCGAGACCATGTTTGTGTAATAATTTGATTTAGCTTTGGCCATTTGTCTGTTGCAGTAGTGACACTGTTTAGAATATCGTTATATGTCCAAAGGCGAGCGTGATTTGTGCCATACACGTTCAAGATAGCGCCGGCGCTTTTTATATTGTATAATTTCAGGAGTCATCCATGGAGCATGTGGCTTTTGGGACACATATTTAGATCTCAGGGGTGCATGTTTATTAAGTAAATCTTTGAGTACTTAACAGTACTGTCGACACAGATCTGACAGATGTTCTTTGGGTTTACTGATGAGGTCGGATTTAAGGATGTCTGTCATTAATGCGGCAATGTCAATCTTATGGATCGATCGGTAAAACACATTGTGTTTGGACTCTACGGGAATTCTAGGAACTTTGAGATCAGCAATGACAGTGTGGTGGTCTAATAAACCATCTGAAGCAGTAGGTGTCTGAATATTGTTACAATCTGATCGGGTGATTAAGAGATCGTGCCAGTGGCCATGTATGTGTGTTGAAAAGGTAACGTGTTGTTTCATGTCATAGGATGCCAGAATGTCATTAAATGTACTTGTTGTTGATGAAGGTGTGTCCAGATGAATATTAAAATCACCGTGTATATAAAATTCTGAATAAATAGTTGCCAGATTTTCAAGTAGATCCTGGAATTCTTCAAAGAAATGGGCAGGGTGTCCTGGAGGGCGATAAATGCACACAAAATAAGCAGAGAAAGATGAATCGGAAATTTCGGCTCAGATGGCCTCAAAGCTGGAGTAATCAGGGTGTGAATGCAAATTAACTTTGAACTTTTTTGAGACGAAAAAATTCCAACACCACCACCTCGCCCAACTGAACGTGGGCGATGATGGAAGGTGAAACTGGAAGGAGAAATGTCAGCAATGCATGCAGCTGTGTCACGTGGTCTGAGCCAGGTCTCAGTGACTGCAAGGATGTATATTGTCTTGGAAGTTAACAAATCGGTAAGCGAGGCTGTTTTGTCTCGAATAAATCGAACGTTAGTGGTGGCTACTCGAATATTGCGCCTGATAGCAGGTCCAGGATTAAGACTTACATCTCCTGCTAGTAGTAAAATAATTGCAAATTTAAACGTTGGCTTAGAGCGGGGGATTGGCAGTAACTTTATATTAAAGCAAAGATTAAGACATGGCAAACTGTGAAGATGTGACAAGGAATGTTCTGTTCTCATGCTCTGAGAAACTGTTAAAATGACAGTCGACCGTTGGGGACTAAGTGGCTTGCACAGCGTAAAATCGTGACCTCTCGAAGCAGCAGAACAGGATAAAAATAAAACACACAATAAAAATGCTGGTGACATTGTCTTTCCTCGAAATGCTGAATAATTAAATGATAATGTCTCATAAAAATAATAAATAATTGAAAATAATAAAATATTTTAAAACTATAATTGCACTAAAAATAATGTAAATTTCTAGGTTATTAAAGAGTGGGTTGGCGATAATCAATGGCAATATTACAGGTCGTATGATTGTTCGCGCTCAGCAGGCCTGTGCAATGTAACAAGACGTTAAAAAAGAACGTCTTGTTGAAAAGGCCTGTTAGTATATAGTTTATAAGGGGACTGCCCCTACCTTAATATGTTGTGTACGTAAGCCTGCTAGCGCGAAAATCAAATCGACCTGTATTATCGCCCAACTAATTTAAGATTTAACAGCGTTGGTGGTGACAATTTATAAAATGTTTGTTTAAGCAAACAGTGCAATACGTTGACACTAATTCTACACTTGTGTCACACACAAAATTAAACGTTAAATTGCAAAAATTATTTTGAATCACGAGGTGACAAAATAAACAAGTACCACCTTACGCCACCTAGCGACCAATCCCGCATATAAAGTATATAAAGCATATACAGAAAAAGAACTAATAATACCGATGTACAAAACAATAGTTAGGCCTCATTTAGAATATTGTATACAAGCGTGGAGGCCATACCGCAAGAAGGACATAGATATTCTAGAAAGAGTACAGAGGAGAGCGACTAAACTGATACCAAAACTGAGGGATCTTAGTTATGAAAAACGCCTAAGAGAATGTGGTTTAACAACACTAGAGACCAGGAGATTGAGAGGAGATCAGATAGAAGTGTTTAAAATATTGAATGGTTCTGAAAATATTGATAGAAATATTTTTTTTTCAGTTAAGAAAGATAGAAAGACTAGAGGACATGAAGTTACATTAGTAAAGGAGCAGTGTAGATTAGACGTAAGAAAGTTCTCATTTTCACAAAGGACTCTGAATGAATGGAACAGATTATCTGATGATTGTGTGGGGGCTAGTAGTGTGAATATGTTTAAAAATAAAATCGACACATACCTCAGAAGGGCTGGATATGTGTAGATAAAAGGGTTGGACTCTCGATATGCCAAAGGGCTTCCTTGTCCACCTGCCATCTAGAGTTAATTCTCTGGATGGCAATCTTGTTAAATCTTGTTAAATCTTGTTAAAGTAGGAACCTCATTCATCCACTTAACGACTAGGAAAATGATGCAAGGCTGCAGTGGAAGGTTCACGTGGCTATAGTACCATGACAGTACCTTTGTCAAGACATGTGGAATCGGACATGCTATATACTGCACATTCAAAACAGACGATGCCCTTCCATGCACGGTGACCACAAGTGTTACACTGTAGGATGCTGCCTCGGGCGTGTGTATCGTTGCCACCCAGCTTGGTCTGTGAGTGGCAATTGCAATCCATGTTTCGATGCAACGATAAAATAAAGAGAAGAATTGCTCAAGCCAAAACAGCTTTTCACCACATGAAAAACATTTTAACAAATAAAAATATATCAATTGAAGTGAGAAAACGTGTACTGCAGTGTTACATAGAGCCCATATTGCTATATGGATGTGAATCCTGGACAATAACCAAAAGATCACAAAAAACATAGAAGCTACTGAAATGTGGTTCTTAAAGGAAATAAAAACAAGGCATTAGCTAAAATCCGTTTTCCATGAGTACAGAAAGTTTAATATTGCATGTAACATTCGAGAACATTAAAAAAATACAGAAAAATACATTTGTAGCATAAATTCGATTTTAAACCCGTCTGTGTAGCGATTCCCGCGGAAAATAAAATTTTAATGAGCTAGGCGATCACGTGGTATCTTAACGTCACACATGACTCACACTCGCAGCAGGCCGACCCTTTCTATGCATTCAGAGCATGTTTACATGGATAATGTTGGGGTCGAAACGAGCGTCAGAATGAGTTGTTATGCAATAATCCGATGTAATACAAACACTAGTCATCATAGAGGAACAAGCAGTTATCTTACGGTTCCACATGAATTCAATTTTATTCAAAACAATGAATGCGAATGAGCCTACAACTTGTAATACAAGTCGACTAGGTTTCGCCGAGCTTGGGCTCGTTTGCCGAATAATTATATCGAATGCAACCAACGGGATATAATCTACACCAATAAACATAAGTAGTAAGAGAGTTGGATCGAGCCCGGGTCATGACCCGAGATCAAAGGGTTTTTCGCTTTATATAAGTAGAATTCCTACGTTTTTTAGCAGTATGTTGTGTGTGTCAAACAAAGTGATTGATGGGTTCTACAGAAGAAAGAGTGTGTCGACATCTAGTGACTAATCAGGTACTAATTAGGTAACTAATTAATTAGCTCACTAGAGGTAGCACTAGCAATAACTAAAAATAGTAATGACATAGTGGTTATGTAATGGTTATGCGGAGTCACGTGCGCTTAAGATTATATAAGGGTTAAGCATGTGTGCTGCCATCTAGTGACTGAAAAAGAAAGCATGTGAGCTGCACCACCTAGTGATAGAAAAAGACGCGCGTATATAGTGGTTATGCTTGAGGCGCCGCCGTAGTCAGTAGCGTGTCATCGTTCGTGTGTAGATATGTCGACGACTATACGTTTCGGAGAGTTTTTGTCGTGCCTGTCGAATTACTATCAGTGTAGAATTGCGGCGTACGGACAGTATTTCAAATCTGTCGAGCACGCTTACCAGTTTAGAAAAGCGATGTTTTGTGCGGACAAAGACTGTGCGCAGCGCATCAAAGTGGCGTGGTCGGGTATATAGCAAAGCGACGAGGTGCCCGTATCGCGAAAACGAGAACGAGTGCCGAATGGGACGCCGTTAGAGTCGAGTGTATGAGGAGCCTGTTGATGAGTAAGTTCGGCGCGTCGAAAAGGTTGAAAGACGCCCTATTGGCTACCGGTGACGCCGAATTGGTGGCGTGGATTCCGTCGAAAGAGGCCTTTTGGGGTTGCGCCTGCGGGTATAAAGAAGGTCAGAACAAGCTAGGCGAATTGTTGTTGGAGGTGCGTCGTGCGTATAGGAGAAACAACGAATAAGACTTATCGTAACGTTGTCCGCGCACCAGTCGTCGATATGGACGGAAAGTGGAAGCACCCTTTTACGTGTATAGTGTCCGGCCCTACGGGGTGCGGAAAGACTACTTTCGTTACACGCCTGCTAAAGTTTGCATCGTGTATGATTTCGCCGCCACCGGAGAAAATTCTGTGGTGTTACGGCCAGTGGCAGACCGCCTACGACTCTATGTCCGGCGTAGAATTTGTAGACGGTTTGCCGGATCCGTCGCTTCTGGACGCCAAGACGAGGACGCTTCTAGTACTCGATGACCTTATGTCGGAGACCGATAGTAGCGTCACGACTTTGTTTACTAAACAAAGTCACAACTGCAACGCATCCGTCGTACAGCTTTTACAGAATCTCTTTCCGAAAGGGAAAGAGAACCGCACAATCAGCCTAAACGCGCAGTATATAGTCCTCTTCAAGAGTCCCCGGGACGCGGGACAAGTAGGTCACCTGGCGAAACAGATGTATCCGGGTAGGACCAACTACATGGTGGAGGCGTTCAAAGATGCCACGTCGGCCGCCTACGGATTCCTCCTGGTGGATCTGAAACAGGAAACGCCTGAAACTATGCGCCTGCGTACGGACATTTCCCCCGACGATCGCATTCAGTACGTCTACGTGCAGACGAGAGTATAAAAAAGCGGAGCGCGTGAAGAGGCACATCCTAGCCCTGCAGCTGTTGCGTCGATACCACCGGAATACGAATCTGAGAAAGGCGGTAATCACCCACGCGGACGCCGACCTCATATGTAGTCTGTGCGACTGCGCGTATAACATTCTGCGAGGGAACATGAAATTGACGCCTAATAACAGAAAAGTGCTGATAAAGTACAGGAACAATTTGCGCAAGTTGGCGTCGAAAAAAGTCCCCATCAAACGGAAGATGGCCGTCCTGCAGACGGGGTCGGGCGCGTTTCTGACGGCGCTGCTGGCGTCGATGGCGAGCACAATTCTGCCCCTCCTCAGGCAGGCTATCGGTTGATGCAGCACGCGAAGAAGATGACGCTGGTAGACCCCCGGTTGGTGGAGCGTCTACTCCCGTTACTATCGCAACCGACCACGGCCACGTCGCGTGTGATGAGAAGCCTGGATAACGACATTAAAGCCGTTCTCGAGCGTGCGGATTTATCCGAACGCGAAAAGGTAGAGGCGTACAATCAACTGCTGAGTCGTTACAACGCCATGGAGACGTCTCGCGCGCAGCAACCGAGGCGAGTGTCCGTAGTGAAGAACGAGTCGCTCGGCCAGCCGTCGCCACCGCCGCCGGACAAATTGCCGGACGACACGGACAGCGAGGTCGCGAAGAGCGTACCGAAAGTTCTGAAAGAAAAGGCCCGCCTCCTGTTGGCGCGACTGAAAGCCGACCCGCTGATTCGCTGGAACGATCGAGCGGAGCTCGTGTACGACGGTGCGCCTATCGCCGGAAGCAACATGGTGGATCTCGTGAACGATCTCATGCGAAAGAGGAAGAAGATCCCCGCGCCGGTTGGCTGGGAAGCTTTCGGGGACCATATAAAGCGGCTGAACGTGCCTATGGAGCTCGTCGGCAACCCACAGCGTCGGGCGTACATAAAGCGCGCGCAGAAGCGAAAGGGTCGCACTCGATCCGTCGAACGCATGCCGTGGACCAGCTTTTAGCGCCCGTAGAGGATGCCCGCCCGAAGATCAGTACTCGTCGTCTTCGTCGCCGTCGTAATCGCAGCGGTCATCGTCGCCGCCCTCTTGTTCGCCGTATCGTCGTCGTCGTCGTCGCCGCCGCACGAGCCATGGCGGTGGTGACCCGGCGGTGTCCGGGTGCGCAACGAAAGCGCCAACAACGCGATGGCCGACTGAAGCGCGCCTACTTCGACCCGAAACGGGCGGGCAGTTACGGTGGCGTCGACGCGTTGCACCGGGCGATCGCGGTGTCCAAGCCGATCGTCGGGCGGAGGCTATCGGAGCAGGACGCCTATACGCTTCACAAGCCGGCCAGGCGCCGTTTCAAGCGACGTCGCGTTATCATGGGTGGCCGAAACCAGCAGTGGCAAGCCGATCTCGTCGACGTGGCTAAACTAAAAAAGCACACCGATGGCATAGCGTTCCTATTGACGGCCATCGACGTCTTCTCGAAGCGGGCGTGGTGCGTCCCGTTGAAGAGTAAATCCGGTCCGGCGCTCGTCGCGGCCTTCGAGGGCCTGCTGTCGTCGCCGCAACGGCCGCCGCACGTCCTGCAGACCGACAAGGGGACGGAGTTTCTCAACAGGCCCCTTCAGACGCTTTTGAGGGCTCGCGGCGTCCACCATTTCGTGATGCACAACGAGGAGTCCAAAGCGAGTGTCGTGGAGCGATTCAATCGTACGCTGAAGACGCGCATGTGGAGGTACTTCACGAAGCATCAGACGCTGAGGTACGTGGAGCCGTTGCAGGACTTCGTGCGCTCGTACAACAACGCCTACCATCGAAGCATCAGTAGAACACCGGCGAGCGTCGACGCGTCGAATCAGGAGAGCGTGTGGCAGCGGCTATACGGCGGCGGGTGTCAAAAAATCAATACGAAACTGCGCGAGGGGGACCGCGTACGCATCAGCAAGGCGAAGGGACTTTTCAAGAAGGGGTACATGGCTAACAGGAGCGAAGAGCTCTTCACCGTCGTAGAGTCGCACCCGACCGACCCTCCCGTTTACCGACTGATGGACGACGGCGGCACGATACTGGACGGCACCTTCTACGAGCCGGAGCTACATAAAGTGATCGTCTCGAAGGACAAACTATATCGGGTGGAGGCCTTTCTACGGAGACGTCGTCGACGTCGCGGTAAGGGCGAAGAGGTGCTCGTCAAATGGTCCGGCTATCCGGCCTCTTTCAATAGCTGGATCGACGCCAAGGCGCTCGTGGACTATAAGGGCTGATGACGACGCGTTGTTGGACGCAATACGCAAAGCGCTGAAGACTTTCTTCCTACGACCGCCGTCGCTTCCGTCCTTGTCGATGCTATCGACGACGACCGCAACGTCGGCGAGCTCGTTATATGGACGGTTCGCTTGTTCAGCGTCACCTCGTAGAGGCCGTCGGGGACGACGACGTCGAGCTGACGGAAGCGACGATCGTTGATCAGCGTCGCGGCGCCGACGGACGTGCAGAACTTGATGTCGCGGTGCAGGTCGACGCGTGTGATCGTTTTCACGTAGGAACTGTTGCCGAGAAGTTTAAACGTGTCTGCGATGATGGCCTTGTCGGGGTCGGCGTCGCCCTCGCGTCGCGCGGCGGAGACCTTGTCGCCGAAAGGCCGAAACACGCGGCCGGCTCGTACTCGACGATCTGGTAGACGCGCTCGACAACGAGTCCGTGCCGCTGATACCACCGCAGTAGCGGCGTCGCGAGCAGAATCTTGGTGCCGAAGAAACTCCCCACGAGCGTGCGCTGAGGCCGGGCGAGGAGCTCGTGCGTTTCGGCGTAGCGACGCATGAACGGGCTGAGATCGTCGCGCTCGATGTAGGCGTTCTTGAAGATCGGCTGCATCTCGGCGAAGGCGTCGCGCAGCGCCTCCGGAACGGCGATGTCGCACTCGACGAGGCCGAACAGCGTGCCGTCGAGCACAGCCTTCAGGATCATCGACCGCGTCACGGCGGCGCCGCCGGTCCAGCTCCGCGGCGGCGGCGGCGGTCTCGTCGCGCGCCACTGGCACTCCCACATCTCGACGACGCCGACGAAGCGGCGAAGGTAGGCCGTGAGGGCGGGCGTCTCGGCGCACAGTTGGTTCACCGCGTTCGTCTTCTTCCCCGTGCACGGGCAGCCGTGGAAGAAGCACCCTTGGAACTGGTACGCCGTCCGCGTCTCGCAACACCAGCCGTCGAACCGGTACTTGCCGACGCGCTTCTCGCGCCCGTTGAGCTGGTGACGTAAGCGCACCCCCGTCCGCGCCGCCTCCCACGTCAGCCACTCGACGGCCAGGCGGCCGTAGCGGTGCACGCGCTCCGGCCGAAAGGCGTTGTCCGCGCGACGGTGCGTGTACCAGCCCGTTGGCATCTCCTGCGTGATCGCCCATAGGTAGAGGCCGCTTGCGTCGAAGCCGACAATCGACCGGCAGGGCCGCGCCGACTCGCCGTACTCCTCGCGCCGAAGAGCGGTCACGCCGGCCTCGTGATAGCGCGCGAAAATGATTGAGGGGCCGCCGACGATCTGCGATTGTAGGAGCCGGTGCAGGTCCTTGTTCGGTTCGTTGAAGAGCGTGAAGTGGAGCGTCGACGGCAGATCGTTGAACAGGTACAGCAGCGTCAGGCCCGGTACGCTGATGGCGTCCTTGAACATGTCGATGAGGCGCTGCCGATAGAAGGCGAACTGCTTGTCGACGGCCTCCAGGAAAGGCACCACGTCCCTATTGTTATACCACACGAGGTAGTCCCGCAGCGTCGTCAACCCCTCGTCGCGCCATACCTGCGCGCAACCCTCGTACTCGGCGGCGGAGATGCCTTCGCGCTTCAGGCGGCTGTAGAAGGCCTCGCGCGGCGGCAGCTCGGTCTCGTCCAGTTTTCGCAGGTCGTCGAGGTACTCGTAGGGAAAGTGGCCCTTCGTCGCCTCGCAACCGTAGGCCTTCAGAAGCCTGGCGTAGCTGACGCCGGGAGCCAGGTAGTTGGTGATGTCCAGGAACTTGAGCGTCGCCGTCGTCAGGCAAACGAAGTTGTTCTGACGCTTGATTGTAAACGCCGACGAGATGCTCTGCGCCTCGTTGGTCATGAACAGGGGCGTCAGATATTTCTTGACGACGTTCAAGTCGTACTTGCCCGAATTGAAGCCGAGGACGGGGAGGCGGCGCAGGTGCTTTCCACAGGCGGTCGCCGAGCACCGAGTACGAGCTCTTATCGCGCGCCGCCTCCGCCGCCGTCGCGCGCGCTCGCCATTCGTCGTCGAGCGCGGCGATCACCTCGAAGGTCGCGTCGAACGACGGGCGCAGAGCCGCGCACGCTTCGCGAGATCGCCCGAATCGCCGGACGTGACGAAGCAGCGCGCCGTCTCGTGCCCGGGGACGTTCGAGGCGGCGCTCACGCTGAGTAGCTCGTGTCGCGCAATCCACCGGCATTTGGCGCTGTCCGCCGGCAGGTCGCGATCGTCGAAGTAGCACTCGAAGTCGTACGTCGCCCTATACGGGTAGTAGCGCAGGCGTTCGACCACGTAGACGCCGTCGTCCTCCAGCTATTGAAACATGGACGGCGTCGGATTGTAGACGCCGCCGGGAAAGTCGTGGTGAACGCCGCCCTCGCACGTCGCCTTGTGACGCCGCAGCCGATGGGCGTTCGGCCACAGCGAAACGCCGCACTTGCCGCATCGGTACGAGCGACAGAACAGCGACACGTCGGTTATGAAGGAATGGTACGTCTCGAAAAGATTGACGCTGATGGTAGTCGGGTAGCGGTGGAGGGAGCGGCGGAACACTTCAGCGGCGGTGCCCTCCGCCGTCAGTCGATACACGGTCACATTCGTTTCGAAGACCGCCTCCTCCCGGCCGAGTTCGTTCAGCGGGACGCCGGCGAACGCGTAGTAGGGTTGGCCGCTGGCGCCGACGCTGTAGTCGGCGTAGAGCCTTAAGGCCGCGGTCGTCAAATTGGCTGCGCGGAAGTAGGCGCCCCGATGCAGCGCCAGACAGCGGAAGAGGCACAGGTTGTCGGCGTACGGTTGACCGTGGCGATCGTTCACTAGGCTGATGAGCGCCGCGTTGCGGTGCAGATAGTCGGGGAGTCGCTGCTAGCGCGCGCACCCGATAGGATGGCTGATGATGGCGATGAGTAAGTACGTAACGTTCGTCACCAACTCGGCGATCCACCCCGAGTCGGGTCGCTGCGCGATCACGCACTGCGGAATGTCGGGCTGCCGGGCGGCGTCGAGGAAACGGTCGAACGACGCGGCGTCGGAAACGAGGACGGGCGACTCGAGATAGCGTCCGCAACAGTTTCACGAAGAATGGTAATACCGGAGTCGGCCCGTCTCCCTGTGCCGAAGGATAAACTAGTACGATAAATTTATTTTAAAGGCCCGAGTCTGCGCCTCGAACATCAGTCGTAGTAGGGCTTCGTGCGCGGCCGTGTCCAAACGGCCGGACAAATGGAAATTATATCTAGATTGGACGGGTCCGCCCACTAAGGCGTACGGATGCTCGCCCAGTGTTCGCGCACGGCGCGCCGTAGGTCATCATCATCATCATCATCATTGCGCGCCGACGACGACGACGACGACGGCTGTACATCGCGACATAAACTTAAATGGCGCAACATATCAGCGTGCCTGCCGAACGATCGATTGCATTTCAGACACTCATTGCCGCCGCCGCCGCAAGTTTTCAGATGCCGCGTCATACTGCTGCGATGGACGTACGATCGATCACATTTCGGGCACGCGTGACACGCCTCATTGCCGCCGCAGCCGTCGCCGCCGACGCATGTTTTCAGATGCTGCAACATACTAGAACGATGGAGGAACGATCGATTACATTTCGGGCACGCGTGCATCGTCGATGCAGAACGCGCGTTCGTTCTAGTCGAGCTCGGAACGCTATTAACTACGACGAATTGCGCCGACACCGCTTATAAGGCCGCACTTAACGACCGCTAGGGGGAGCTGCCGCCTTTTTTTCTGAACGGCGGATTTCTCGCAGTTTGTTTGGAGCACGGAACGATATTAACTACGACGAATCGGCGACACCGCTTACAAGGACGGCGGTTTTCTCGCAGCGCCAAGTTTGTTTGTTTTTTTGTTTTTTTGCACTGGAATGGTCCGTTAGCAGCAGGATTATTTGTTTGTTTGCACTGGGATGGTCCGTTAGCAAGCAGGGTATACTGGGCTGTCTTACCGTTTGTTTAACTGGAATCGTAGTGCCCGGCCGTCAAGTTTGTTTGTTTTCCCCCGGGATGGGCGTCAGGTGGCAGCGCTGACGACTACCCCGTCCGTTAGCTGAATGGACCGAGGCAAAGTTTTTGTTTACGTGGCCGTCAGGTGGCAGCGCTGTCGATTTCCCCGTCCGTTAGCTGAATGGACCGAGGCAAAGTTTGTTTACGGGGGCCGTCAGGTGGCAGCAACGATTTTTGGCTTGCGATGGCGCAGAGTGTCGACAACAGGAGGCGGGCATTTTTTTGATACGTTTTATTAAGCACCATACATCACCACAGTAAGGCTTTATGCCACAGCGAATTATGTAAACAAACCGCGGTACTACAGTAAAGAGGCTTTATGCCACAGCAGGGTAAATAATAATAATAATAATAATAAGGCTTTACGGCCACAACAGCGGAATATAGGCCGCTCGATTAATATTCAATTCGGCACTGCTACAGCAGGATGCCAATGTAATGTTCATCGGTGTATATAAACCGGCATTGCTACAGCGGGTAAATACAACTACTCAGCGCTAGTCAGCACTGCTTCAGCGGGATAAATGCTACACAGTAATAAGGCTTTATGCCATAGCGGAATGCAAATATACTGTTCAGTTCGGTCCTGCTAATGTTCATCGGTGTACGTAATAAGGCTTTATGCCATAGCGGAATGCAAATATAATGTTCAATTCGGCACTGCTAAATGTTCATCGGCGAAAATACATATTAAGCGTTCGGCGGAGAAAACGTCGCCCAATCAGTCGGCGAGGCATGCCCTTTTCAACAGGTAATGCTATACGGCCACTTCCAAGAGCGAACGATCGAACGGCGCCGTCCAATCCGTCCCCATGAGCCAGTCGGCCACTTGGCGCATGAGTGCGCCCTCCGAAACGCGATCGCCGCGCTCGCAACGTTCTTCCAGTACCGAGAACAAACGAATAGCGGGCAACAACAACGTCTGCTGCAGAAAGCTGTCGAGTGCCACTGAAAAAAAAAACATTGATGGCCGCCACGTTTTCGTATAGAAGGTTGTACCGTCGGCTCGGCTTCCTTCCCCTATAGCCATACATGTGAACGAAGGGGCACCCTTCCTCGGGAGGGCACTCACCACATTCTTGGCGCGCGCTGTCCATTACCCGTTCGCCGACTATCTCGGCAAAGGTGGACATCATGCATCGTTGCCTGCCGGCGTACGAATGGAGGACGCTCCATTCCGAGTCGGCCTGAACGGTGCCCACGATCACGGGGTATTTGTTGCGGGCCCACGGTATAAAGTCCTCTGACGTTACAGACAACACGTCCAGATGTAGTGAAGGCGATGGCAGTGATGCTACTGTTGTCGGCACCGCCGGGGTTAATGTATCGTACGTGGGAGCAGCGTCTCTCACCAGCGAGAGCGGAGGAATGGGCTGCGTGTCTTCATCAGTGAGGCGCGGCCGATACGTCGACGCTTCTCTCGTCAGCGAGGGAGGAGACCGCGTGTCGGTGTCAGCGAAGCATGGACGAGGAGGCGTTTCCTTCTTAGCGCGCTTCTCGTCGGGGGGCGCGCACTCATCATCGAGGATGCCACGCAAAGCAGCGGCAATTATAACGTCCTACAGAAAGCAATAACCAAGCGTTAGTCATTCAAGTGTGAACATCGTATACGCGCGCCTCGGGTTCGCTCGCCTTCTTCGTCACGACCCGCACATCACGGACAATATACGTGTCCAGTATGCCGCCCCACACGACCTTGTGCACGGTCATCTCCAAGACTGTGCCGATCAGGCTCGCCACAAAGCTGTTGCGCAACTGGTCTGGCAACAGGTTAGACACATGCTCGGCATCGAAATCGCCGATCGACAATATCGCTTCATCGAACAGCGTAAGCCAAATGCCGGCCTCAGCGTCGTCATCGTCAACGTCGTCGTCGACGCCGTGCCCTTCCACCAGGACGCTCACCGAAAAATACGTCTTAGGCTTTGCCTGCACGCCATGTACAGCGCACACCCTACTACCGTTTTCAAGGCCTCGCACTTTGCGCTTACAAACGGGACAGCCGATGTACGTGCATTTACTTTTCCATCCAACGCCAACGATTGGTACGGGTGTAATAATCTTATACGTGCCATCGCAAGCTAGCACGAACTCTTTCAGAGATACCTCGGGCGTCGGTACGCCCGCACTCACCACGGCCTCGAAAGATGACTCCGACTTAGTAGGCGCTGCGTCGGTAGTCGGAATCATCGTCCCCTTCGGGGCTGCCGCCGAAGGAGGTTTCGTTTTGCCGCCAGACGCCACCGCGACAGTTGGCGCCGCCTTCGACTTGCCCTTCTTCGGGGCCTCTCCGTGAACAGGTGGAGCCATGGTCAACAACGCTCTGCAACGGCAACAACACACAAAGTTACTGCAACGGTAACAACACCACTCCGACGATACATAGGCATTCTCCGCCCGGCACTCTATATAGCCGCTTTGCACGCGGCCACCGTGAGCTCGCGCACGCGCGCCAGATTCTTACAAGGTTACTGAAACTGAATAAAACCTCTCGGTCAGCCTAGTGCACAAACAGAACGCCGCTTTTATTTTCTAATATAAGCTTACCATACGATTCTCCAGTCCCTACTGTGTATTATAGACCGCTTAGTATTTCACCTTTAACTGCCGTTTTAGGCACTTACAAACAGTTACATAAGCGCCTTATATAACCAGTGACGTCAGCCACTTATGTAAGCCTACGGCGTACGTGACTAGGCCGCTACACATTGCCGCGCAAACAACTGCGCAATTAATTTCTCACGATGGAGCCCCACAATGAAGGTCGCAACTCTACGGCTGACGATTCGAGCCCCCGACAACCACAAGACAGGTACGTTTTCCTAACTCACCTAACACGGCTTTCCTTCGTGTCACTACACATTACTATAACTGCTTTCTTTTCTTTTTCCAACGTTCACTAACTAATTTTTTTGCTTTTATTTACAGTGCACGCGCCGCAAACGAGCCGCAAATAGTGCGCCGCCTCCCCGACCCCGACCCCAACGCCCCGGAGAAAGGTACGTTTCCTCCTTCAACGATACTAACTAAATATAAAATAACGCTTCCAATTTACTGTAACTGCTAGTATCTTACCTTTATTTACAGACGCCCCATTACGGGCTTTGATGAAGACTATAACCGCTTTCTTTTTCAACGTCATTAATCTACCTTTATTTACAGACGCCCTATTACGGGCTTTGATGGAAACTATGGCTGCTTTTCAGGCCCTACTAAACGGAATTTACAGACGCACCATTACTTTAATAATAACTATTGCTACTTTTCATATTTGCAGACGCCAGATTGCGGGTTTTGAGACCCTCCTGGTAGGGCAGGCGCACACCCCTGCGCTCCCCTCTCGACGGAATGGCTTTATACCGCCGACGGGGGTACGCCCGACCGATGTAATTTTAGTGGATGGGACCCCGCAAGAAAATAGGCCTGGCGGCACAGTGTACATTGGTCGTCGCCGCCGTCAGACGCCATCTACCGAAAACAACTAACAAAACTGCTTTCCTTTTCCCAACAGAGCCACCACGAATCATATATACCTCATCTCACCGGAACTCTGTCATCGAACGTGCGCCATAGGCCGGGGCGTTTACCTTCACTTCATCGAGCCACCACATCGCCGCATTGTTTTCGCTCCGACGCCAACTTCACTTACAACATTATCAGTAGACCCGACATTACACGACATCGCCGAAACACAAGACACCGACGACGACGAACTATTCTTGCAATTTCTTGACATCGCCCCCGAACCCTTCACATCCGAACGAGAAGACACCACTTTCACATCTGCACCCATATTCTTTACGCCTCGTTTTCTCCCCCCATCATTCGGACCACCCATGCCAGCCCACCTTTCTGTACATTTAGGTTTTCCCCCACAACCCCCCGGCCGCCACGGATTCGGGCCACCACCACCATCCGAACACCCCAATCAACGATTCCCACCGCCCCCATAGCACCGACATCATCATAATAAAATTTATATTCTCTCACCGTTTGTTTCTCTCTTTCTTTTCGCACAATATCCGCCACCAGCATTCCAACTCATGCACACATAACACCATTCCAACTAATGCACTGTCTATATTCCAACTAACGCACAAACACATTCGTCGCTGCGCACGCCCTGCTTATTATGACAGCCAATACTCTGGCCCCAGCGCGATATAACAGGTCTCCAGCACCACAAGCCTAATGCACAAGTATCAGCTGTTACCAAACATCAGCTGTTACCGAACGCCTGTCTATAGTCCAACTAGCGCGCAAACACACCGCATATCCTGGCGCACGGCCAGCTTATTCTGACAGCCGAAATAAACATTTCTCCGGCTTCCCACAAACCTCGCTTAACGCTCATACACATTCATTGCATAAATTCTGACAGCAAACCCACACGCCGACATACGATACCCTATTCGGCAGTGTGTCGTGAAAACTAGGCCACCCGATTAACCTCGCTGATCTCCACCCCGCCAGGCACCACGCCGCGCAAACTACTCCGTCCGATTAACCTCGCTGATCCACCAGGCACGCCACTGCACCGTTTTACAGCCTAGAAGCAACTAGAAGCTTCTAGAAGCACTTAGAAGCTTCCCCACTTCACACAGTCCCCGTATACCTAATTGATACTAATTAGTTGAGAATTACTATTTTTAGTTATTGCTAACGCTCTCCTCCAATGATTGCGCTACTCACTTGTTGCTAATTAGTACTTAATTACCATAATTAGTCACTAAATGACAAATTACTATTTTTACCTTATTGCTAGTGCTGCCCTCTAGTGAATGCGCTACTCACTTGTTGCTAATTAGTACTTGATTACCCTAATTAGTCACTAAATGACTAATTACTATTTTTACCTTATTGCTAGTGCTGTCCTGTAGTGAATGCGCTACTCACTTGTTGCTAATTAGTACTTAATTACCCTAATTAGTCACTAAATGACTAATTACTATTTTTACCTTATTGCTAGTGCTGCCCTCTAGTGAATGCGCTACTCACTTGTTGCTAATTAGTACTTAATTACCCTAATTAGTACCTGATTAGTCACTAGATGTCGACACACTCTTTCTTCAGTGGAACTCATCAATCACTTTGTTTGACGCACACAACATACTGCTAAAAAACGTAGGAATTCTACTTATAAAAAGCGAAAAACCCTTTGATCTCGGGACATGACCCGGGCTCGATCCAACTCTCTTACTACTTATGTTTATTGGTGTAGATTATCTCCCGTTGGTTGCATTCGATATAATTATTCGGAAAACGAGCCCAAGCTCGGCGAAACCTAGTCGACTTGTAAGCCCATTCGCATACGTTGTTTTGAATAAAATTGGATTCATGTGGAACCGTAAGGTAACTGCTTGTTCCTCTATGATGACTAGTGTTTGTATTACGTCAGACAATTGCACAATAACTCATTCTGACGCTCGTTTCGACCCAAAAACTATACTTGTAAACATGCTCTGAATGCATGGAAAAGGTCGGCCTGATGCGAGTTTGAGTCATAAGTGACGTCACATCTGGACATCCCGAAAAGCGCGCCAAAAATATTCATATTCGAAAATGTCCGAATGTACAGCATAAAATGTGGAATTTCTATTTCACTGAATTTTTTTGAATTTGTTTGCTTGGTGGACGTGGAAATAGATAGCAGGATGTAATGTAACATGAATTCAAGCAATATATGTTTTTATTCCCTTTAAGAAGAATGCTGCGAGTGCCATGGACTGCAAAGCAAAGCAATGAAGTCATCCTTAGGACAGCCACATCAAAAAGAAAGATCATCAACAAAGTTAGAACACAACAAGCACGATTTATAGGCCATGTCACGAGAAAGAAAAAGTTAGAACAAATAGTAACAACAGGAAAGATAGAAGGAAAAAGTTCCAGAGGACGCCAGAGACTAAAAATAATAGATAGTCTCTCAACATGGTGTGGAAGGAGCACAACAGAACTGCTACAAACTACACACGACCATGCGGTATGGAGGGCCATGATCGCCAACGCCTGTGACAGACATGGCACATAGAAGAAAGAAGAAGTTTCAATTCGGATAACACTAAATATAAGATCATGCTTGAAAACAGCTCGTTTGAGAACATCTCTTGATTGAAGGTGTGGTCTGTCGACATATCTTTTCCGGTTTTGTACTTCCCCAAAATGGAAGAGGTTTGTAAGTCTTTTTCTCCTTCCTACAGTCGTGACCAGCCCAGCATATTCGACGGTTGCGCAGACTGTTTTAGCAAGAACATATTCGTTTGAGATATGGACTTACCAACGGTTGCCTAGTATTGCAATAAGCCGTCGCAAGTGAAACGTATTATTTCCTCTTATGCAGGACACACTTTGACCAAATTTTCAATATGTAGAATGATATGCTGAGCACGATAGCTTCGCATAATTATTATTCATTTAACGTGACCATGCAGACATGTGTTTGACCAGACACGTTCAAAAATACGACTAAACACGGAGAGGCCTTGACCAGCTATTTTTACTGTGTTATCCTGTGTCTCGAACACAAATATAGGACCCAATACTCATACTAATGAGAAGAATAAACAACAGTTAACAAACCCGCTCTAATTTAAAAAGATTTACCACGATTGCCATCCAGAGAATTTACTCTAGATGGCAGGTGGACAAGCTTTTATTTACATGCATCCCGAGCTTCTGAGGTATGTGTCGATTTTATTTTTAAACATTTTCACACTACTAGCACCCACACAATCATCAGATAATCTGTTCCATTCACTTACAGTCCTTTGTGAGCATGATAACTGTCTTATATCTAATATACAATGCTCCTTTACTAATTTATGTCCTCTAGTCTTTCTGTCTTTCGTGACTGAGAATGTGATCTTTAATTAGTTTTTCAAATAATTTACAAATCACCGATGTTCAACTAACTGGTCTATAATTATTTGACTTGTTTCTCGAGCCTTTTATAAATAACGGTATAATGTTTGCTTCTTTCCATTCTAAAGGAACCACTGCCTCTTCTAATGACAAGTTGAAAACTGTTGCAAGTGGTGTGCTAATTTGTTCTACAATTTCCAATAGTAGTTTCGGTGGAATACCATCCACTCCAGGTGATTTATTATCCTTCATAACCCTAATTTTCTTAGCTACCATTTCTGGGGTTACAATATTTACTGTCTTAAATAGTCTGATTCTGCCCCCTTGAACTTAGCGTCTGGTACTGGCAGTGAACTAGTGTTTTCTCTGGTAAATACTGAACTAAAATACTCATTCAGATCTTCTGCCAATGCAGTTACAGATAATTTCTTCTCAATGCCACTTTGGCCCACTGTCAATATTGGTTGTCTAAGATAGTTGCCAGATTTGTTGTGACGACAGCACACCTGTGAAATTTAGTGACTTTTGATATGTTTTATAATGTGGTATTTTGTAACTATTCTGACTAAATAAGTTAATACTATTTCTTTTCATGTTAAATTCTAATGCTCTTATGTATATAAAGGAAACCGAATAAATTGATAAATTAAACCAAACGCTCACCTGGGCACCGTTTGTGAACGAGCGATGTGGTGCAGTCAGCTCGTACTTGTAGACTTGGCGTATCTTTAGTGGTATAGAAATGGGTTCCAACTATCGAGGCAGCACGGCAGTGTGCCATACTCAAGCAGTAGTTGAAACACGACATCATGTTGTGATATTTACCAACATATGTCGGGTCCGGTACACATCGTCCTGCCACCGTTACGACATCGTCTGTGCATGCTGAACACAAAGCAAACAAACGGTTTGGCAGAAACTGTAATATGCATTAATTGTTGTAATGAATAGGTGGGCTTATCACAGGACAGTTAGAACGACAGCTCGCACGATATTCATTATCGTAATTGAAATACGTATTATGTCTATATATTGTCGCCACGCGGGGTTAATGTAATTATAAATGCATTACACACATGCACGCATACCCCCACCACACACGCACACCAACTATTTAAGGTAATGTTTAGAAAGTGATGTATCACGATTGTCACACACATATACTATGCTCACAAGCATGCACAGAAAGGAGTTTTAGGCAAACTTATCATATATTAAAATATTAGCCATTACTTACTCTATAGTCCAAAAACAGGTACGTCACATGACGAAACGCACAAGGAAACACATGCAATGCAGTGTGCAAATGAATGACTTAATGTTCCGAATCTTTTAGACCTTAGTATACAATGTATATATATATATATATATATATACATATATATTGAAACTTAAGGATGGACAAAAGATCCAATAGGCTATCTCTACAGGAAGGTACTCGACAAACTAGTAAGCTAATGTTCAGACCTTGACAACAGTGGAACACATCCTGCAAGATTGTCCAACATACCAGAATGAGAGGAAGGCAACCTGACCCCCAGTAACACACGTATAAGAACACATGGTTAGCCTTATGGTGGACCTGCGGCACAGAACGACCCTCATACGAGAAATAAGAGTCATAGTCTAAGATAACGACACCGAAGAAGAAGTTTAATAACATATATATATGTATAGTTTCAAAATAATTCTTCCATCTCTGGTTGGTTCTTCCGCTGAACCGTCTGTGTAGGTATGCGCACAGCTGTGATGGTGGTAGTTTTGCTCAATGTACCCCATGGTGAATATGTTCTGTTCTGCGTCTGTCTGGAGTCTGGAATGCTCTCCCTAACGAGAGGAAGCCGGGTCCTCTCCCAAACAACGAGTGTACTGTGCGTTTGGATTGGCTTGTTCATGAGGTCCATGAGCTCTGGGGGCTTCATCTCCAGTATTCGTGCTTGGTGGATGAAGCTGCTTCGCTTCAGCGAGCCTTTTGCTGAAGTATACAATCCGTTGTGCATAGAGTGGTATCAAATCAAACTGTAACGTTTTGATTGTTTTCATTTAGCTAACATAATGTAGTATATATGCCTGATATTTTTTTCTAATTAACAACCAAACTGAGCAAAATATTGAAGATGGCCAAAGAAACAGTAGGTAAGACTCGGGTCAGGAGAGTGACAGTGTTGCAGACCACGTGGACTGCCAAAGACAAGGTGTGTGCGTTGGGATAAGTTAAAAACACAACCACGTGGAATTGCGGCGTACTCTCATACACATGCCTGATATTGTATTTGTGTGTGCCGTGCGCCGAAATAAACAGATTTGTTATGAAAGTATATAAAATGAAACTGTCTAATGCTCCCTGAATGTTACCAATGTTATTACGTTAAAAAGAGGCGATAAAACCGAATGCGGTTATTCATTGTTTCATGACTAATACTGAATTCCAACTTATAGCATGTTTTCTGCATTACATAGTTTCACACTATACACAAACTACACATCACATCATTCGCTAGTTTTTGTTTAATGGATATCCGAGAATCAGTATTGTCTACCAGATCTCGTGCCTGGTGTATGCGTAAGACACACATACAATGTCATGTCAATATCATTGGTCAATGTTTCTGACAACAATTCATACGTTTTTATTTGGATGTCGTAGTAAACATGAATATTTCAATGGGTCAGCGGTACCACTATTTATACATCACACGTGTGTTACCTTCCATTTGCCAATGTGTCACCATGCACACGCACACGCACACACACACACACACACACACACACACACACACACACACACACACACACACACACACACACACACACACACACACACACACACACACACACACGTATATGTGTACATACACAAATACACACAAACACACGCACGCACGCACACAGACACACATACACGCACACAGACACACACATACACACCTATCTGTATATATATTTTCGTGGCCTGACTCACACACACACACGCACACGCACACGCACACGCACACGCACACGCACACGCACACGCACTCGCACACGCACACTCACACACAGACACACACACACACACACACACACACACACACACACACACACACACACACACACACACACACACACACGTATATGTGTGTATGTATATGTGTGTGTATATATATATATATATATATATACGTGTGTGTGCGGGGGGTCAGGCCACGAAAATATATATATATACATATATGTGTATATGTGTGTCTGTGTGTATCTGCGTGTGTCTGTGTGTGTATGCGTGTGTCTGTGTGTGTCTGTGTGTCTGTGTGTGTCCGTGTGTGTCCGTGTGTGTCCGTGTGTGTCCGAGCGTGTCCGTGTGTGTCCGTGTGTGTCCGTGTGAGTCCGTGTGTCCGTGTGTGTCCGTGTGTATCCGTGTGTGTCTGTCTGTGGCTGTGTGTGTGTCTGTGCGTGTCTGCGTGTGTGTGTGTGTGTGTGTGTGTGTGAGTCTGTGTGTGCGTGCGTGCGTGTGTGTTGTGTTTGAGTGTATTTGTGTGTGTGTGCGTGTGCATGGTGACACATTGGTAAATGAAAGGTAAAACACATGTGATATATAAATATTGGTACCGCTATAAATGTGTGTGTGTGTGTGTGTGTGTGTGTGTGTGTGTGTGTGTGTGTGTGTGTGTGTGTGTGTGTGTGTGTGTGTGTGTGTGTGTGTGTGTGTGTGTGTGTGGATCCGGCCACGACAAAATGTTCCAATTTCAATTTCACCACACTCTTCTTGTCCATGGTCAATACTTTAAGATATATTACCATACATTTATAATACTTCTAATTTCAAGCTACCTACATGGCATACATCCTCAGAAACACAGGCATAATTTCAATATTACTCTACGACAGCTGCTTCCTAAGATATGATTGATCAAACAGGAGCATCCCCCACATGTCAGTTGTCGTATTTTTCGGTGCTTGGTATGATGCCACTAGAAGGCGTTTTAATTTAGCAACTCGTCGCCATTTGTCCTTTTGATTCAAATGATGAGATGAATAGGTGTCAAGAACTATAATTTGAAATAAACGAGAAAATAAAAATGCACAACCTTATCAAAAAAGGCACATTTATTGCTTTTTTTAGATAAGCAGCAAGCTAGCATACTATTTGCAGTCACTTAATAAACTATTTTAAAATTATAATTTCACATAATCTCAATCAGCCTATAAAAATGGCTATCTCTTTAAATGGCAAACATCTGTGGATATCCAAACATTCTCGTCCAATTGTAATGCAAATTTCGTGATGGACATAATGTTCAGATTTCTCTCAACGTAACCATATCAAATTTAACATTGACTTTACTACCGCTATTGGTAGGTGTATCCGCATTGTTTCACGTGCACAGTTAGCCGTCATACCCGTCACGAAAGCTGTTATGATTACTTGCATGTGCATATTTACACAAGCCATCATACTTAGTGAGTGTACATTCACCTTGCGAAAGTTTTCCAGCATCACAACGTACAGACCTGAGTATCTTAGCTCAATGAGAAAGAAAACTACATTAATTTGTGGCGATTTCAATGTAGATTTATTGAAACATGACGTGTACAGTGGTACAAAATATGTCCTACTTTTGATGTTCAGCCTCGGTATGTTTCCAGTAATTACTAACCCTTACTGACAACTATATTTACAAATTATATCACCTGTGATATCACAAGTTGGTAACATTCAGAGCACGACTGCTCACAAGAACACGTAACACAAATCCTGAAATACCTACATTCGCTTCCCATCCAAGAGAGAATTACGTTTACAATTCTCCTGATTACCTTCAAGGCACTACACGGACTTGCACCGCAATACATTTCCGAACTTCTTGTTGAATATCAGCTCCCCCTGATCAAATTCAGCTGGTGGGCTGAAAATACCAACCACACGCCTCAAGTCTTTCGGAGACCGAGCGTTCTCCAAAGCGGCCCCTGCACTTTGGAACAATCTGCCACACTCAGTCAGACAGGGTGACAATATTGCGTCATTTAAGACGGCGCTGAAGACACACCTTTTTAAAATCGCTTTCACTACCTAAATGAGTGACATATAATTGTGAACGTTTTGGTAAAGTGCTTTGAACAGAACTAAGGACTGGATACAGCGCTATATAAGACTTTATTATTATTATTAGTAGTATTACTTATTACCGACATAAGTGATCATTTGCCTGTTTTTGCTATTTGTAAGCTTGACGTTGGTCTATGTAGTCGCAGTTGCCCTGCACGATACAAGCGTCAAATTAGTGTGGAAAATGTTAATGCCTTAAAGGCCGCAGTGAACGCGCATGCGTCGTATGACTGGGCGTTTAGTCACACCGATACTAATAAGGCATACAAAAATGTTCTCAACGATTTGACAGTATTGTATAATCAACACTGTCCGCTTCGCCGCTTTGAAAATACAAGAAAGCATGAACAAAAAAACTTTGGCTTACGAATGGTCTCAAAAATGCGTGTCGGAAAAAATAAGTTATACAAACAGTTTCTTTCGGATAGAAACGACGTTACTGCGTTGAAGTATTAATCCTACAAGCATAAATTAACAGCATTTTTACGATTCGCTACACAGGATTGTTATAGAAGGTTATTGTCAGAGCATCGGGGCAACTTAACTGGGACTTAGAAAATCTTACGTAAAATCATGGGAATATCTTCTTCACTTGTATGCAATTATTCTATACAATTGATAATACAAGAAAGCCTGACAAAGCGTTTAAATTCTTGATTACATGGGCAAACGCAATGACCGCTCTATATTCTTGTCACCAACTGATAAGGAAGAGGTAATACGCACCGTTACTAATTGTGGTTAAACATTTTCGTCCGACTGCGATGGCATTACAATGAGTCTGGTTAAAATGTAATAGAATGTATTGCCGAACCTATGATGTGCTTTGTATATGTAATATGTCATTTAGTAACGGTGTTTTCAGGTAAAAAATGTCTCTTCTACCACAGTTCTCGAAAATACTAAAGAAACTATTTAATGTTTGACTTGAACGCTTTATGAATTCTTGTAATATTTTAGACTCGTATTATTACAGGTTTGCGAGAACATAAGAAAAATGCGATAGGTGTATTTATAGACCTCAACAAGCTCTTCATACTTTTTGGCATTCGTGGAAATGCATAAAATTGGATAAGTAATTACTTGGATAATTGCATAAGACGTGGAGTTCCACAAGGGTCAATACTTGGTCCGAAGCTGTTTATTCTGTATTCCAATGACATGTGCAATGTTTCTAAATTGGTAAAGTTTATATTACTTGCCAATAACACGAACATCTTCTGTTCAGCTAATGATATAAAAGAGCTTGAAAACATTATATGCAATGGATTAGATAAATTGCAGTTATGGTTTTCAATCAACAAATTATCTTTGAACATTGCCAAAACCAACTATATGTTATTTTCTGGTCGAGCACAATTGCATGATATAAATATAAAGATGAAAATACGCAGATATTAACAGTACGAATGACAATTTTTTTAGACATGCTATCGATGCATCATTAGGCTGGAAAGACCAAATGAGTCGAGTAAAATGAAAAGTATCAATACGTGTAGGTATCTTATTCAGGTGCAGCAAAGTATTTGATCGCCATAGTTTGTACATGCTATATCCCACTATGTTTTTGCCGTATTTATTGTTTTGTGTAGAAATATGGGGCAACACGGATACGACTTACGCACAACGCACCGCGATGCGACCACACAACACCACTCTATCACAAAGCACGCATCTTAAAGTTTACCGATTTGGTACAATTTAGAATAAGTAAGTAAGTAAGTAACTTTATTTACAACGTAACAACGTAACATACAGTTAACATATACATGTCATACAAATGGAAATGTGTTACATTGCATGAATGTCACTTGGCTAAAAGCCGTCTTCCAGTGACACCATTTGATTGTCATTACTCTATGATTACAATCATAACAATCATCAAAATCATGTTAAACAACTCACTCAAATTCATCACCAACCCACCTCCGTACTATATAATATTAAACAGGAGTATTATTTAACATATAGTATGTGCTGTTGTTGGTGATATATGACAACGAACTGAGAAGCATGATCAATTGAAGTATATGTAAGTGAATAGAAAGTCGATCCAAACATTTGTACTTGGTTAATAACGTAGTGTAAGAAAGGTAATATACTTACAAACAAAGGTAGAGTTTCATTTAGTCAGTTTCATTACATTCTGAACATCTAGGATTTATACAATTCACTTGACGAAGATATGAATTTAAGTAAAAGTCACACAACACGCGTCTAAACTTTAACCTGTGTTTAGTGTTTCTTATTTTTTCGTTTATATTGTTCCAGATTCTTGTGAAATTATGTTTTGGTAGCTTAGACGAAAAATGTGTTCTAGGTGTCTCTTTAACAAGAAGGTTGCATTGTCTGGTTATTCTTATACTTTTGTCTAAAGTCTTGTTGATCGCAAAATGTGTAAATGACTTGGGTAATAAATCATGTTTAAAGTCATACATAAATAGTGAGACCTGTAGTTTATATACATCTGACATTTTTAGTATTTTGTCAGACTTAAATAAAGGATCAGTATGACTCCTATATACTTTTTTATTAATTATTCTTAAAGCACGTTTTTGTAAAATTTCTATTTTCTTTGTGTTTCCATTGCCCCATGCTTGTATACCATATGTTATATGACTGTGAATTAAAGTGTAATATAATGATTTTAATGATTTATATGGTAAGAAATATTTCACTCTATTTATTGCAAAAATAGCTCTAGATATTTTGGAACTAATTATGTTGATGTGTTCTTTCCATGTTAGGTGCTTATCTATATACAATCCCAGGAATTTTACTGATTCGTCATTTTTATACTTGCCAACCTGGTTGATGAATTCATTTTTTATTTTAATGTTATTGTTTACCTCATAGTTTGAATTTACAGGACTAAAACACAGAATTGTGTGTTTTTGACGTTCACGCACAATTTGTTAGCACACAACCAATTGTATAATTGTTTTAGTTCTTGATTCACTTTTATAACTAAATGTTCAATATCATATCCTGAATGGTAAACAGTGGTATCATCTGCAAAGGATAGCAAGTTTAGAGAACTAGAATTCACTATGTCATTAATATAAATTAGAAAAAGCACAGGTCCTAGTATGGATCATTGTGGTACTCCATGTGTCATATTGATCAGTGGAGATTTGCAATTATTTATTTCAATATATTGTTTACGATTAGAAAGGTAACTGGCAAACCATCTATTACTTATTCCTCTGATTCCATAATGATTTAACTTATACAACAAAATGTCATGGTTAATTGTATCAAACGCCTTAGATAAGTCGAGAAACACAGCCAATGTAATATCTTTGGTAGTTTTGTCATTTCCATCTCCTATGTCTTTAAATAAGTGCAATATAGGGTGTATAGTGGAATGTTTCGAGCGAAATCCATATTGATGTTTATACAGTATATTATATTTCTCTAAATATATTACTAATCTGTTACATACTATTTTTTCCATTATTTTAGAAAGTGTTGGTAAAATACTTATTGGTCTGTGGTTATTAAACACATTAATATTTCCTGATTTAAAAATTTGAATTATTTTAGCGATTTTTAAATTATCAGGTACAACACCTGTAACAAAGGAACTATTTATGATGTGCACAAGTGGGATTGCTATTTCCTCAATGGTCTGTTCTACAAGTTTTGTAGATAAACAATCGAAGCCTTCAGTGCATTTAGTTTTTAGTTTTTGCACTATTCTTTTGATTTCGTTTACATCAGTAGGTTGCATGAAAAAGTTTACAGGATAGTTATCTTTTAGGTGCGCATGAAATGAGGTTGTGGGAGGAGGTATTGAATCACTCATTGATTTACCTATATCAGCAAAGAAACGGTTAAACTCTTCAGCTATAAAAGCCGAATTTGATACTTTGTCTCCTTTTACAATGAAAGTTTGAGGTAATTGGAAACTCTTTTTTTTATTAAATATTGCCTTCTTCAGTATGGTCCATGTTTCTTTGATGCTATGGTTACGTTCTTCCAGTATTTCAGTATAATACTTAGTTTTTGCTGCTCTTTTGATCTTATTAAATAGCATCCTCTCTCGCTTTATTGGGCTTATTTAGCTTTCTGCGGAGTAATTTGTCTTTGTTTATTGAAGACACTATAATGCCTGATGTTACCCAGGGCTCTCTTTTAATATATTTACTATTTACTCTGATAGTTTTAACTGGGCAAGATATTTCATAAAGTGATGTATATGTTAACATTAAGTTGTTGTATGCTTCATTTGCATTGCTAGTAGATAGGACAGAGGAATAGTCAGCCGTAGCCAAAAGACTCTTAAATGGTAAAATGTTGGTCAAGTTTAACTGGCGTTTTTGTTTATATGCTATGTTTTGTGTAGCAAGTTTACCATATATTAAATGAAATATTCCAAAATGGTCAGTCATGTCTGTAACGATAATCCCCGATTCATAGTTGGGGTGAATATGATTAGAATATAAATGGTCTATAAGAGTTGCTGTAGCAGGTGTTATCCGTGTTTTTTTTTGTTATGTGTGGAATATATCCCTGTGCTATTACATTATCTATAAAATCATTAGTTTTATTGTGAGTAACAAAGTTTAGTAAATTAATATTATAATCCCCCATCAGGTACGCTACTTTATTTTCATTTGAGATTTTGTCTTGGATGTCTAATATGGTACCCATAAATAGATCAAGATCTGCACGTGGATGAGAGTTGGGACAATATATTACACCCACAATTATATGTTTACATTTCTTAGTTGAACCTCTACAAAAATGAACTCAAATACATGAGGAATAAATATTGACAAGTCTTCACGTTTAAAATAGGTGTATTTTTCACTGATGTATAGGCCAACTCTACCATGCCCATCGTCTGTATCTAGTCTTGTATTGAGTAATAAATTGTGACACCCATTTATTTTATAACGTAAAACATGTTGAACTTTAAAAACTTCAGTTATTCCAATGAGATCTGGAGTCAGGCCTTTTGACGATATATTAGAAAGTAATTCTTGAAGAGAATCCCATTGAGTCTCCAAACTACGGCAAATGATGCAGAACATTGATAAAAATATGTTTTCTGGTTTAAATGCTTCAGAAAACTCAACTGCAGTAAAATATTTACAATCATGTGTGTTAAGAGAAAATGGAGAATCATCATACTTTTCATTTTCAATGTGTTTGGCTTCATTGAATATTGTTTTAAGTCAAAGTTTTTATTTGTTTGGATCCGACTAATATTAATAGATTCTGCCATTTACAAATGTATTAGAGCACATCATAGTGATCCTTTCAGAGTTCGTTGAAAAAATTGACAAAAACATTCAAAAATAAGTACATTAATATAACTAGTGTATGAATGCATATAATAATATACATCATAAGTACATATCCGTTGAACAGTTGTATACATACAAGTAATGATAAACACATTGATGTTGACGATTAACCAAAAGAATACAAATTCAATTGTCAAGGAGTAAGTAGAGATAGACATCGCATGGAAAGGCCAACTAGGCTTAGAGTCAATAACATCATGATATGTACTTGGGAGAGAGATAATAAAAAAATTGGGGGAGACTTAAAAAGAAAAGAAAAAATTCACTTTTTAGGCCGGTTTGCAAGTTAGCATATAAAACATACTAAACACCACTGACTGCAAGTGATTGAGTAATCACTGCCATTGACAGTGCTAACATAATATAACATATATAAATCTCTGACCACCTGACAATCATACTATCATATGCCACTTTGATTTTTTTTATATTATAGAATCAAGCATTTTTACTGTAGTAACATATGTTGAATTTAATATGTTGCAGTATATGGCCCGATAATCACAATATCACATGCCAACTTAGAAACTTGAAAGGCACAGTAATAGCAAATTTGATTGAAAAAATGTCAAAGTATCAAAATAAAACAAAAAATTATCCTTAATTATAGAAAAATAATCCAATATTACAATGGTAACATAATATGTGCATTACAGTCTCTGGCCCGATGATCATTTAGAAGTTCAAAGGCACAATAGTAACAACTTTGAAATATCAAAGATTATTTCAAAATAAAATTTTCGGGGAGATTTAAAATACCCTCATAATTATAGAATAATGAGATAATACAGTGACAGCATAATACATTGGAACTAACATGTTGCAATATTTGGCCCAATAATCATAAATATCACGTGTCACTAAAAAGGTAAAAAGCACAGTAGTAGCGACTTTGAATGTTGTTTTTCGGGAAGACTTAAAAGCCATAATAATATAATAATAATATAATAATACAGTGATGACATAGTAGGTTGTAAAAATATATGTTGCAGTCTCTACCACGATAATCATAGTATCTTACTTGGACAGTTCAGAGGCACAGTAGTAGCAACATCGAATGATCCAAAAAACGTTTCAAAATAACGTCCGGAGACGCTCAATATGTATTTAAGTCTTTGTCCCAATAATGGCGTTATACAAAGATCCGTCTAATACATGTCCAGGTCCTTTGCAAAAAGGATTTATTTTACTGTTCCCACGTTTGTTTTGACAAGAACCCTTCCTGCATATGTCCAGCAATCATTGATTTTCTTTTCCTTCTTAAGGAATCTTGCTTTGGAAGCAAATGCTGCTCTCTTAGACGTCAAATCTTCGTTTATATATATATATATATATATATATATATATATGTATATCTGTGTAGCGTCAAAGTAACAGAAAACAACTCACTGGTGAAGAGTGAGAACGTTTTAATTGCAGCACTGACACACACGTCGCTTTACGTCTGACTGCCCGCAACCCGCCATTCTTCCACATACATGTCAACCTCGCATAATGTCATTACATAACAACGCGGCATTGTGCCAACGTCGCCGCCGACGACGACCGCCGAACAATAAAGGACACGCCCAAAATACACTGTACTTCTAAGCCACACTGCACTTCTATACAACACTCCCCACTGATTTTCAGAACATCATATACATCATGGTTCATAACAATCTGGGACATCATATACATCATGGTTCATAACGATCTGGGGGTCGTCTCTCCCGGGAGCTTCGCCTGGGCAGAGGTCGGTCTACCTCTTCCTCACTGTCAGAAGACTCCCCCTCAGATCCTTGACGCGCAGGAAGCCGCGGAAGATCTTCGTCACTGAATGTCTGCGCCCTCCCGGGAGGAGCAGCCTCCGGTGGTACAGCCGAGCGTAGGTCGCGTACGTGTCGTGGCATACCATCCACCTCCATTGTGTGGTCGGAGATCACTCCCGTCACAGTTCCCAACTTGAACTTCGGGTGACACCGGTTCTCTGATGGCTTCACCCATACGGCGTCTCCAACGTCATATGGACTGTCGATTGCGCCTGGCTCAATGTGTAGTACGCGGTCGATTCCAAGCACTCGTATCTCGTAGTTGTAGAGTTTGTTCGCAGGGGCAGTTGCCGGGTCGACATAATCTTTCGGGGCCACATTGTACCAATAAACGGCCTCCGCAATTGGACAACACTTCCTCGCCGCAATGCGCTTCACCGATCGATGACACCTCTCGGCAATCCCATTCCCGGAAGCAACGTAGGCACATCTAAAACGAACCCGCAGTCCCCATCGCTCCGCAAACTGCTTAAACGCACCACTGCGGAAGGCCGAGTCGTTGTCCGTGAGCAGCTCCACCGGCGCCCCACGCTCGAAGAACACCAACTCAAGCTGCTGAATAACACTGTCAGTGTCCTGTCGTTGCAGGCGTCGCCAAACGGCGAACCGTGTCGGCCCGCAGTCGATTAGAGTAAGGTAATGACAGCCCTTGACATGGGTCACGTCCATACCAACCCTGTGCCAGATCTCGTCAACATTCAGCTCTCCCTTAGCCCACTTTACAGGAGCTGGGTCGATAGACTGGCAAACTTGACAGGCTTTAACAACTCGCTGCACCTCCTTCCTGGTCACCGCCGGGCTCAGCTTTCGCGAGAAATATAGCGTGCGCTTAATTCCATGATGCCCGGTGACCTCGTGAATTCTAGCAATCCTTTCATCAGGCAGAGGGTCAACGGCACCGCCGCACACAGCAAAAGTCGGCTTCTCGCACATGTTTGGCTTCCCAAGCCATTTCTGAGGCACACGTGTCAGAGCGTCGGCCCGATTACATTCTGACCGGACAAATTCGATGTCCAGGGCCAGACCATATTCGTCTACCAGTGCCTTGATTGTTTTAACACGTCTACGAATCAACATCTCACTGGATGCCTTGGTCTTCAAACGGACTTTTCCGCTCAGGGCGTTCAAGATCCAGTGATAAACAGTTAGAGAATCAGTTCGCAGGTGCAGCTTCTTCAACTTCCACGCGAGCGCCGCATTGACTCCTTTTATCACTGCGTCCAGTTCAGCCATATTGATGTGGGAGGAGGCATCTTCGGACCGCAGCCAGCTCGCATCTTCCACCACGTGACCGTCCACCTCAATCGCGACGCCCAGTGCCAAGGAACTTGCGTCCACCCACACCGTCGCCTCCTCACCAACGACATCCCATCGACCTTTTGCTGGATCATCCTGTTTCACTCTTCGAACCGTGTCTTCCAGCATTGCGCGCAGCGACTCATCATAGACCTCCTCATCCCACGTGCTGGTCAACGAATTGGCCCTCCGTTTGATGAACGCCGTTGCAACCCGGAGCCAGCCGCACACCGGCAAGTGGCCGACGAGCTTTCCACAAAACGAGAACACTGAGCGCCTCGTCAGTGTGTCCGGAACCTCGCCGAACACGTTGTTGCGCTTCCAACGCAGCTCTCCTCGCTCCCCCCAAACTTCCAGGCCCAACACTCTAGCTCCGTCAGCCACACGTTCCGATGGTTTACATTCAAGTCCGTACCGCAACAGATGGTTCTCGACGCATTGAACTGAGGCCACGTCCTCGTTTACGAAAATGTCATCAAGGTAAGACGAAGTGGCACGGTCGACAGTCTCGTCCTGCGTCAGCACCGCGGTAAGCACAGATTTCATAACACTGGGCGCCACATTCAAACCAAACCCCAACCTCGTGAGGCAGTACCTTTGCCCACGAAAGATCTCAGTTTGGAAGGGCCACAGAGATTCGTGGACTCGTATCTGCAGGTACGCTCTGCGAAGGTCAACAATTGCCACGTTAGTTCCTAGTCGCCGCCACTCTCGTAGCTTGTCAGCACAAACATCCGCGCTCGCTGTCAACGCGTCCACGTACGAGTTCAACTCACGGAAATCCATCACCGGCCGTACCTTGTCTTTATTCTGCTGAACAATCGCCATCAGCGGTATCAACCCTTTTGCAAGCCCAAACTTCTCATCATCATAGGGCTCCAACCACCCGTTCGTTATCCACTCTTCAATTTCCGTCTCGTAGCTCAATCTGGCACTAGTCGGGATGGAATACTCGGCAACTCTGTTTCGCAGAGCGTGAGGCTCGGCGTCATCCGACCATTTCCATGCAACAGTCCAAGCTTTCTCCCTAGCGTCGAACGAAACACAGAAGTCCGGCTCGTCAATCTTGATCGCAGCCGCGCAGACCGGTTTCTCGTCTGTTTTAGGCGACCCAAAACGCGTCGCAAGCGAAGGGAAGATCGTCACGCCGCCTAGAGTTGAGATGCCGTTGATTCCCAGAATGAACTCAAAACCCAGTGGTTTGAAGTCAACAACATAAACATCAATCACCACTGAGTCGCCGTTACTAACACGGAGCTGAACGCGGCCAACACCTTCACAGCGTTGCCTTTGACCGCTCACAGTCAACACGTCGGCACTTTTTCTCGTCCACGATGCGCAGCACGGCGCGTGAACGATGCAGTGTGAGCACCCAGAGTCAATGAGAGCAACACACATGACACCATCAACGGATATCTCCGTCACCGGCAAAGCCGCGGCGCTTACTGGACGTCGGGGTTGGAGGCTAGCGCAGGCGGCCTCCCCCCGTTCTCGTTTCCCGGCCACGACGACGCAAAGTGACCCAGACCATCGCATTCGTAACACCTCGTCCGCCACCTCGTGCACGCCCGCCATATGCATTGCCGCGACCCTTCCGGCGGAGCAGACAATCTCTGGCCAGATGTTTCGGTAGGTTGCACTCGAAACACAGTAACCCTGACGTCACAGCCGTTCGCTTCACTGGCGCACCAGCACCAATTCTCACCGCACTAACAGCGGCCGCAACACCAACCTCATCCGTCAGGACGGCTCTCGCTCTTGTCAAAATTTGATCAATTGGCAGCTCATCCATACGCGAACCAGCTCTAAGCAATTGTTTCACAGTATCAGGCAGTCCTGCTACAAAAGCGCACGCAAGCGCTTTGTCACTTAGTCCGCCGAACGGCACAGCGAGCCTACGCAGCTCCGCCAGAAACACATCTACTGTCTCCCCGGGCTGCAGCCTCCTTGCTACGAATTGTTCATAAGCTATGAACGAATCAACAGCAAAGGCGGTTCGCAGTGCTTTCTTAATCTTCTCACTGTCCTTCTTGTCCGCGTCGAGTTGCTGGTAGACGGCGAAGGCGCCGCCAGTCAGACGAAGCGGTATAACACTTTCCAAGTGGACTATGCCGCGCAAATTGCAAACAAGTTCCGCTTTCTCCAGCCACTATACAACATTATGGGTGGCATCTCCGCTGAATTCCGGTATTAGACGCAGTTCCATCGCGCTCTCCACCATTGCTCAGTCCGCCGGAATAGCTTGTAGCGTCAAAGTAACAGAAAACTGGTGAAGAGAGAGAACGTTTTAATTGCAGCACTGACACACACGTCGCTTTACGTCTGACTGCCCGCAACCCGCCAGTCTTCCACATACATGTCAACCTCGCATAATGTCATTACATAACAACGCGGCATTGTGCCAACGTCGCCGCCGACGACGACCGCCGAACAATATAGGACACGCCCAAAATACACTGCACTTCTAAGCCACACTGCACTTCTATACAACAATCTGTTCGTCCCGGTGGTGCTGGTTATGGTTCTTCAGTTTGGCGCGTTGGCGGTACACTTCGTCTCTCACCGCTTCACTACGAAAACGTACAATTATTGTTCGTTTTCGGGGGCGTCCACGTTCGTCGGTCTTTTTACCTAGGCGGTGACTTCTTTCCAGGTCACTGATACCAATGTCTTCTAATCCCAGTTTCTTTATTGTGCCGATGACTAAGTTGTTTGTGACTTCGTCTGATGTCTCTGGAATGCCGGAGATGCGGAGGTTCGGACGACGCGTGTATTGTTCACGTTTGTCCGCCTCCGTCTCCAACATTTTCACCTTCTCCTCCAGCGTTTGCATCTTTTTGGTGAGTACAGAAGCCTCTTTTTCTAGCTTTTCAAGGCGCGCGCTCAGTTTCAGGGCGAGAATGTCTGCGATTTGTTCCGCGACGTTCGCGACAAAATGTTCATCTGTCAAAATGTCCATTAGCGTAGCCGTAATAGGGTCGTCGCTAGCTGAGCTGTCTTTGCGCGGCCTCGACCCCGTGCACGTCTTCGGCGACTTCCGCCCCATCAGTGATTGTTTGTTGTTTGCGCGCGTGAGGCTGTATAGCCGAGCTGGACTTTGGCTACGCGGCTTTGACAATGGGGCTAGCCGACACGCATCAGTTGTCTAGGCGTTGTCTGGGCGTTGTCTGGGCGATGATTCACCACGACATACGGACACTTTTGAATAAATATCTCTTCGGGACTTCGTGCAACGTCTTCACGGCGTTTTAATCACATTACATAGATGCACTAGCGCTTACCCAAATGTATCTGTCCATGTTGAGAGCGAGTCAATTCAACTGCCGTGTTAAAACGTGTATTTCCTCAACCCAAAACAATCCACGTTACCAGCTAGTGACCATTGCGACCGGTTCGATATTAATAATAAAAAATAAAGATTAATTGCTGTTGAACATTCAAAGGTTATTTGTATGAATATTAACAAGCACTGCACACGAACACAAAGTGTACGTATCCGTGCATCAACCAATAGAAGGTACATGTCACTGATAGTCTGTGGAACCAACCTGTGGAATTCGTTGCATATCAGCTTTAGCAATATTTGCTCACTGCACCAATTTAAAGCACGTTACAGAAACCAATGACTTGATAATTATCGTATACATACTTAATGTCGCGATGAACAGTATAATAATAATCTACCAAAATAGAGAGCCACACATATATCGTTTACGACAGCCATATATATATATATCTATACATTGTATGTATATATATATATATATATCACTTATGAAAGTAACATAATGAGATAAGCTGCTATAACATATCGACAAAGAAGTAACATGACTTCAAAATACTTTTTACTTCGATGTTTCTCTTTCCAAACTTTTCATAAATTTGCTTTGCATATTTAATTTGTATATTTGTTTATTTAATTTGTATATTTGTATATTTAATTTGTATATTTGTATACTTAATTTGTATATTTATTTGTGCATTCATCATGTTTGATTTGTTTGAATAAACTATTTGACTTGACTTGACATGATGCGGAGATATATGAAGTGTGATACAAAATATTTTACTATTCTGTATGGTAAATGTGATATTATTATTACTATGTTGTAGATGTGGTTAGCAAAAATTATATATAAGTTGCACAGTGTCTACAGTTTTAATCTACAAGGATGTATGTAACAATTGTAGGTATTCATAAATGTTTAAATTGTGACGAATATTACGTTGTTCACCTCATGTCAGACATATTGTTTAATTACGAACTAACTAGTGAATATTTACCCATTTAATCATGACGAAATCATCTTCTTATGAACTTTCAAATGACAACATATATTTATGGCAGAAGTCACAACCGTTTTTATTGAATTTGCGTGATGGAAATCACACCAACTGTATTTTTGATGATGTTTTTTTCTTCAAATTGGTACTATAATAACATATAATCCACATTGTGCATATATAATATGGTGATAACATCGTGTAAACCAATCAATGATATTTTAAGAATACTTCTTTATGTTTGATAATTTAATTAGTTCTGGTAAGGAACATAATAGACAAAAATATCCATACAAAGGGCTACTGGAGTAAAACACATGCATATTTGTTATGTTGCTAAGTAGTGGGCAACAAGAATGTAGCCAGGAGGTATATAAATGCTTAATTAGGTAAAAAGCAGGCCAGAATGCGGATGAACTATGCTGATACATGGGAATGGAGAAGGCAACAAACTGCTAACGTTGCTGATGCAGAAATTCTGGAAGCTGGAGCGCACGTTCTAGTTTACTACAACGTCAGCATGTAGCAGTTGTGCCACGCACAAGTACTGTCAGCAATTTAGCTTCTTCAATCGCACCAACCTATGTGGTGGTCACCGCCAAGCACAGCGTTTGATCGCCGCTCATCTACGGTTTTCTGAAAATACGTGTTGCCTACCTGAAGTAATATTATCATATCTATCAGAGCTTATGTGCATACGCTATTTGAGCCTGCATGGGTCTAGTTCGAGGCAGGAGATGGGAAAAGACTAATGGCGGCACGGGTGGATCACTAATGCGGTCAGCATATAATATTGACATGACATGACATGACATGACAAAGTAATCAACAATGCTGAATCATTTGTCGAAGTCAACCACGGGGAAATAATATCCTCAAATATATATTACATTCGACTGAAGCAGAAACACAAACAGGTGAATGTGTATCAACGTTTGAAACACATCACACTGCTGTCAAGGAGTGTGGTTTTTCTACAGGTAACATCTCAATTAGCTGTGCTGCGTTGAAGAAGTACTTGCATCACTCACAAAACAATATTCAGCAAAACATCACCGAAGCTAGATGACGAGGACATTACTCTCCAAACTGCCAAGATACGACTTAAACTGATTTCAAAGATACCACCGCCATTGAGATTCGTGGTTCCAGCAACAGAAAGTAGTCATCCATTGTGGAATTGGAGACTATGTGGCGGCACTGTAGGAAGATGAAAGATTCATGAAGAAACGTGTCGGTCCAGAAAGGAGAGCGAGGATCGTAGTTAATAACATGGAGCATGCCAACATAAATGATTTCAAATGTTTCCGATATTCAGGTCGCAAAGATCAGTATGACACATCCAAAGGTTACCTTTTATATTAACATAGTAACACTGATCACGGACGACACGCCAACACGTACTTGACACTGACTGGTTATTATGACAAAATAGCCAGTGGAAAGTGGAAATGGCTTAACAGATGTCCTTTACGTGACAATGTGTGTGTTCTGCATGATGTCACGAAATGTGTGAAGATTAGATTAGCGTTTTTAGAGACCAAACTGGTTGGAAACGGTCATATAGCAATATGAGTCAAATGCCAACTTATTACCCAAGGCAAATGCACTGTTGATGTGTGTATATAGTACCGCGTCAATTATTTATGTTGCGTTTGCTCACAAAAAATGTTGTGAGTCAATATAAATAACATGTATGTTTCAATGTAACCATGAATATCGTGAACAATTAGTGCTGCAAAGCTATATGATGCCATATCATGTGGAATTGATGCAGTTCCTTCGAAAAATTGTTGAAATGTAGCTAGAAAAAAACAGCTGATATTTTATTTTGTTGTGAACAATACCTATGATGTCCTCATGTTTATATGGTCCGTTTTGCAATTGTCGTTAACATATTTAGTTCGAAGCATGAACATATTTTTAGTTATTGTTTTCCAAACAAAATTGGTCCATATATATATATATATACGTATATATATATGTATATTATATATATATATATACATGTGTGTATATGTATACATATATATGCATGGGCCAGGCCACGGAAAATGTTTCCATTGGAATTTGTGTGTGAAAAAATAACTGAAAATGTGTTCTAATTCCCTCATTTACAGACGCTCCTGACACACACACAAACACACACACACACACACACACACACACACACACACACACACACACACACACACACACACACACACACACACACACACACACACACACATACACACACATATATATATATATACGGTCGATTCTCACATACGGTAGATTCTCACAGAAACGTGGCACCACCAAGAAATCGGTCACCTTAAATCCTGCATTTCTGGCAATAGCAGTGGGCCAAAGTTGGAAGTGATAATCCCAAAATTGCCATACGAATCCACATATTTTGCATTGTGTACGTTCCAATGCCGCATACATTATCTTTTTTGACAGTTTTGGTGGTTTGCATGTACGTTTAACATATTGCAGCTTCTTTGACAACTACAATTTAGGGTGTTAAAGTAATGCGTTGTATAAATTTATTTTTCATTAAGACAATGTGTTTTTGTTACAGATCATAACAACAATTATTGCAAACATAATATTTAAACTATAACGTCAATAATAAAGAGAGAAAATGAGTGTTCTTATAAGTGTTTCCCAGTAGCAATGAGTAGCACCTGCGTGCATGTATCAACTCATGCTGAAGTACATGCTGTACCATTCGTTGGTCCAGATGTTTCCTTTCAGCTCCAGAATTCATCATATGTCGTTATGTTTTTGTATGGTTATGCGAGATTTTGGGTGACTGTGCAGGAATTGCAAAGTAAGCCTGTGAAGATTTAATTGATTTTCCATGTTCCTTAGCCTATGTATAATATATGCATTAAATATATATAACTAATCTCTATATGTGCGACTGTTATTATGATTTGAAGGTCATTCGTATGGTTTTGCAGTTTTCTTACCATTTCTGACTTTTTTTTAAATTTCAACTTTGACCATGCATACACATGTTCAACATTTTCGAGTATGTGTCTGGGGTAATAAGCACCATAAATTACTATATTTTTAATACACACTGTTCATTTTAAAACTGCATGTCGTATGGTTACTCGTTTATTTTCGACCAGAATACAATTCATGAAAATTATAAGTTTTTGTTATGGGAAAAAACGTTTTTGGAGAATGGTAGCCAACATCTCCATGCATCTAAACATATCACAATGATGTTTGTTTGTCAGACTGTTCCCAAATGGTTTCATATTTACTGAAAAAACACCAAAATGCTGCGCTTGTATGAGAATCGACCATATATACATATGTATTATGTGTGTGTGCGTGTGTGTGGAGATGCAATATTAGTTCATATCATTCAGTTTAATCGTGGTGAAGTGTTGCCAAAACATGAATATTAGCTTTGAATTGAACTCTTTTATTAATTAATCAATTAATTATTGATAAATCTAACGTTGTAATATTTAAGGGTGGCTCTCACGATAGCGACCTTGCGGTCTTAGTGAGAGTCTCCCTGGTCAGTACAGTAACATCGTATTAACTAATTTTCTTTTCTATAAAATGTAAATATAGACTATTACGATATTTAGTTGTTTTCATTTGTTAACAAATTACACCATAAATGTATTCACGTTGATGTACATATATTATGTCTCAATATATACTTTACGATGTTTACTATTTTGCTATTGTTTCTTGTACGTATTGACCAAAATAAACTATATTCATTGTCATGTCACTTACATGTGCAAGTAGTACACTTCGCCTGACACCTCTTTTCATAGTCATCCCACACCATCCCATGCTTGCAATATGTTGTGTCTAAAATGCTCTTTGAACAGGTCACAAACAAGAAACATCCGAGACAAGATTGGTAGTTGTAGTCAGGTAATCCAGCACAGGAAGTTCAGTTCTCTCCCGTTGTTGGTTCTGTTGCATCTATGCAATCAAAAATATAATATTTCAATTCATTACACAAACATATAGTGGCCACCATAGAGTCTCTTCGGTACAGCCAGTTATGTAGTGTTTTTATTTTGTATTTTTCCATGTCACGTAGCGGTAATCGATAAATAGTCGACAAATTATGTTAACCATCTTATGTAAACACAAACACGCAGGCGCACACACACGCACACACACACGTCCAAACGCACGCACACACGCACAAACGCATACACACACATTCGCATTCTGAAAGCATACCTTTTATGTATGCAACGCTTGAGCTGATGTCGTAATAATAATAATAATATAGTAATAATAATTTAAAAAATAATAAATGATAACATTTTGTGTGCCTACATCCTTGGTACCAAGCTCAAAGGCAGATCAAGACAAAAACGTTAGTCAATTTCAAAATCTATAAGCCGTATTCAAGTTGTCAACGGATGGACGGATGGATATGCCAGGGAGCTAAGTTGGATAAGCAAGGTACGTTATATAGTACAGGTGTTCTGGTTAGTATGTGCATAAAATCACGCGTACGTGTGTATGATATTATTATGATTGGCTGAAGTAGTAACGAATGTCACCTTGACGTCTATGACGTAGTAATCTGTTGGCGACTCGATGGCCTTCATATTGCCTTCCGTTGATGATGGCACTTTGATGGGACCGCGTCAGTGCAGCACACGTTCCTCGACACAGCTCTAAAATGATTATATTAGAGACCAGTGCTCTTAACTAATAGCCATGGGTACATCGGTAAATTTTCAATTCGCACAACCTAGCTAGTATTACACTACCCAGTCATGGTTAGATGCTAGTGTAATTAAAGTACACGTACAGTAACCGAATTGAAATTGAAACAATGTGCAAATCGTGATTTAGTTCATTCAGTCAAATAATCACAGAAACGCTCAGTTAAGAAGTAGTTACAACGTTTCCGTTATGCCTTCGATGTCAACGACGATATCAATACACTGGTATGCAGGGCAAATAGAACCTAGAGGTAGAAATTAACCATCTTGAATAATTCGGACACAGGCCACATCTGGCACACCCTACGGAATATGTCTACGCGTCAATGTACAACAAGTTGTTGTGTCAGCGGCCGCCTAAAGTGCTAATGCGTTGATAAAAACGATTATGTTAATAACTTGAAAGTCATCTTTACAACACCACGGGATCTCGAACCATCAGTCGGCAAGGAGAACAGTATTTGTTGGGGCGGGAATCAGGTATTCTGACACGGTGGGTAATCAAGCGCAGCTGATTTTTCACGATAATTGCCTCCATTCTGGTTGTGTTAACTTCGGTGTTTCCCTGATGCAACGTTGATGGAATGTATCCAGTCTTCAGGCGACAGTGATAGGTAATCCAAGTGTCACTCACTAAGAGAGTGGTAATATAAACAGCTTCGTCTATTTCCTGAAGGACGTGCTGGCACAGCAGATGCGGTTCTGAATGTCTGGTTTGACAGTGGCTCGGTGGCAGTGGTTTCTTAACTACGGGAAGTGTTTATCAACTTCTAGGATTCCTCCAAGTACTTTGATTTCGGGTGGCTGCTGCCTGTAGTGGATGTTCTGACGACCGTCTTTTTTCTTGTATTGACGGAATGTCGTAGACTTTTTGGTTGATTTCAGTAAATAGGTCGAGACTAGTGTTATATTGGTCTGCGGAGCAGGCAAGGGGAGCACAGTCAGCGGCATATTGACTGTCTATAAAAGGCGTATTATCATTGCTTTCTTGTCCTTGAGACGACTCGGGTTAAAAAGCCTCCCGTCAAACTAGTATTCATGTTCAACGGCATGAGGAGATCGGTTACGAACAAAAAAAAGGATGGCGCATCGGTAGAGAGTAAAATGCTTCCTTACTTAACATCTGTTCGGAAGGTGAAAGGCTCCGTTTCAGTCACATTGAAGACGACGGCTGGAGTCATCTTTCCAGGGAAAAGTTTCAGGATGATGACGAAATTTGCAGGGCCCCCAAACCTGGACAACACTTTCCAACAAATACACGATTGATGAAGCCGAAGGTTATGCAAGTTCATGGTTTTATTCCCGACATTTTCAGGAGTACGCGGGCGTGTAACTTCCAGCGAGAGATAATAGGGTAATATACCGGTAGTTGCCACAGTCTGATTTATCTCCCTTTTGTAAATGGTTATGACATTAGCAAAAGTTGTGTCGACGTTACACTGACTAAATGGATACTGTGTCAACAGCCTGGTCAACTAAAACGTGAAGCATGTCTGTGGCTTACTGGCATCCGTTATTAAATGTTCTTCTCCGAAGCTTTAGCACTTTTGTTTTCCAAGGTGCTGTTGTCGATCTAAGCGTCAACCATAGCAGTGTTGCAATGCGTTAGGTGAACGATTGCTCGATAATACAAATTACAAACGATGTGCTTATCCACATAGGTTCCAACCCTGCACGGTACACACCCATGTGAGTGGAAACATAAAGGCAAATGAACACTAAGATCATGTATGTTTGCTAAGCATGCTCACGTTGAGCTCGCCATGATGCAATCTGGGATATTTTGATTCGACCCCTTGATTGATTGCTGGAGACAACTGTGCACAAAGCTAGACTATAATGCAAAACGATTATTTTTCAGAACGCCAACAATAGTAAGCAAAGTTTGCTATGCAAGTAATTTTAGAAAGTCCAAAAGAAGAATTAAGGGAGAACCAAAGAATTGCCACTAATCCTATCGATATGTAATTTACAATGCAATATTCCCTCAATTTTCTCCACTGTATACGTTAACACTTGCGACAGCTGAATGCCACGAGCAACGTCGCTACTGCGCACCAGGTCGCCGCCATTGTTAGACGCTGAAGCAACTACACAATAAAGAGGCCACTCACAAATGACGTAACAATAGTTCCGTTCTCTTTGGTAAGTAGACGCCCGTGAGTTTCTTGATTAAGCGTTTGTGTTTCCATGTATCATAACAACTGTTGATGTGAAAAATACATGAATAACTTATTGACAATACAATAAAATCGTCTAAGGAACTACAGCTATTACCGTGTAACGAGGATTGTTTGTAGACCATTGTGGACGTGGTTCCGTGCACAGTGGCGTGGTTCATTTTCGTTGATGTTGAATTACCCGTGTAGCCGTCAACTATAGCATTATCCACAGTAAACATGAGGTTTGAAACAATGCTATCAGGTTAAAAAAATGCCATCATAACATTAATGTTACTATTTATTAATATGTAATATTATGTTTCGATTTGTCGAATCGTATATGCAAATAATGCATTGTAGTTATTAACGCGATACACCAAACAGTTAGTGTTTGACTGCAATTATCTAAACCAGTAAAAAAAACATGTATTCCTTTTCTTTTGAGACTGCCTATTCTTCTCAGCCAACGCGCCACGTAAGGTGGTTTTTTCATAGAAGATTACATGTATATAAGGCGTGTTTGTATTGACAATAACTAGCTTAAATCCACCTGTGGAGCAACCAACCAAAAGCTGCAGTTGTCACCATTACAGTATATGGAATTTAAACTCGTTCCCATGACAACCTATTTTGGATGTTCCCAAACACCTCATTGCATGCAGCAGATAATTGTAAACGAACTCCAGTGGCTCCTCCTATGGAATGAGTGACAAGTGAATGAGTAAACACCTAGAAATGACAACGCTTATGTTTCTTAAATGCATCCCTAATTAGTATATAAAAGTCCAATGATCAAAATCGAAGCGTATAGAAAGAGGCTAGTGAAAAAGGCGCCTGAGAGGAGATATACTTGCAATGCTCCAATGTTAGCGTACACACACACACGCACACACACACACACACACACACACACGCACACACACAGACACACACACACACACACACACACACACACACACACACACACGCACACACATATATGTATATATTATATATATATATATGTATATATTATATATATATGTATATATTATATATATATGTATATATTATATACATATACATATATATATATATATATATTTGGTCCACAAACTCGCGGATAGACTGGTCAATAGGCCACCATGTCCCTATCGAGTCGCGAGCTATATCGGGATTATACGAGTTCGCTGTTCGGGATTTTAGTGACAGCTTGGCGAATTTGTAAACTGTTGAATTAAAAATGTGTTTCTGCTTCGTTAAAACATATTTGAGCGGTAAGTGTTTCTGTATATGGGTGTTTGCATATCATATGTTTTCTTTGTTTGACATCGAGTTTGTTTCCCTTGTGCTAGTTTATGTTTACCTGTGATGGTAAACATAATTTCTGTACTTCAGGCAATAACGATTATTATTATTAAGTATGTTAGAATACAAATACTTATGCTAACACGATTTTACTATAAAAGCTAACAGACTACCTATCCATAACGAAACAGTGCCAGTGCGTGCTGTACCGCTCACTATAATTTTTTATCACTGATATCGTCACATTAAACACACGTACACACCCTATTGCTTACTTATTGATGGAGAACAATATGATGCTATGTTAATGCACGGTCTGGTCAATGTATATTGGTCTATCTTCCCACTTTTCCTTTAGTAGTTGTCACTCTACGTAATGTGAACTTATGATCAATTGTCGCTTGCTAATTTGATGGAATTCCAGGTCTCTGTACGTATTGATCATTCTTAGCAAAACAAACAACGATCGTGTGACAGGTAATGGTGGTCGCTGGTCGCGTTTGGCAGATAGTCGCTTACTGCATGCATATTAATGTACCTGGGATTCTGTTCATCCAAGATGTACAATTTGGATCACTAAATGAGGATAATTGGTGCAGTGGCTGGAGCATTGGATTCTCAATCTCAAACCGGGTTCGAATCCTGTCCTGCTGTGGTGAGCCTAGGGCACGTTCGTTCATTCTAAGTTGCTACAGTGTACGAACAGTCTTCGCGCAACAATTGTAGCCGAATGCTTCCCTAAGAAGTCAAGATCGTGTTCCATTGAACGGATCTGCCAAGGAGTAAAGTATAAATCGCTTTCAGCAATCCTTATGACTGGATATTGTGCTACATAATAACTGACCTTTATTAAGCGTCTGTTGTCGCTAATACACACTCATTATTACACATAGAAGCGACACATTTCTTACTTTATTAAATTACAATACAATAGTGATCAACATACAACCGACGAGATGTGTTCTAGTTCACTGATCATAATACATTAACGTAACAACATCAGAAAGGTTCTTTGACTAAATTAATGGAATGTAATTAATGGAATGTCTTTCGAAGTGAGATTACCGTGATAATCGTGTGTTACGTTGCTACTGGTAGATACAGTTTGCCCAGGATTAACAACAGCACAAAACGCCGATAATTTTGTGAATTTACCTGCCTACATGGGTGCTACGTCGAATTATATTTGCATAAAATTAGATGATGTCTTCAAGCGAGAATGTTTAAAGACAACAATATATATATATATATATGGATGATCTAACGAACCCCGAACTGACAATAGTGGAACCACTTAAAAAGGGTGATTGGGTGTTTGTTATAAATATAGCAGATTGTTTTTCTCTAAAATAGCACCATCTGCGATCAATAGCAGGAACAGGGGAATCAGTTAAAGTTATGCGACTCATTCCTGGGTCTTGTACTCTCTTGGAGTAATACATATTTGCAGTTACGCTGATCAAATTCAACAGCCAAAATATCCGCAATGACATGATTATAACACACCAATGTGTCTGAGGTAAACTGATACATTAACTCGTTTCGTTACAATAGGCTTACAGCGTTGCCATCAGTTCGTTTGGTTTATTGATATTTTTCAAGATTTGAACGTTTATGATTTTTAATAAGCTCTTGACAATTTCAGTATAAACCAGTAATGATTAATCCAACTATTTCGCCGACGCCAAGAATAAATACTAATCTACCATGCCCAAAAATAATATACGCTGCCCATCTGCATCAATCTACGTCGATGGAACTATACAACATCAATCACGTGACAAGCATAAACATCCTGGAAGCATTATAGCATGCGGATATGAACAACTGAACGACACATCTTGTATAACCCGTGGGTCTTAACGTTTGTCCTTTCGTTTCGTTGTTTTCTTGTGTTGGGAATCGAATGAATCGGGTGTGTTTCCCTTCAAGGAAGCTCCAGTGCCCGAATTCGGTTCGTTGCGCACGCACCATGCCTCCTTGCCCGTACGAATGCCCGCAAGCACGCATGCACGCACGAAGGCTCGCATGCTTGCACGCGACCCACACACGTAGGTACTGGTAGTCGTTTGATGTGAAGATATACTGCTTGACTACGCATTAATGCTCTGAAGACGTATACTCAAATCTCCTACGTCTGCACTGTTTCGTATTCTCTGCGGCACCGCAAATGTTTTGTTACGCTCTGCTCATGACGCACAACTCAGGCGTATCTCAAGGTAAGTGAGATATATAAGTCACGCGTTCTACGAAATCAGTTTTGTTCACAGCATTGCTGGGTTACGTACACTCTATCGAGCTATGAACGTATACGTGGTTATCAAATGCAGACACGCATCTCGTACTACCGATTTACAAACGTCCTTGCCTATGCAACCTTATAGGATATGGTGATCGTTGACCAAAGCCGCCGCTCCCCTATAGCGCGTCTTGAGCCATTGTGATATAGTGTCACGTGATGGTGACGTATCACGGGAACATGGCTGATTGTCCAGCTGATTTATGATGTTGTGTCACACACATAACAAGTCGTAAAAGGCGGCATTTCCCCTTAAACATTAAACACAATTCTATTTAAATACTTACTATAGCAGTGATTTGTTTACAAGTCTATACGTTGGACATATCAGGACAATCAACCACTAATCACACTTGAACAACTAATATTCTTGACGATACAAGGAAGCCAACTTTCTTTACAAGCTCTATCTATAGCAGGTCGGTTTCACGATTCAGCTCTCTGCGTGGAATCTTCCGGGTTTCGCCCGTATGTGCGTATGATGCGGGTTCGTTTCGACAACAATGATAGCAAGCGTCTAGCCGACTTCGCGTCACCACGGTACGACATTCGTAGCAAACTGTACAACACTTAATTTGCGTTCGACAAGCCATGGTGTAGTAGACTTGGGTCGGCTGCACACACTGACAATACAACCCACTGCATCATCCGTTCTTCGATCGACGCGGATCGTGAGACACGGAACGGTGCAAAGTGTTTTTGGAAAGCGGCAACGTCGTGACGAGCCAGTGACGTGCGTGGATCCTATCCGGCAGACGCCATACAATAGCGACCATCTTGCAGGGTGAACCCGATGTGGCAATATGGTTTACACAACTCGTACACCGTTCTGAAAATACAAAAATGTAGAAATGCATAACGTGTAGATCCCATCTCCCGCAACAATTGCCGAACACACTCTATCTCTCTCTGTCTCTCTCTGTCTCTCTCTGTCTGTCTGTCTGTCTGTCTGTCTGTCTCTCTCTCTCTCTCTCTCTCTCTCTCTCTCTCTCTCTCTCTCTCTCTCTCTCTCTCTCTCTCTCTCTCTCTCTCTGTCTCTCTCTCTCTGTCTCTCTGTCTCTCTCTCTCTCTCTGTCTCTCTCTCTCTCTCTCTCTCTCTCTCTCTCTCTCTCTCTCTCTCTCTCTCTCTCTCTCTCTCTCTCTCTCTCTCTCTCTCTCTCTCTCTCTCTCTCTCTCTCTCTCTCTCTCTCTCTCTCTCTCTCTCTCTCTCTCTCTCTCTCTCTCTCTCTCTCTCTCTCTCTCTCTCTCTCTCTCTCTCTCTCTCGCTGTTGTAGTAGCTTTCGTTATCGCCTTTCTGGGTTTTTTGTTTACCTATGTCAATATGTCCGCCTGCCTTGTCAGCTACGCGTTTGCCCATCGTTAGTGCAAAGTGATAAGGTACTATCCAAATTAGCGTTTTACACTCAGGTGCTACACAATATTCTAATACACTCACACACACGCGCGCGCACACACACACACACAAGTACACACACGCGCGCACACACACACCCGCATGCACGCTCGCAAACACGCGCACAAACGCACAAACGCACACACGCACACACGCAAACACGCACACACGCACGCGCGCACACACACTATATATATATATGTATATATATATATATCTTTCTCTCTCTGTCTCTGTCTGTCTGTCTGTCTGTCTGTCTGTCTGTCTGTCTGTCTGTCTGTCTGTATGTATGTCTGTATGTCTGTATGTCTGTATGTCTGCCTGTCTGTCTCTCTCTCTCTCTCTCTCTATCCCTCGCACATATATATATATATATATATATATATATATATATATATATATGTGCGAGGGATATATATATACAAATGTGCAACACGTGTATTTGTAATAAGCTAATACGCCACTCGCTGTTGCAGGTATATAATTAGCGGATCACAGAGACGACATTACAAGTAGGAGGAAAAGTCGTTCATTAATAGAAACGTAATCATAGTATAATATCACTCTGAATATAGCCCTGCAGGGACTCGCCTACCTCGTACACGTTGTCCAGAGGTCACACAGAATCTTCTTTGTTATGCGGCATTTTTTGTAGCAAGGTTTTGTTGCACAGGGCTGGCGCTCAATTAGAAGATTTCGCTTCCTGTAAAAGAAGTGCATCACTATGCAGTTCCTGGTAGACTCTGACGACATAAGGGAATAATCGGCACTAATTGTATAAGCAATATGATATGGCATTTTCGATTAATATCATCGCAGTAACTATTCAACAAAGCTACTATCTGTTTGCAGGCTCAAACACATTTACCAGGGACGGATTAAGAGGTTGAACACGCACCCCGTTTTGCCTGAATGAGGTATAGTTGGATTGTTTGTGAGCATCAAGGGGATGTAGTTTAAATTTTTTTTTGATCGTCAACTGGGTGCAGTTTGGCGTATTATTTAGCCTCAAATTATTAGTGGGTGACACACTGGTGAAATATTAGATCCAGCACACCCTGTTTACCGAAATCTATACAGAAACATTTACTACATTAGACATTGCAAATTGCGAATACAATAATAGACATTCAGCAAAATAATTACAGAATACATTAAGCAGAAAAAAGGGAAATATAAATCGTTGTAAGACAAAGATGGTCAATATCGCAGGAGCCACCACATTTCTAATTACAACATGTTTTACAGAACCTTTCCTACATTAAAAACTAATAAGTAAAGAACACTAATTTAGTGTACCGTGATCCTAATTTAACACACATGATATTTCACTGGAAAAATGCAAGGTAGATTATTTGATTACACAGTGCCTCACCCGCAACTTCCGGCTCGTGCACATCGCCGCATTCTCCGCACCACGTCGCCACCGCAACGTCGAGAACAACTGTTCCACTCGCTCCACGGTAGCCACAAGGGGGCGGTAGCTGCGACGGTCGACGAGATGACGCGGTACTCCGGGGATGGACTCGGGGATCTCCAGTAGGGGGTGCTCTTGTCGCTGCCGAGCCGTTTCCGGTTTGAGGCATGCGATCGTTTCACTGCCTTCGTTGCTGCAATATTGTAAACGATTGAAAGGTACAGTTAAAGCGACCTTGTTTGTTCCGTTACCTGGGGTCATGCTCTCAAGCCAGGGGTGGTGAATTTCTTATATATGTCGTTCCATTGCGATTTGCTTTGGCTGGCTGTGTCTGTCTTTAAAAGGCAACGGCAGGAAGTTGCAATTAGCCCGCCTGTTATCCGTTGCAGTTGTATTTGTTTTGTACACTATGCAATTTTAACGTTTTGTGGATACATCATTCCAACTGCGAACTCTGTTTCGGGCTGATTAAATGCACTTTGGAGTACTTTATATGTTCAACATAGTTGTTCTAGTATTAAAACTATTATATTAATCAATAAAAAAAAAAAACATTTGCCTTAACAACACTTGAGAGCGTTTAGCAGTAAACACAACACTATGTTGAAAGGCTTTATTATTGTGTATTTCTGCTGTTGGTGAAACTAGATATTTCCTAAACGTTAAAGTTCACGAAATACCATTGTTTTGAAATCACGATACAGCACGTACACTTACTTACCGACACAAAACCCCGCCTGTAACGTAAAGCCGTCACAACAGTACGGCCGATCCTTGTGACATGTTACGTAGCGCACCTTTGGAATATGTCTGAAAAAAATTGACATTCATTGATTCGTATTTATCAAGACGGATGGCTGAATGAATAAAGTGACACATTCAGGTTTTAAATCCATACCACCAAAAAGGTGGTGCATTGAAAAAAGGATTGATCAAAGATTTCGAGCGTCGAATAATGTGCCCACCCCTGATTCCGCTGGCCTTGCTTTAACATGTTTCAGGTTTCATATTGGTTTAAACTGATCCCGCAATGTGGCGACAAAATTGTGTTGAAAGACGGGTTAGACGTATAATTGAGACTACACGGATTACGTCAATTCTTGCCATTTCATGATTCCTTGAAGTGTTATGGATTTGTTTATTTAATATCTTGATAATTCGAAATGTCAACATTTTTCTAATGGTCCATAATGTTAATATGTTAAGTAACTGTATTATACTCTCTCTCGGTGTTTCTCAGTCTCTCTGTCTCTGTCTCTCTGTCTATGTCTGTCTGCCTGTCTGCCTGTCTGTATGTCAGTCAGTCTGTCTGTCTGTCTGTCTATGTCTGTCTGCCTGTCAGTCTGTCTGTCTGTCTGTCTGTCTGTCTGTCTGACTGTCTGCCTGCCTGCCTGCCTGCCTGCCTGTCTGTCTGTCTGTATGTCTGTATGTCTGTCTGTCTGTCTGTCTGTCTGTCTGTATGTCTGTCTGTCTCTCTGTATATATATATATATATATATATCTCACTCTACACTGTACCCAGGGAGACCAGTTCATCATGCACATCCACAACATAAGACAGTTAAGTTATCCGTTGAATCCTCACCTGATGCCACAGCTGCCGGTGTACCACCACTCGGGGCAGTCCATCTTCACCTTCTCCTGCCACATCTGAGCACAGGCGAATGCGACGCGGCGAGAACACGCCGGCTGGTGGCCACCCCTGTAGCGTCCGCATCCGCCGCATGACTCTGCCAAGACACCATGTTGTTTCGTACACATAATGGAGCGGACAGCATGTACGTAACAATAAGGCTGAACATGGTTGTCAACCAGAGCAAAATTCCCAGCTGAGTGTTGCACGAGGAAGTCGTTGGCTTATCGAGAGAATTTGTATCTGTATTTCACATGCCTTCGTGAGAAATTTCCTAACTATACTTTGAACATATTTGTGATGATGACGTTTACATATTTTGTAGGTAGAAATTGTCCATTCGTTAATTGTTCATGTGTGCTCTGTAAGGATGACTATTTCCCGATGTCTGGCCTACACAGGTCCTTCAGTAATATTTCCCGATGTCTGGCCTACACAGGTCCTTCAGTAATATTTCCAGTTTGTATTATTGTCCTTCTTTCTATCTTTTTTAATTGAGAAAAAATACTTATTATGTGTTCATATCCATTCAATATCTTATACACCTTTATTTGATCTCCTCTTAACCTTCTAGTCTCTAGGGTTGTTAAACCGCCTTATATATTCATGATATTCATAGCGCATTTGTGTAGTCATTTAGTGGCACTCCGCCGTGTTTCCTATCTAGCCTATCTGAATCCTTTTTACGATATGGTTCCGTGCCTGTAAACGTGCTATCAGCTGCTAGGTTTACCTTCGATGTCGATGCATTATCCCACAAAATTCCCACGATTTCCAAAGATGTAATATTCGGGTATACACAGGTAATTGTGCATTACATGTCTGAAGTTCTACAGATGTGGCATTTGATACAGCAAAGAAATATATTAAAACGGCGTACCCATGTAAAATATAGCCTTGAAACCTTTGGAGAGAATCTTGCACTTCCACGGATACTTCGTGTCGTCGCACACTCGACTGTCGTTGAACGACCGGAACAAGACGAGCATTTCATTTGTGTATGAGCGGATGGGTTGTCTCGCCGGATCGCTGCAGCAGAACCTGCATAGAAAGACGGAGACGGCTGAGTATTTTACATCGCGTCATAAAAAAGTAAAAAAGGTAAGTTTTTATATAAAGTAACAACATTATAGTTGCAGTTAATGCGTACACAAATATTCACACAAGTACTCACAACTGTCTATATCCAGGTACTCATTCATACAGCTGAGTGAACAGAAGCACGGTAGAGTGAACGAACTTGCCCAAGGTTCGACACCGCAGCACAGGATTCGAACCCGGGTTCTCTCGGTTGAGAAACCGATGCTGTAGCCACTGCGCCGCTACGCACCATTAACCCATTAACATAACACTGCATGTTGTACTCTGTTAGTATGATAGTATGTTGTCCTAGCAGCCGAGGTTCACTCACTTCGTTCTACGTGCATTCGCATCTTAGAACTATCGCTCTCTGCTCTACTAATTGGTGATTATATATAGGTCTTTAGGCCCAGGCTCTTTTGTGTGCGGCAAGCGAAGACGAGACATCACATCATCTCTTTAACCGAGGCTAGGACAGAGCCCGAGAAATGTCAACCTACCTGGCTCCTGTTAGTGCCAGACTGCTGTTATACCGCACCTCTACGTAGTCCTTACACACGTCGACGTGGCCAGCCACGCCGAAGTCGGACACAAACTGGAGGTATACTCTGCTGCCGCTCGGCGCCTGCGGAACAGACGATGTCAACAGATGACCATTTCTACTTAGTGACTTCGGTTGTTCCTAGAATTGTGACCATTTCAAATTATGTTTCTTTGCTATGAATTGTTTCAGTAATGTCACGTGAGCGCGTGGGTAATTGCATGTCTTGTGTAACGGTGTAACGACAATAGCAATGACTGACACACAAATACACCAACATATTTGATGAATAGCATATCTTATGTTAATAAAATAGATCAGTGGTCGATTATTAAGGTAAAATAATATTGCTAAAATGCATCAACGTGTATCTGCAATAAGAGTTACTTATTTTCGAATTAAGACAACATTTCATTTGATCTCGTGAACTACTTATTCAACAGGTTGGGGTGCACTAATTTTGTTAGTGCCAAAATAGCCCATGCAACGGTCGGCAACAAGCGAAATATGTACTACTAAACATCGATCTATCGATCGTATGATGGAAAGTCCTACACCAACCTTGATCAGCCAGCTGCATTGAACCCCAGGGCGATACCCAGGTGCGGGGTAACCAGGCGAGTAGATTGTGCCGTTGTATCGTGCATCTAGCACTCCCCCGCAGTAGGCTGCCACAACCACCAGCAAGTTGTTAGAGCATAACTGTTATGCATGTTTGATACACATAATGACTAATACTTTAAATGAAATAACTTTATATCCTTTAATTAATTACATCGAAAGTTGTTATTTTTAATAGTCCACTGAAGCTAGGTTTTCATTTTGCTTACCCGTGTTGTGCATGCTGTTTTAACGACCTGTGACATAGCTGATTGTTCAGTAATGGTTGTTGGACATATATTTGGTAGTGGTCACACAAATCAAAGGTAACAAACACGTACATACTAATTACTAGTTGAATATTGAATTAAACCGCGTAGTATAAATACGTCAACAGTACTGCGCCGACGCGATCAAAATATTGCTTAGACGTAGAGACAGAGAGGAGAGTGTGGAGCATAGGTAAGAAAGGGAGAGTGGGGAGCATAAGTAAGACAGGGAGAGTGGGGAGCATAAGTAAGACAGGGAGAATAGGGAGCATAAGTAAGACAGGGAGAGTGTGGAGCATAGGTAAGACAGGGAGAGTGGGGAGCATAAGTAAGACAGGGACAGTGGGGAGCATAAGAAAGACAGGGAGAGTGGGGAGCGCAGGTAAGACAGGGAGAGTGGGAAGCATAAGTAAGACACGGAGAGTGGGGAGCATAAGTAAGACAGGGAGAGTGGGGAGCGTAGGTAAGACAGGGAGAATGGGAAGCATAAGTAAGACAGTAAGAGTGGGAAGCGTAGGTAAGACAGGGAGAGTGGAGAGCATAAGTAAGAGAGGGAGAGTGGGGAGCATAAGTAAGACAGGGAGAGTGGGGAGCGTAGGTAAGACAGGGAGAGTGGGAAGCATAAGTAAGACAGGGAGAGTGGGGAGCGTAGGTAAGACAGAGAGAGTGGGGAGCATAGGTAAGACAGGGAGAGTGGGGAGCATAAGTAAGACAGGGAGAGTGGGGAGCATAAGTAAGACAGGGAGATTGGGGAGCGGAGGTAAGACAGGGAGAGTGGGAAGCGTAAGTAAGACAGGGAGAGTGGGGAGTGTAGGTAAGACAGAGAGAGTGAGGAGCATAGGTAAGACATGGAGAGTGGGGAGCATAGGTAAGACAGAGAAAGTGGGGATCATAGGTAAGACAGGGAGAGTGGGGATCATAGGTAAGACAGGCAGAGTGGGGATCATAGGTAAGACATGGAGAGTGGGGAGCATATGTAAGACAGAGAGAGAGTGGGGAGCATAGATAAGACAGAGAGAGTGGAGAGCATAGGTAATACATGGAGAGTGGGTAGCATAGGTAAGACAGGCAGAGTGAGGAGCATAGGTAGGACAGAGAGAGTGGGGAGCATAGGTAAGACAGGGAGAGTGGTGAGCATAGGTAAGACAGGCAGAGTGGGGAACATAGGTAAGACAGGCAGAGTGGGGAGCATAGGTAAGACATGGAGAGTGGGTAGCATAGGTAAGATAGAGAGAGTGTGGAGCATAGGTAAGACAGAGAAAGTGGGGAGCATAGGTAAGACAGGGAGAGTGGGGAGCATAGGTAAGACAGGGAGAGTGGGGAGCATAAGTAAGACAGGGAGAGTGGGGAGCATAAGTAAGACAGGGAGAGTGGGGAGCGTAGGTAAGACAGGGAGAGTGGGGAGCGTAGGTAAGACAGGGACAGTGGGAAGCGTAAGTAAGACAGGGAGAGTGGGGAGCGTAGGTAAGACAGAGAGAGTGAGGAGCATAGGTAAGACATGGAGAGTGGGGAGCATAGGTAAGACAGAGAAAGTGGGGAGCATAGGTAAGACAGGGAGAGTGGGGAGCATAGGTAAGACAGGGAGAGTGGGGATCATAGGTAAGACAGAGAGAGTGAGGAGCATAGGTAAGACAGGCAGAGTGGGGAGCATAGGTAAGACAAGCAGAGTGGGGATCATAGGTAAGACAGGCAGAGTGGGGAGCATAGGTAAGACATGGAGAGTGGGAAGCATAAGTAAGACAGTAAGAGTGGGAAGCGTAGGTAAGACAGGGAGAGTGGAGAGCATAAGTAAGAGAGGGAGAGTGGGGAGCATAAGTAAGACAGGGAGAGTGGGGAGCGTAGGTAAGACAGGGAGAGTGGGAAGCATAAGTAAGACAGGGAGAGTGGGGAGCGTAGGTAAGACAGAGAGAGTGGGGAGCATAGGTAAGACAGGGAGAGTGGGGAACATAAGTAAGACAGGGAGAGTGGGGAGCATAAGTAAGACAGGGAGATTGGGGAGCGGAGGTAAGACAGGGAGAGTGGGAAGCGTAAGTAAGACAGGGAGAGTGGGGAGTGTAGGTAAGACAGAGAGAGTGAGGAGCATAGGTAAGACATGGAGAGTGGGGAGCATAGGTAAGACAGAGAAAGTGGGGAGCATAGGTAAGACAGGGAGAGTGGGGAGCATAGGTAAGACAGGGAGAGTGGGGATCATAGGTAAGACAGAGAGAGTGAGGAGCATAGGTAAGACAGGCAGAGTGGGGAGCATAGGTAAGACAAGCAGAGTGGGGATCATAGGTAAGACAGGCAGAGTGGGGAGCATAGGTAAGACATGGAGAGTGGGAAGCATAAGTAAGACAGTAAGAGTGGGAAGCGTAGGTAAGACAGGGAGAGTGGAGAGCATAAGTAAGAGAGGGAGAGTGGGGAGCATAAGTAAGACAGGGAGAGTGGGGAGCGTAGGTAAGACAGGGAGAGTGGGAAGCATAAGTAAGACAGGGAGAGTGGGGAGCGTAGGTAAGACAGAGAGAGTGGGGAGCATAGGTAAGACAGGGAGAGTGGGGAACATAAGTAAGACAGGGAGAGTGGGGAGCATAAGTAAGACAGGGAGATTGGGGAGCGGAGGTAAGACAGGGAGAGTGGGAAGCGTAAGTAAGACAGGGAGAGTGGGGAGTGTAGGTAAGACAGAGAGAGTGAGGAGCATAGGTAAGACATGGAGAGTGGGGAGCATAGGTAAGACAGAGAAAGTGGGGATCATAGGTAAGACAGGGAGAGTGGGGATCATAGGTAAGACAGGCAGAGTGGGGATCATAGGTAAGACATGGAGAGTGGGGAGCATATGTAAGACAGAGAGAGAGTGGGGAGCATAGATAAGACAGAGAGAGTGGAGAGCATAGGTAATACATGGAGAGTGGGTAGCATAGGTAAGACAGGCAGAGTGAGGAGCATAGGTAGGACAGAGAGAGTGGGGAGCATAGGTAAGACAGGGAGAGTGGTGAGCATAGGTAAGACAGGCAGAGTGGGGAACATAGGTAAGACAGGCAGAGTGGGGAGCATAGGTAAGACATGGAGAGTGGGTAGCATAGGTAAGATAGAGAGAGTGTGGAGCATAGGTAAGACAGAGAAAGTGGGGAGCATAGGTAAGACAGGGAGAGTGGGGAGCATAGGTAAGACAGGGAGAGTGGGGAGCATAAGTAAGACAGGGAGAGTGGGGAGCATAAGTAAGACAGGGAGAGTGGGGAGCGTAGGTAAGACAGGGAGAGTGGGGAGCGTAGGTAAGACAGGGACAGTGGGAAGCGTAAGTAAGACAGGGAGAGTGGGGAGCGTAGGTAAGACAGAGAGAGTGAGGAGCATAGGTAAGACATGGAGAGTGGGGAGCATAGGTAAGACAGAGAAAGTGGGGAGCATAGGTAAGACAGGGAGAGTGGGGAGCATAGGTAAGACAGGGAGAGTGGGGATCATAGGTAAGACAGAGAGAGTGAGGAGCATAGGTAAGACAGGCAGAGTGGGGAGCATAGGTAAGACAAGCAGAGTGGGGATCATAGGTAAGACAGGCAGAGTGGGGAGCATAGGTAAGACATGGAGAGTGGGTAGCATATTTAATACATTGAGAGTGGGAAGCATAGGTAAGACATGGAGAGTGGGGAGCATAGGTAAGGCAGGGAGAGTGGGGAGCATAGGTAAGACAGAGAGAGTGGGGAGCATAGGTAAGACAGGGAGAGTGGGGATCATAGGTAAGACAGGGAGAGTGGGTATCATAGGTAAGACAGGCAGAGTGGGGATCATAGGTAAGACATGGAGAGTGGGGAGCATATGTAAGACAGAGAGAGAGTGGGGAGCATAGATAAGACAGAGAGAGTGGAGAGCATAGGTAATATATGGAGAGTGGGTAGCATAGGTAAGACAGGCAGAGTGAGGAGCATAGGTAGGACAGAGAGAGTGGGGAGCATAGGTAAGACAGGGAGAGTGGTGAGCATAGGTAAGACAGGCAGAGTGGGGAACATAGGTAAGACAGGCAGAGTGGGGAGCATAGGTAAGACAGGCAGAGTGGGGAGCATAGGTAAGACATGGAGAGTGGGTAGCAGAGGTAAGATAGAGAGAGTGTGGAGCATAGGTAAGACAGGCAGAGTGGGGAGCATAGGTACGACATGGAGAATGGGGAGCATAGGTAAGATAGAGAGAGTGGGGAGCATAGGTAAGACAGAGAGTGTGGGGAGCATAGGTAAGACAGGGAGAGTGGGGAGCATAGGTACGACATGGAGAGTGGGGAGCATAGGTAAGACAGAGAGTGTGGGGTGCATAGGTAAAACATGGAGAGTGGGGAGCATAGGTAAGACATGGAGAGTGGGTAGCATATGTAAGACAGGCGGAGTGAGGAGTATAGGTAAGAAAGGGAGAGTGGGGAGCATAGGTAAGACAGAGAGAGTGGGGAGCATAGGTAAGACAGGGAGAGTGGGGATCATAGGTAAGACAGGGAGAGTGGGTATCATAGGTAAGACAGGCAGAGTGGGGATCATAGGTAAGACATGGAGAGTGGGGAGCATATGTAAGACAGAGAGAGAGTGGGGAGCATAGATAAGACAGAGAGAGTGGAGAGCATAGGTAATATATGGAGGGTGGGTAGCATAGGTAAGACAGGCAGAGTGAGGAGCATAGGTAGGACAGAGAGAGTGGGGAGCATAGGTAAGACAGGGAGAGTGGTGAGCATAGGTAAGACAGGCAGAGTGGGGAACATAGGTAAGACAGGCAGAGTGGGGAGCATAGGTAAGACATGGAGAGTGGGTAGCATAGGTAAGATAGAGAGAGTGTGGAGCATAGGTAAGACAGGCAGAGTGGGGAGCATAGGTACGACATGGAGAATGGGGAGCATAGGTAAGACAGAGAGAGTGGGGAGCATAGGTAAGACAGAGAGTGTGGGGAGCATAGGTAAGACAGGGAGAGTGGGGAGCATAGGTACGACATGGAGAGTGGGGAGCATAGGTAAGACATGAGAGTGTAGAGGTGCACAGGTAAAACATGGAGAGTGGAGCATAGGTAAGACATGGAGTGGGTAGCATATGCAGGCGGAGTGAGGGAGTAAGTAAGAAAGGGAGAGTGAACATAAAATTGGGAACAAGGGAGAGTGGGAGCATAGGTAGAGAGGGAGGAGAAATGAGGGGAGCATAGGTAAGACTGACTGGGAGAAAGGGAGAAAGACAAAACGACGACAACAGGAAACAGTGTCCACAGGACAGACATTGACAGAGATACAGACAGATAGACAAAGTGATTGGAGTGGAGAGAGAGAGAGAGAGAGAGAGAGAGAGGGAGGGAGGGAGGGAGGGAAGGAGGGAGAGAGAGAGAGAGAGAGAGAGAGAGAGAGAGAGAGAGAGAGAGAGAGAGAGGTGTGTAAGGTGAGAGCGAACAGGAGACGGTACCCTTACCATTGTCTCCTGTCTCCACCGACTCGCAGTAGAGGCCGCCGAAGCCGTCTGGACACCGACACCGCCGACAGTCGAGCGGGTCCTGATACCCTTCCCGCTGACACGGCTCCTGCAGTTGTACTCCGGCCTTCTTGCATACATCTGACACACGAGAATATCCATATGTATTGGTTAGTATCCACGTGTGTTATATGTTCCTTATTTATCCAAACGGCAATATTAAATAATATTACGTAAGTGTCTTTCATAATAAAAAATCAATATTATTATTATTATTATAAAAGCAACACAATTCGGTGAACGTTGCTTTCTGATTATTAATCAAATCTCATATCATATAAATATGACTTCTCTGACGTAGCCTCTCTTCCCCCCAAGCTTTCTTTTGCCAACAATATATACATAAATAATATTTTCAGCATTGTATTACTAATGCAGCATGACATGTGCTACATCAACCTGTCCCGCACGCATGCAACTTTCTAATCCACAATTGTGCCTTCTATTTGTGAAATAAAGACAACTGTGTGGAGCCAATTTTTCATCACAATATACGACGGAATGTATGAACGCTCCACGTGTTCGGCATCCATTTGTATGGCTTGACGGACCCTGCTGCTAGGCAATAGGTCACGAGATGGATAGGTCAGTTTCTTTCGCGCGGCTGTCTAAGCACTTCTCACACTACACGAAATGTTAATTCTCAGAACGAAAACAACTGTCTGTCCAATTAATGTCCAAGCTCAGATTCCGTGAAATCACCACGCCAGACTTACCTTCACAATACGCCTTATTTGCAAGTTTCACGTCGAAAAATGACAGTTCTTGTCGTTGACCTATGACCCTCAGCATGAGAGGATCCCGAGTCTCAACTGTTGTGTATGAACTGTTGGCGTCTTTGGCATAAAACTGAAACAGTTGTCGTACACACAAACTATAATCGTAACAACAACTGCCTTGCACTTAACCACATCACACGAAACAAAGGAATCAACGTATCTATTTTATATGTTCCAGAAAACGGAAGGAGATGGGTATGAGATCGTTTGCAACTGTACTGACGGTATTGGTCGTATTTCGGTTTAGCACTTTTGCACAACACTGAAACACGATGAGTAGCACCTGAGTGTAAAACGCTAATTTGGATGGTACCTTATCACTTTGCACTAACGATGGGCAAACGCATAGCTGCCAAGACATGCGGACATATTGACATAGGTAAACAGAAAAAATGGGAAAGAGGGAGGGAGGGAGGGAGAGAGAGGGAGAGAGGGCGGGACGGAGAGAGAGAGAGAGAGAGAAAAAAGAAAAGAAAAAAAAAGAGGGGGTGGGAGAGAGGGAGAGAGAGAGAGAGGGACGGAGGGAGGGAGGGAGAGAGGGGGAGAGGGAAAGAGAGACGGGGAGAGAGAGGGGGGAGAGTTACGTTATTGCGATAACCGCTTACTCAAAAATTAATAATCTAAAGGAAACACGACATGCGTGAGTGCGACGTCGAGAACAATACCTTTGAACCGTAGTGCATGTCTGAGCCGAGATCATACGGAATGTTCAGTGTGACAATCTCTCCCCATGTTCGTTTGTCAAAGTTGTACAACTTGCCGGCTGTCACGTTGTGCTTATGAATGAGTATGTAGCTGTCTCGGTCAGGCCGACTCTGTTCGTGCCAGAAGCCGATGGCGTGCCCCACTTCGTGAGCTATCGTTCCATTCTGAGGTGTCAAGAACAATCCAATATTACTTCGCCGTAACCATATTGCACACCATAAGCAACATTGTCCCATTTTAACATTAGGCTAAATGTCAAACGACACATTCTGGAGAATCATCGACAGCAATAAACAAATGATTGAATCAACAACGGCTGTGAGTCAGTGCATACGTAAACAAAGAAACTGTCCAATGTTTACGCATTACGCTGAACATACACAGGCAGTTGTAATTGTATTGTAACATGATATGGCAGGTTTGTTTTACAACAACACATTACTGTCAGATCTGACTGTTTCATAGCGGACCAAAGAGGTTGTATTGTTGATGGTGTGTTCGGATTATACATTAACAAACAATTGGTGTAAAGAATCATCACACAATTAGTAAACACCGCAGGATGCAGGGTATGATTACCTATTAATTAGACAAAGTTTCATTTGCAAACGATGTGTTGGTTAATATGCAAGATGTGTAAAACACTATTTTTAGTCACATACGAGTTGCTCTATTTGCTAACTGTTTGATATACGCAATAAACTTTGTTTTAATTGAAATAATACACACAATAGTATGACTAAATAACTTATTACGACTAGCTTACACCCACCCGTGAAGCTACAAACCCAGGGTAACAATTCCAATGACTCATTTACTTTGTTGCTATCGCCAATAGCATGCAATCATTTTATAGCTTAACGTCATAGTTACACAACCTAGGGAATGACTGATAATTCATTTTGTCCGCTAACAAAATAACAACGTTTGTGTTTTGAATATTTCATCACTGGGTAGATCAGAGGCCAGAAGTACAAGGAAGTGAATGACGATAGAAAGAGACGAGCGGGTCTCGTTGCCTCGACTTGCAAAATTCAAAAGTGAACGTATATTAAACAACAGCCTACTCACTGATTGACACCCGTCTCCAATAGACACGGTCTGATTCACATGGTGTGTGTATCCAACGTAGGACCAACATCTAGACGAACAGGAAACATACATCTCAACAGGAACGACATCAAGTCCACTACATTGTGCACAAGCAACGTAAGACCTGCATCTATATGGAATATTACACAATTTATGCCTTTCCATTTCTGAGTAGGAAATATAAGAACAACAACTGAACGAGCCGTACCTATAAAATACCAATTCACTTTATATTGTACAGAATACGTAACTTCAACACATCGTCAACATGTTAACATAAATGTCCACATTTTATTAAAATATAAACAGATAGTATATGCCCCTCGTTTAGATAAATAGTAAACCTACATTTCAAAATCAATATTTTCAGTTCGGAGGTGCGAGAGAACCAAAAGGTCGCACGCATGTAAAAGGTACCACAGCATACACAAACGCACAAACGAAACCTCTATACGTCCGATATACACTTTACTAGCATAGGTTACCATAGAGCGTGCAAGAATCAATAATTTGATATTCGTTACGGGGAAAAGCCTTGGTGACGTCATTAGCAGGATATATGACCCAGGAAGTGGCATCAAATGTGACAATGAGGTGCCGCATTTCCAAGACCACACATGTTGTCATTATGAAACTCGTGGGAGCGTATCAATAACGGATGACGTCATAATAGCGCGAAACGTATAACATTTACTTTCCGTGATGTGTTCGATCGTTCAACGTGGACGTGAGCCTTTTAATTCTTATTAATATGACGTACCCCTTTTCAGTGCCTCGCCCAGGACAAATACGCCTGTATTTGCGTGTCAGTAATGCGATTATACGATGCCTTGATGTCACAGCTGCAGTGAGTGACAACTGCCGGTCTTTAACTACGGCATGAAACAAGTCTGGTTGACAATCTATTAAATATTGTCAAAATCTGGTTCAACTTAGAAGTCACCGTTTCTAAACAGTGACAGTCGGTATGCTCCTAAATAGCTTTCTGGTTTTCCCGTCGTTAGACCTGGAACTCGGACATCGGGAGTTCCATCTGCGAGAAGTAAACCTATAGGGGCGTGTAGTATGACAAAGAGGACGTAGTTCGCGTGGTGCATGACGGAAAGTGTTTAGACTTAGAGTTGTTAACGACGTGTCTCAGTTGTTGCTCTTAGATTCTTATCGCAGAACGCATTGTGTGTCGGCGCGATATTTGAGCCGTTCGCTGCCTTTGTGCGCGTGATTGCAGCGACGGTTTCTTCGCACCGTCTGATAATAATCTAATAGTTTTATTTAACGACTTTTTGCTTTGTTTGTACCCCATTCAGCGGTTTGCAATGGCCGCGCTTGTACTCCATGCAAATGACTTGTCGTCGTTGACAAAGTGTACGTCAAAGCAATTTTCACGCGCTTCGTCAAGACAGGGCTGTGAGAAGTGCCGAGTGTCGGCACCTGGTCCGTCTCCGTAGCAAAACAACTTTCACTTACCCGCGCCCTCGTGTGAACATCAGCTTATGTTCGGCCGATCGGTTGTCGCGGAAGTTGATGCACGTCAGTTCGCTCCAGTAAGCAAGCGCCTGCCGAATTTTGTACATCTCCGCTTTACCTACAAAAGATGACCATTGTACATGACGGCAACAATAGACAACGATTTTTTCACCGGTGAATGCGCCATTGAACTCAAGACAGTCAATAGAAAAACTGACTTAAAAGGGGCAGGTTTTTATCGTCCGCGGCAAAGCAATCAATAGTGGCATAATTGACTTTAAATTTGTCCCTTTCATGTTCGTCAGTAGCCGCCTCGAGTTTCTTCTCACATACGTCGGTCATCAGCCGCGTTGATATACGACGACGACGACGACGACGACGGCACGACGACGACGGCGATGACCGCGGCGGTGACGACGACGACGGCACGGGGACAACGGCACGACGACAAAGGCGCGACGATAGCGACGACGGCGCAAAGACGGCGACAACGGCGACGACGGCGACGACGTAACTTAACTAGCTCCGCAAACTTGTTGTGCATCAATATTAAAACGCCACCATTTCTAGATCAAGCATTATAACTACAAGTATTTCCGAAGACAAGTTTTGACGAGTGAATGTTTGTGCGTGCATGTGTGTGCGTGTGCGTGTCCGTGTCCGTGTGCGAGTGCGAGCGTGTGTAAGGGCGCGCGCGTACGTACGTACGTGCGAGCGCGTGTATGTGCGAGTGTATATGTTTGGGTGTGTGCGCGTGTCTGTGCGTAGTGCGATTTATTGAACAATTCACATCAACGCATCAGCCTGTCTGAAAGTTGATTGGCAGAAATAACGCTTTTACTTTCACACAGGAGGTGGAATGACGCAGAAATCACGTCGAAACCCAAGAACTGCTCGTAGACTAAACCGCTAGTGCTGCCAACAAACGATACAATTGAGCAGTTGCGCAAAGTTGCATTAGATTTCAGCCGACTGTAATCGTCGCTCGCTTCCCACCAGCGTGCGTCGTGTCCGTCGCTCCGCATTGATGACACATTCGGCCGGCCAGATACGTTACACGAGACCGCGCTACCGTATAAACCGCGCGATGAAGTGTACTATAATGTCATTCAACATGTGATTGATAACGTCCCGTGTTCTATGAATGTCTGACGACCTCATTATCTGCGATCCCACACAAGCCGACTACCACAGCGGCACTCCGATAGAGTTGGCGTGGCCGCATGAGGAGGGTCTCACTCTGAGCGTGGCTGTGCGTGATTTCAACACGGCGTTTACTCAGTATCCCGGTTGGTTTTCTAAAGAGACGATGCCACTCGACCTGTGAAACATGACAACTGAGCCTGACGTGCCAACCCCACACCGAGGCGAAGGATACAGAATCTCGGAGACACGCAGAATTTTAATGCGTAGAGAGCGCCCCGACATCGACTCCCTATCTCTATCCCGATCGCGCCACGCACTCAGTTCGATTGTTGAACTATCGAACTGAGCATGTGGCACAATCGGGATAGGGAGTCGAGGTCGGGGCGCGTGCAGACACTTTCTATTAACTAGTAGTCTCTTTACTCCACCGCCTCCGTGAAGTGGAGGGATGTTCTTGGGAGAAGAACGGCAACAAAGACATGTTGCAAAGACCAACAAAGACTCCAAGTACACAACTACGAATGCACCATATATTGTACACCACTGGTGTCACATTCTACATGTCCATCCCGATCAAATTTGGCTGCGATTGTGCCTGACAGAAGTTTGCTATCACGTTTGGATGTGTTCATGATAACTACGATCGTTTTATTTAAACATTGTCAGCGCATTAAACATGCAATAACTGATCGCGTAATCGACAATGCGGGGTGACTTATTTTGAAATGTTGGCGCGTTCGGATTAGCAGCTACTATGTTGACGCAAGAGCAACGACCAGGTGTCTGTTCCGTTGCTATCATTCATAAGCGCCGATTCAGTAATAACATAAAGCAACATAACACGACGAATATGGTGCACAATGCTCCATACGGACACATACACTTGACATCAATGTTTCTCATTTGGCACGCGACACACACACGCACTGGCGAGGACAAAGTACAACGTTTTAGTGGAACAATTATCAGTTTTCCGTTGATGCGACGGTGATACCTGTGTTTAGAATAGTGGATGTTTGTTCTTTAGTAAGGCATAGGTAAATCGTTTTGTTTGACGAACCAATCGTTCACGGCTTAAAGTGGTAACCATTCCAAACGATCCACTCAACACGCAATCTGCAGCACATATTTACGTTTGTTGCCCAACACCGTAAGAAAAATGTGTGACACTCCACCATAATGAGTACCATTGCATGACATTCTTACATAAATTATGTATTCTTTAAACATAATATATCATCATACCGAAAAAAAATTATGAGTAGTGTGTTTTTGAAATTGGGAACTTTCAGGCGTGAATTGGTTAGCATTTAGAGCATGATTACTCACGACAGCTTTTTATGTAAGTACCAAGTTAAAAACTATAAAAAAAACTAATTTGCGAACGGATAATATTGCAACACATCGTCAGTGGCAAACAAGCAAAGGGAACAAAGGCGGAAAACGTGAAAGACGCAAGAATAGGGGAACGCCACATCTGAGATGGACGGACTGCGCGAGGAGGCATTGAGAAAATCGAGGGAGAATGAACGGTGGAAAGTACAGTATTGAAAGAAAGAACAGAACGAGTGACTCGACAGTACTCTACCTGACCATCACTCTTGTACAGCAAGTAATAAAGTGGAAGTACAACAAGTTGCGACATCACGAATGGATAACATCCAACGTGTCTTTTCAACCGGTTCTTCTGTTAAACCAAGAGCCTCGTCTGATCATTCCAACAATTTTTTAATATGTTAATTGAACTGATTAATTGCATCCGAACCTTCCGTTAAAGAACACAGACAAGATGTCGTAATAATCTCGAGTCAGCGAGAGCACGTAGCTATGTGCGATGTGCTATGTCCGAAGTTGATCCAGTCAAGCGCAAACATGAGTAACATCGCGATATGTAGTTCACGAGTCTCCGGCCAGCAATCAACGTTTATATTTTGACGTTCACGTTTCCGTAAACCATCAACTTAATGAATATGGTAATTGCGTGATATCTTATAGGTTGTGGAGTATTCCTCATATGCTAGTTGACGACGGGGAGATGGAGATGAATCTTGGGAAAAAATTGACACATGTTAACAACCAGGGCTGTGTAACCAACAAAGAGAGCAAACATCAGGATCACCAATGCGAATGATAAATATACACAGTTGAAAGCAGAAACAGACTGCTAACTGGGTCATGGAACATAGGTCGTGCTTACGATAAACGGAAACGGGGTAATAGGCCAATTTACAAAAGCGTTTGTTGACTATTTCTGAGAAGTTGTATCAATCATACTTCACAAAACGCTAACTGTGCTACGTTACGAAACACGAACATGGTGTACAGAGTTTACGAAAAAAAAGCTAATGCACTCGAGTATTCATATTACGCTACTGATAAAAAGGAAGATTAAAGATCGTACCAATGACAAGAACCAAAAAGAACAACATATTGCACAAATATGACGAATATTTCCGGTACATATACTACAAGGATCAATTAGGTAATAGCAACAGTTTCCCTCAAGGAAAATACTGGATGCAACAAACAATTGTTAATAACGGTAATTATTTCATTGCCGCCAAAGAGCGGGCGAACATCGGAAACTACGGATAATTGTAATGAACACATGGAAACTAACTGCGCTTTACCATTAGTAATGTCAAATTCCGAACACTCCATAAATAGACTTGAAGGAAAGTAAAACCATCATTGAAAGACAGAACAAAGAGCTAACACTGAAAGGTCAAATAGGACCAACAATGGAGCGTGTAATCCCACCAATTACCTTAATTAAGCAGAACCCACTCATGCAAGCTGTCCCGAGGAAACAAAACGTGAATGTGATTGTGTGAAATCGACGACTTATTTTCAAGTGGTAGTTCGCACCTAGAGACAGGAATACTACACGACCGGGGATAAAACTGAACTCAAATATGCAGTACGTAGCGCAAGCAAGGCTTAGTGGCGGGTATCGTATGTCGTAGACAAAGCAAATGGCCTTTTTCCATTCAGCAAAACTCGATATGGTTTGTTTGCGAACAAAGAGACAATGTACTCCCAGAGAAAGACCATGTTGTGCAATCCATGGGTAAGCAAACCCGAGCAGGTGATTGCGTTGATGAGGATCACAAAGATATCAGAAAACAAATGTTCTGCTAACTTAGAAGACTTGGCTTTCATGTATCGGTCACAGGCCGGCGACACGTTTCACGGAGGTGTTTCATGACAAGACGACTCTACCGCGATGGTGCAAAAACGTCTGCAGATGATTGATTTGCCCTCGGTCCCTATGGTTAAAATTAAATGTTGTTGTCCATTAGTAGATGGCATTAGTACAAACTGCAAAACACGTCTTTTTCACGTTCTTTTACATCACAACAGTTGCAATTATTAGTGTTTCTTGGGAATCTTCGTTTGTCTGTTTACGATGTTACAAGCTCAAATAGAGTTAGATGTTTGGAAGTGGCTTTGTTTGTGTTTGTTCACGTACGTGTAAGTGTTGCTGTTATTATGGTTCCTGGCGATGTGCGTGTGTGCCTGCGTGCGTATGTGTCACAGCAGTGTCAGATTGTCGACCGAGCATTCACGATTTGTTTTACCAAACAACAGAGCGTTGTTGAATGTTGATCCCCAAAGTGTGCCTTTGCATTATACTTCGTATTCTAAGTCCCTGCTCTTTCACTGCGCTGCGTGCTCTTCGTGGAACAAATGGATGGCCAACCCTTGGCTACGCCAAAGGCATATATCGTCCAAGTCTTAGTAAAGTTGCGCGTCGCCTGTTGTGTTCGCAAAACTGTCGCTCATGCGACTTTGAAGAAGCCGATCGCTTCGAGTCAATGCGCCGTTTTGTGTTCGCGTCCACGGCAACAATCTCTCTCGTTTGTCGTCCGCAGTTGACATCCATATACCTGCGAGACGTACCTATTCTCTAACGCAGCGGTCTGCGTCCACGTACATACGCAATTCGCCTGCCCCGAGGCAAACGAGTTTTTGTTAAGGTCCTCCTACTGACGAGAACTAGCGACATCAATAAACAAGACGAGCGAATGAGAACACTAGTATTCTGCCAAAGGCTTGTTGAGAGACGTTTACCAGTTGACGTGTCTCGTCTTTATTAAATAATGCTTTTGAATTTGTTTGTTGAAAGGTGAACATAAAATGCTCAATTTACGCGGAAGAAGACGCTCATAGATTAAAAAGTCAGGACGAGAAGATCATTTGTAACAACTGTCGTTGTTGTTGGAACATCAACGTTGTTTTTATAACAGGAAATTAGTTTCATTAAAAACACCGAAAGGGGCTTGTTGGAAAGATGTTTACGTGTGCATAGCATCGCGGGAATGCACAAAGGTTCCACTGCATGAACCACGTCTAAATCGTTTGTGATGTTAGGGTATGACGCACTGTACTCATCCAGACAGTTGTGCTCTATAAGTGCCACACGACGGCGTGGTGCACTAGGAACTTGAACAATGAGTAGTTGTTAACCTCCCAAATGTGCAGCTACATACAATGTATGTGTGTGTAAACGCTAAGGCGCGTGTCGCTGGTAATCAGCAGTGCAGGAGCAGACACGGTAATTAAACTGAACTTAAGTTATTTATCATCATCACTGCGGCTGAGGCCGACCCGTTCCATTCTGACTGATGTCTGCTTTACGAAATGTCTTGCACCGATCTCCCGATTTGGTCTGTATCTCGCATTTTCATTGTTTTAGCCATGTATCCCATTTAATTATATGCTGGGATGTCTTGCTTTTTTATTCTTTCACACTCCACGTTTCGATCTGCAGAATAGCTATTTCTGTCCGTGTCACGTGACCTCTGTCTCTCTGTCTCTCTTCTGTCTCTCTATCTCTCTATCTATCTGTCTCTCTGTCTGTCTGTCTGTCTGTCTGTCTGTCTGTATGTCTGTCTGTCTGTCTGTATCTCTGTCAGTCTGTCTGTCTATCTCTCTGTCTCTCTGTCTGTCTGTCTGTCTGTCTGTCTGTCTGTCTGTCTGTCTGTCTGTCTGTCTGTCTGTCTGTCTGTCTGTCTGTCTATCTGTCTGTCTCTCTCTCTCGCCTCTCTCTCTCTCTCTCTGTCTCTCGCTCTCTTTCTCTTTCTCTCTCGTTCTCTCTTTCTTTATATATATATAATTTTAATATAATTTTAATCTAATGGTGATTATTATGTTCATTGCGTTACTAAACCCTTTAAACCGTCATTGTACGTTTCTGCCGTTCACGTTAAGTTGGCGCAGTATTCTTCATAGCTTCACAAATAAAATGGTGTATTTATAGTCCAAGTACAACAATTAGCTTAACGTAAATATGTGTACTTATCTCTATACACAAATTACTTACCCCTTTTTTGCAGTATTTTTTAGTAGCTTTCATTAGGTCTCTTTCCTTTGAAAGTGTTTAAATAAGTTAAGTTCTCTGTATGCGGGCGCTGTACGTACTCATGCAATGTACCCAATATAGCGCTGTTCCATCAGAATTAACTTGACTATAAAAACGTGGTGGAGCTCATAGGATCGTAAGTGCATTTTTTAAACTAACGTAACATTGTTGTCTGTTTATCTGTGAAGGACGCACATTGGATTGACTGTTTGCAACATTCTTGTGGTGGTTATGTGCATAATCTCTGTGGTACTGGCCCATAAAACATGCCACAAAACAGATATGTAATATACAACTGACTTCAACCTCCTTATCTTACATACTGACAGTAAATACAATTTCCGGTTGTCTCACCCGAACAAGTGTGAAATCAAGCGGATAGGCACCGTTTTGTGTTTTGAATCAATTAGTAGTTGTTAAGACGTCTGACGCACGCACGTCATGCAGTGAATAAACATCGATTTGACGCAAGGGAGAAACCTCAGAATGAGAACGTATTCAACTTGATTTAAACGTTTGCGTGGAGAGGAGTTGTGCCGTCTGCAATTGTGTTCTGTACGAAGCATTATACTTACTGTGCGTCCCGTCGAATATATACGGAATGGGCAGGGCCCATCGTTTCGCCAGTGGCTCGGCCAGTTTACGTTTGGGTCTACGCGAGAGATCTTGCACTATCTGGCTCGCCTGCCATGTCGTCAGCATAATGTCCGACTCGTAGATACCGTCGATTCGGTCTTCTTCGCCTTGCGTCTGCACAGAAACAGCGCGATGTGAGAAAAGTGAAGAAACACACTTTGCGCGCGTGCGCCAGATTGTGCACACTTGCCAGACAAGCTCTGTAACGTTGACGACACGACAATGACGACGTTGGCGATGACAATGACCATGGCGACGACGATGACGATCGATGACTATAACGTCGATGACGATGATGACTGATGACGACGACAGTGACGAGAATGATAACTGTGACGACGACGACGATGACTACGATGACGACTATCACGACAATGACGACGACGATGTGATGACGACAATAACGACAATGACAACGATGACGACGATGCTAGCTGCTCTTCTGACGGTACATAATGTTACGTAACGACAACAAATACCTCACACATAGAGCGTCATAATTAACAAGGTGAGGTTTCTCCACTCGGTTAACGTTAAAGAATCCCCAACGGGTGTCCCGCCGTAAAACTACACAGCATTCACGTTAAACGATATACAGTCTTTGCTATATTGCTAATAAGGCAGTATTGTTTCCGGACATAGCCTTATCTTCAGACTGGTTCTTTTATTACGTTGTGATCACCTTTCCTTTAGAATTCGCTACGGGTTTCTCCTGCGAGAATCAAACACGTGGATATGTGATACGGTGTATCCGCCTCGGGGTGCGCACTGTGGGCACTGTAGGCGCGCTTAATGCAGTCATTTGCTACAATTGTTAACTATTTTAAGGCAGGAGCGAAATCTGCATTGTGGCAGAAACTGTGGAAATAGAGAAGGACCACCCTGAAATAACATGAGGTCATTATTCATTCGTTGGCGTGTGAAATATCGTCGCATGACAGGAATATCTACCACTTACATCCTCGTTCGTCAATGTAGGCGTACTTCTTAATTACATGTTACGTCAGTTAGTACAGTCGCGTGGAATACGCTCTGTCCAACACATGCGTATAGTTTTTATTACATCATCGCACACGTTCAAATACAAAAAATAAACCGCCGTTGGATCGCTATGGCGCATTTGTTCTATATTTAAACGTAGTTTTCAGAAAGCATCCCATACGTCTATATAAATATTAGTATACACTATCAACATATATCCAGTGTTCTTTGCGATCATGTCGACCATTCACAGCGAACCAGGTTGACTTTCAGGCGAAATGACCTTTTAACTCTGAAACTGTGAAAACGTCTATTACGATAGTACTATTTATTTACGTCACGCCGTGACGTCGTGTTCAAAATGACGCTGTTGATGAAGACGAAACTATTGTTAACGTCATCGCAAGCCAACGGCAGACAGCCGACATATAAGTTGTTAAAACGAAAGGACAAATGACTTCGACGACAGAGAGCATAATACATCATGGATTTGCGTTGGATTTGCCAAAAAAATCATTATGAGTGAAACATAAATATAAAAAGGTATATTTGGGCCCTACACTCTGGTGTCATCCTTCTAGATAGTGGGTTGTACCACAAGTAATTAGCTGCGAATTGAGGCATTTTCTGATTATTTGAGCCTATGCGCACAGCTGTATGCCTTTCGCAAATGTGCAATTTGACATAATAATCGCAAATTGTTACTCACGTGCGATACGCCCATTTTCTCTTCTGTACGTCTTTGCATCTTGACAAATAGTTCGAAGAGCCGCGAAGAGTTCGGCGCCACTGATGCGGGACTCGGCTCTGGAATCTGTAAAAAGAAAACACGTCTACATGAACTGGAATGGTGTAGACTGCACGAATACAACACGAGAGTACTGAGATGCATATAGAAATAGTCCCTGTTTAAAGTTAGAATGGTTGATTTCGGATGCTTGCGGTGGATTAAGTACACATGTCACGTACACAAACCTGTACGTTTTGAGAAAGTTCTTAAACTCTGCAATCCAACTATGGTATACCTGGTGAGAATATAATAGCAATGCCTTTCAAAATATCAGCACAGTATAATGGTTATATAATAGATAAAGTAGCGTTTTTTTAAGAAAATATATTATTTGTATTTTATTTTCACTTTCTCTCATCTTCAAGGGAGACTGCCTAAAGTGAATATTTCAGAAAATAATCATTTGTTTTAGAACACCTTCCACTATTTTGAGGTTACACCAACACCTTTCCCCGGAATTCAAGCTTTAACCTGTTTTGGTGAAACGTACGAAACTGAAATAATGAATGACAAAGCTTGCCAACAAGACCAAATTACATTAACAAGCGTTTTCCCTTTATTTTTTAATAACAACTAAATACGTAAACAACATAGCAACACAAGTCAGACGCTTTAGTATATATCAAAGTATAATATCATAAAATGAAAAATTGCTATAATTGTTTCATCAACCAATATTCTAACATTAATGTTGGTATGTCCAATATGTGAAACACCTATTAACACATGTGTTAATATGTGTAATACCTATTAACACATGTGTTAATATGTGTAACACCTATTAACATATGTGTTAATATGTGTAACACCTATTAACACATGTGTTAATATGTGTAACACCTATTAACATATGTGTTAATATGTGTAACACCTATTAACACATGGGTCAGTGTTTAAAGCAATATATCAACATTGTTTGGATAGCACTACGATGCCGCAACGAGAAGACGCAAATTATATAAGACAAAATACAAATAACACAAAAACCGTGTTTGCAAATGTTCAGATTAAATTATTGTTCAGACAATCATCAGGGACAAAGTATCCGCGAATTGGCGTACATATTTGGTTGAACTTTACACTGACCGTTATCATACATCAGGCTCGTAACGACATCGACCTTTTTAGATATCTCGAACAGTTCACGCATCGTAATACATATCATTCGATCATAAATTACTTTTCGAGAGGCAGAAGAACCTCATTAAATGCACCCCCTCAATTAGATTGTGTATCGCTCTTCTCGTGTTTAAATGCTTCATTAGTTCTGCGAAGAATTCACCGAACATTTCTAGCATTGGGTATGTCATGCTGTCTCACAACGCAAATGTGTTGTTTCGTTTAAGGTAATAATCCGTCAAAGTAACACTGTCTTCTACTGGGTCCAGTCAAAATACAGCGCGTATTGTAAAGAATGGCTTTGTTTCTTTACACTGAAGCTTAAGGTTATTGCGCTTTCCGCAAGTTACATGATCCAATTATAAAAAGTCAACAATTGGTATGTTTTAGCAAATTAACGCATTTCTTGATTAAAGCGCACAACTGTGCAAATTACTTATGCTATTTACCCACTGACACACAGCACACATTTGAACATTAACGAATCTGAGTATGTATTAAACCACTGAGGACGGCGTTTTAAAGATTCTCTTTTCGGAAGTTATTTAAACACTGCTTTTAATGTGTTAAGCCTGTTTATTAATTATTATCAGCTGCCCACGTTTCTATCGCTTCGAATGCATATTGAAGAAATAACTTCGTTCGCCCAGTGACGTTGGGTTGATTTCATCACACAACCAGAAGCGAACAGGTGCAGTTACCTTGCGAGCAATGAACCGTCTTGAGTACAGTCGTGACACTTAAAATGCACCTTTCACATCCTCGACAATACGAAAAGATGGATATATGAACCCGCATTTCATGATGGATATATGAACCCGCAAGAAATCCATTGCTGAAGCGTATCGTTGTTGCTATTGTCCTCTCCGACTCATATCAGGTTTCTAGAGGTCTAAAAGTAAACGTTGATATCGCCCCGCATGCAAATTGCCACATTATGCGGACAACGTCTATACTGCTAGCTGTATCAGCTTTCCAGGTATACTAGATGACCAGGTCGTTATTTATGTAATCGCGTCGGTATACAAGTGCTTCGAACCGCCCAACCGACCCACCACCAACCGACATAAATATTTTTAGACCGCTTTACGACTGTTAAGCACATACCATAACTATCCGCCTTTGAATGCAAATATCACACAATACAGTTCGCACAATTCGCATTTTATTATATTTATGTCGGTAATATGCTACAGCAATAAAACGTAATATACTCGGTATAACATTGGTCATTTAGATGTACTTTGATGTCGAACAATTAAGATGAATTGGGCATTTGTTATTATGCGATGGCGTTAAGAGTATAGGTTAATCAAAGAAAATAGTAAAAATGTGTACTTCATATGAAGTAAATGAGAAACTATTTACACAGTTTATGATGACCTGACGAAGTTTAACTTGCATAACACTTTAACGGTTTCCCAATTCCGTCTCTGACGCTTATGTTTTTATTGACACGAAATATTTACTACCTATAATAAGAGTGGTAAATAGAGTCATGGTCACCATTTACCTCGTTTAGAGAAAAAAGCTAGACAATATTATTACAGGAAAATGCCCTACTCTTGGAAAAAATCTGCATTGCGATGGCTCCCTGTAGCAACTCAAATGGAGGAAAAGAATTGCAATGAGGCGCAGTTCGTCCACGATGATAGTTGTCAGACTCGTAGAACTACAATTTGTCAGACCATAGTTACTCGGGAGTCGACGCTGAAGTCTGGTCACACACGACCACACTCAAACACCAATTACCTGTCGACTTTATTAAGTCCTAAATCACGGTCATAAAACAGGACCGCAGTTTCTATAGAGTCCCTTCGTTTCAAAGCCGAACCTTGCGGTGAAGCCTTATAGCAGGGCGGCAGACGGGTGTGCTCAAAGCAAGGGTATCATTGCTCGTTTGTTTTATGGTCGGTTCTTACTAATGCTGCACTGGGCGAGACATCATTATCGGTCGAACTGTCGCATTCAGCGCTGCTCTGCAATTTGGTCGTACCAAGTCGGAACCTCGCAATCTCCCGCCATACTATAACTGACAAAATGGACTTGACGGAAGTTGCAGGAGAACCAAACGCATAAAGTAAACGTTGTGGATTTATTTCGTTTGTTTTAATTGTGGTTGTAAGTGCTAAACGAGCTCGTAAACAGCACGACACGTTTGCTGCAGGTAAAAGACTACTGACGCGCCGATGTGCATACATGTTTTGCATTATGCAAAAAACAATTTATTAGAAAAATACGTAGATACGTGTACAATATTAAACTGCTATACATGCTATCAAAGTCATTAAAACTGTATTATTATATGTGATATGTTTGGATATGTATTGTATTTGTGCATATACACATGAAAAATTTTTATTTTTTATTTTTTTTTACAAGTATATTGATGTGTACTATTGACAACTAGTATTTGTTTATTTTAACATACCATTAATACTCCAATACATGCATATATGTAATCAAGTAATCTCGGTTTCTTTTCTTTTCCTGCACAATTACATTTGCACTTCCTTCGGTAAAATTGAGTTGAAACAAATTATTATTGTGGCTCCTATGAGAGCGACTGTTATTGTCTTAATAGGAGTCACAGACCCCATCTAATTTGAAACTACACTGCATTTGTATATATGAATATATATGCCTATTCACGTTACGTTAATTTGATATTATACACATATTGTAATTGGGGTCTAAATAAAACTTTCTTGTTCTTGTTCTTGTGTTCTATCGAAGCTATTTCAGAAATTGGCTACATATTATTCACTGTGGTCATATACCATTGTTTATTTCATTAATGGTGTTAAAAAATAAATATGCGGCGAGAAGCCGGGTGAGATGGGCAGGCTTCTTGGCAAGGATGGATGGAGGCAAACTTGGAAAGAGACCAGAGGCAGAACAATACCAAGGACGCAGGAAAAGGGGAAGGCCACAACTGAGAAGGGAGGACTGTGTGATATATGAAACGAACGGATGAGACTGGAGGGTGTTGACAAGAAACAATAGAGAGAATGAACAAGACGAGTGATTCCACAATACTATACCTGACGTCACCCCTGTACAGGGAGCAGAGAGAAAGAACGCAGGCAATAAAAGCATGTGCATTTTGAACGCGCACGATGCTATTGAGCCTCGGTACCTACATATCAACTTTTAAAATGTTTAACGATCGTACATAAGGAAACAAGTCTCTAATTGTTTTGTACAACACCCGAACTAATTAGAGTCTACTTGAATGTTAGAAGTATCCGTTCAGACAAGTACACGAAATATAAAAATTACCAAAGAAAATAGGTTCACCGTTCAGGAAGACGAGAAAACCTGTGGCTGCAGCAATATGAATAAACTGGAGAACGGAATAACCGATGACAAATATCCAACTTGCTACAAAAAATAAATCAGCTGTTTTGAATATAGTCATACGTTCAAAGGTGTAATGCTAGAGAGAGCTTCCAGAGAAGTCGAGATGGTGTTCGATTGAACAGTCCTGCGGGGGCTAATGCGTCGGAACCGGGGATAAAATATGTTTTATGAGAGATTGGATATATGATTAGCCCCCAATATTTAGGAAGTGGCGCATGTGCATTTTGTGGTGAAATTGGAGGTTTCTGTTGAGCCTCAAGATGGGTTGCAAATGGAGGTTTTTGGTGAGATGGCGATCCTCAACGGGGGGGGGGGTGTGTGCAAATGGAGGTTTTAGTGATCCTCAAGGAGGGGTCAATTGAAGGTTTTTGGTAAGTATGAGCCCACCCACCACTGAATATTCACCACGTTCCCACGACAATGTAGGGAATAAAGCGTAAAGCGCGCTGAGCACCCATAAGGACTGGATACTGCGCTGTATAAGACGTTACCTTTTACTTTTACTTTGACAACATCATATTACACAAAGAAAGGTATTGTTTGACAAACAACCACGTACTAAATAATGCATCACTACAGTGAAAGTTCAATATTCGTCCCAGAACGTGACAAGTGGAAACAGATGTTTGATATTACATACAGAGCCTGCAAACCAATTGAACGCGCTGTATCTGTAGCATATATAAAGATCCACGAAAAGATATGGAGAAAGATCAAATGTGTAGGATTTAGAAACTAGACCGTCCAACATTCACGCATAAGTCCACACGTTACAGTTGGTACAACATTAAGACATCAGAATTTCAAATATAACTAGTACAACATACCGATATGATACATTCCATTAAAGTTAGCAATGTTAGTCATTAGACGTACTCCTAGGATAAGTACAGCGTTCATATAGTATGCCTTCTGATAGAATTAGTACAAAGAACAGGTCAAAACCTGCTTCAATGTTTTGAGATACGATACGTTAGAAGACCTTAATGTGTCGTTTGGATTTTCTACAGGAGTGAACATTGGCCAGGGGTAATCAGGAGCACCAATGGGCTCACACTAATACAAAATTAACATTATCAGCCACGCTGATACCATTCATATATGGTGAAGAGAATGACACTGCCTGAGGCTGACACCTTTCGTAGAAAGAGATCATATTGGATTGATGGCGAGGAACAAAATGCAGAATTAATGTGATGCGGACAATGGTAAAATGTTTCTTGAATGACAATAGGCCTAATAGGCTAACTTTACAAATCTGGACAAATGGCTATTGTGTTAACTAATTTTGGAACGCAGTCTGCTTGTTAGTTGAAACTCTGCCGATGTTGACGCTGTAATGTTATTGGACTAGTAGTGGTATATATATTTCTCTTCTCGAGACACCATTGCAATAACGCATTAAATATCATACAACTGTCTCTAAATATTGCTGTGTGATCAAAAGAGCATAAACTGTCGGCATACTTTTGTCCGATAAGACAATGATATGCGTCTCCGTTGTCAAATTCGTGTTATGCATCGTGTGGTATGGAAGTAAGCACACATTGAAATACATGAAGCTCCCGTTGTCAGTGTTGCCGGTTATTTCTCTTCTCCTCTTCTGATAACCCTCTGAACAGTAAGCCACTGGTGGTCTTTATCGTCGGCGGCAATATCTCAAGTGTTTATGTTGTTGGTAGCTTTCTGTGTGTCATGTTTTGTGACAAATTATGGTTGGTCAATATGTCGCGTCCTACAGTCTAAGAAACGTATCGTAAAAATTACGGTAACATGACTGTCAGAACGAGTGCCAACTAAGTACAAGATCCACGTTGTTCCAAATTGTTACGGAATAATACTGTAGAATGTATGATAGCATCCTCACTGCGTATTGTATTTTTACGGAATTGTGTTGTAGAATACACGGTAGCCTCTTCACGGTGTACCGTATTTTTAAGGAATTATATTGTAGAATATACGGTAGAATGTTTACGATGTACTTTTGTAATTACAAAGTCACCATACGAGATCTTTTGGTATACATCCGTGAATCATTTGTTAATAATGGCCGAACAATCGCGGACATCGCATAGTTGCGCTATATAACAATTATGCTGAAGACGAGATCGCACTCTAGTACCTATGTGTAACTTGGTTTTGTCTGTCATGTCAGGTTGCGCTCGAAGCAGCGAAAGCCATAAACTTTACGAAAATGGATAACTGCGCAGATAGATGATAGATGCATATTTGTGTTATTCGTCTGATTATTAGTGCGCCACACGTTTCTGCCACGTTCACACACGCACACGCAGACCTGCGCACACACGCACACTCAACACGCACACAAACGCGCGCACGCGCACACACGTACGCGCACACACTTATAGTTGTCGACTCCTAACTTCTGGCAGTTCACACGATTCTAGTATTGCCGTACGTCGTGGAATGTACACCAAGACACTTGAAATAGATGCAATACGTTGAGTCATTTGCTATTAAGAAAACCTGATGAGCCCCTGGAATGAATGAACGGACATGCAACATCTCGCAAGTAATCAGAGCGGCATCACCATCTATAGAGGATGACGTTACCGGGCATACTATTCCTGACATACCATTCGGAATTTCCAAAGTAATGAAGTCTTATCTTAGCCACGCTACAGGTCAATTTCATCTAACCGACCTACCGCTTGTCTAACTGGATACCCCTCTGTTCATACCAACAATAGTCCTCTCTGTTATTACGCCTCTTCATACAGGATGATGCATACGGAATTGCGTTCTCATTTCGGAAAGGCTACACCGTTCGCGATATTCACCGTTATGTTATGGATCGTGACGCTATCGTCTCAACAGATGTAACCCGGACCTCCGTAAGCAATGCCAGGTCCGCATCATTGTATTGAGCATATTATGCTAAATAACATTAAAAAGAAACAAAGGGTTTGCTATGGTCGACCAGTGATCGTGTCGCAGAACGGGTGGTAATGCAATATTCGCATAATGTGGTTCCACATATAAACACATCCATCATTGCCGGCGCTCTGGGTGTCTGAAGAAAGGCCCTACTAACCTCGTCACTTTCTCCTTCGCTTTCTCACAGGTGGAACCCGCTAAAAGAATGCGGAAGTTGTGTTTCCGTTGGAGGCCAAGAAGGCATTCAACTGGTAAGCGACTGCGGCCACGTACATGGAAGTACATTGGAGTAGTCAATGATGTTTTCTTTTGTGTTTTGCATTTTCAACAATTTATGTGCAGTGGCAATAATTATTTTCATCTCCTGGTCTTCTAAAACGAATGATGCGGACACATTTAATGCCATATTGTTCCATTAGCCTATCAACACTGAGAAATATATGTTAATCCATGTGTATGGACTAACGCAACACGTGTGCTGTATCTGCAAGATCCATACCGCATCAGTTTGCTGTCTCCTATATATGGAATACTGATTTAACGCCCCAAAATAACGTCGAGCGAATGCCATAAGGCAACAAGCGACAGTTGCCTGTCAATCATCGGTGCTTATCGGGAATACTTTGCGGTCGGTCACGGTGTCCATTCAGATAGTCCTGGCCTGGCAAATTTAGTGGACGATCATAATGTTGCATTGTAAAGACCCGCCACCAGCGCCTGTCAGGGGTCTTGTCAACTGAACACGAATCCTTGTCGACGTGCATTCATTAGGCGTTCGGTGTCAAGCAGACTGGATCACTTTCTCTTGTCAAATCTTATCTCCATGACCTGTTCACTCTTGCGAAACGCCACGCCGCTGCAAGAATTGCTCGGCATCAGACGAACTCTGCCAGCACAGATCGCCAGATGTCCCAGTTAAAGTGGTCATTTCTAGCTGACTTTTCATAATGTATAGTAGTTAACTTGAATTGTCAGTCGTTATTTTGACAAATGGAAATTGCATAACAGATCTACCAACCTGCTTAGTTCATGTTCAGCGTCAAAGCGAATAGTACTTACTTTAACACACACGCACACGGACAGGTTCACGCACAAGTACACACACACACACACACACACACACACACACACACACACACACACACACACACACACACACACACACACACACACACACACACACACACACACACACACACACACACACACACACACACACACACACACACACATACATACATGCATGCGTGCGTGCAATATCTATTATTTTCCACCCGCTATCAGCGTTCAGCACTATTATGTAGTCGTGTTATTTTAATAAATAACGAATCTTATTTGCAACATTTACGTAAACCACACACTTACGTAAATGCAGCATGTTGTGTACCTAAACATTGGAGCCAACCACAACACTCGGTGAAAGCACAAGGGTAATTACGCAGGTATGTGAACACATGAATAGCTCGCAACAGCGAGGGACGTGTGCCATATTGTGGAGATTATAACCGATCACAACAACCAGCCCTACATTCGGTGTGTTCCTTAATATAAATGAGAATATGCACAAGTGGCAACAGCCAAACCTAAGTTCAGTTTAAATTTTGTAAAAAAAACAAAGCATGCATTACCATCAATTGGTACATGTTCTCGCAGCAAGGTTATGTGCTAAGTTCTTGCAACAATGACCTGACCTGAGTTCAGTTTAACTCTTAAAGCAAACAAGTACGTGCACTAGGCAACGATGATCAGATGTAAGTAAGGTTTAACTCTTAAAATAAACAAGTACATATACTTGCCGCAACGTACTGTTCTAAGTTCGGTGTAACTTTCAATATAAACAAATGCGTGCACCAAGAGCACCGATCATATATCAGGTCAGTTTACGTCTTAAGATAAATACGTACATGCACTTGCAGTAACGACCAGACCTTGCCTGGTTGAACTCTTAAAATAAATACGTAGGCCTACATTCATTACCCGCAACGACCACACTAATGTCAGTAGCAACAACATGCATTAGCTGCAACGACCAGATATATTTCACACGATTTAACAAGATTGCCACCCAGAGAATTAACTTTAGATGGCAGGTGGACAAGGAAGCCGTTTGGCTTATCGAGAGTCCAACCCTTTTTATCTACGCGCATCCCGCCCTTCTGAGGTATGTGTCGATTTTATTTTAAACATATTCACACTTTTAGCACCCACACAATCAGCAGATAATCTGTTCCATTCATTTACAGTCCTTTGTGAAAATGAGAACTTTCTTATATCTAATCTCACTGCTCCTTTACTAAAGTAACTTCACGTCCTCTAGTCCTTATGTCTTTCTTAACTGAGAAAAATATATTTCTATCAATATTTTCATAACCATTCAATATTTTACGCATTTCTATCTGATCTCCCCTCAATCTTCTGGTCTCTAGTTTTGTTTAACCACATTCGTTTAGGCGTATTTCGTAACTAAGATCCCTCATTTTTTGTATCAATTTAGTCGCTCACCTCTGTACTCTTTCTAGCTTCTTGTAATATGGCCTCCACGCTTGTATACAATATTCTAAATGAGGCCTAACTATTGTTTTGTACAGCGATATTATTAGGTCTTTTTCCATATACGTTATATTTCGCCTAATTAATCCAAGGATTTGATTTCCATTTGAAGCGACAATACCGCACTGCCTTGAAACCTTCATATCAGCACTAAGTATTTTTCTTTTACAATAGTACTTAGTACAGTACCCCCATTATATATTGTACATCTTCGTTCCCATGTCCTGTATGAAGGCATTTACATTTCCAAAAATTGCACAACATTTGCCACTTTTCAGTCCATTTAATCAACCTGTCAAGATCACACACAATATCACACTCATGTACACGTTCAGTTTAACAGTTAAAATAATAAATACATTCACTAAGAGGAACGACCAGATATTTACGTCACGTCTTAATAAATATTAAAAAGTTCATGCATTAAGTATAATTTTATTCGTAAAATAACTACGGCAATGCACCAGCACCAAGAGGCCCCAAGTTCGGTTTGAGTCTTAAAAACAATTACGTGTATGCAATAGAAGCAAAACCAAACCTACATTAATATCAACTGTCAAAAATAGAAGTACACGCGCTTGTAGTAACAACCATAAACAATTATTTAAATTCGGTTTAGAATAAACAAAATAAACAACTAGATGCACTGGCAGCAAAGACATAAGTTCGATTTTTGTAAAGAAATAACCAGATGTAGGTTCTGTTTGATTCTTAACATAAACCAGTATATGCATTGACAGTAACGACCACATCTAGTTCGGATTACCGGTTAAAATCAACAAATGCATTCACTAACAGCAACAACCCGAACTATGATCGTTTTACCACTTAACATAAATAGGTACGTGATCTGACGGCAACGATCATAAGTTAATTTTAATTTTTCAAATAAGCAAATACGTGTGCAAGCTGCAACAACCAGAGTTAAGTTCGGCGTAACTCTCACAATAACCAAGTATTTCCACCAACAACAACGTCCAGACTTAAGTTGGGTTTAACTGTTAAAATAAACAAATGTTGTCTCTATCAGCAACGACCAGACTTTCGTTCGGTTTAATTTCTGAAATAAATAAGTGTTTGCACTAGCAGCAACGCTCAGACTTAAGTCCGGTTTAACTTTAAAAATAAACAGTTGTTTTCACTAACAGCAACAACCAGACTTAAATGCGGTTTAATTCTTAAAATTAATAAGTGTTTTCACTGGCGTCAACGACCACACATACGTTTAACACTTAAAATAAACAAGTGTTTTCACTAGCAGCCACGATCAATCTTAAGTTCGGTTTAACTCTTAAAATAAACAAGTAGGCCTAATTGCACTAGCAGCATCGTCCACAGTTCAGCTTGGCTTAATTATACAATAGAGGGGGAGAATACTGTATCTCAACTGCAGTCGTTTCTCCTGATGAGTACGATTTTATGTTTTGATAGTTATAGCATGTTATGCCCAGTCCTCACAACCAGAGGTTGGTCTTCCTGTTTTAGTCGGTGCCGCTGAGGACATAAGAATAGGACGTTGCGTTGACGGCTATTTAATTATGTATGCTGACAGAGTACGTTGATATATTACAAATGCCCCGTGGCATTGAAGGGTACCATGTTGTTCACTGAAGGTCAGATACCCCACACGTCGGATATTCCGCAGGGCGTTTTAGGAATTGTCTCCGTCCCAGAGCGGTATTGACACGAGTACACAAGGGAAGAGTTGTCAATTCGTTGGTTTGATTACAAAAATGTATACGTTTATGAGTATTTGTTTGAGAAATAAAATTGTTTTACAGAAACTTACATTCCCATACAATTGGTCGAGCTGGTAGGGTAGGAATGTCTCATATGAGATATGAAAGATATGTCATTGGGTAGAGCGGAAATGTTACGGAAATTGATTTATTAATTTCCAGCTAGATAATGTTTCAGAACAATTGGAAATAATACTATTCTCGTCGAATAGAAAGAGGAATGGAAAGACACGTCGTGCGCATATGGTTATATATGCCCTGTCTCGATGAGTATGGTGTCTTCGTGTATCTTTCCTTAAGCTATTATATGTGTAAACATAAAGTTATAACTATTACAATGTGAACCCATTTTTGTATACTGGCCACATTATTCGACAAGTAATGTCTACTTTCCCGGCATAAACGTATGCATTAGGGTTAAGCGGGGGCAAGCGATAATGGGAAAGCAATGTGCCTAGACGTTTTACGTTAAGGCCAAACATTTCCATGATGTCGCTGCTGTTGACATTGTGATATTCTTCACCAGCGCAACAAGCATTGCAATAATTACTAAACGAAAAATGCATTGCTTTTCAGACTCAGCCATTCATTTGTGTTCATGAATGAAACGGTCGCGGACTTACGACAGCAGTCATTTTGTAATGGAGTGAGTTATTTTCAAATATATGCAAACACTATGTACAGCTTTGGAGAATGTTGTAATCCTGAAAGACTAACAAAAAGGTACACATCCGTTCTTAGTTCGTAACGGCAAGACGCCAGAAACCAAGCAATCAAATCCTCACTTCGATAGCGGATGACTTCACGAAGTATTCGAACGGGACGATTAATGCAGATTGCGTAATTTTAAACGGTTATTTTGCAACGCTGCGCGCGTTTCTACGATCGTTGCGTAAAAACTCCCTAAACGTGGACGGTTTTCGTGATTTAGAACAAGCGTAGAAACACAACTAACATTGCGAACAATCGCCTATCGTCCGGTACGAAACTTTGATAAATAAAGGCGTCACGGGTCCTTCCTTTACAGTGTCGTATATCAGGAACCATTGAACGTTGGCGTCTGGTTCGCAAAGACTCAAGGAATAATACAGTAAACTAGCATACGACACACACATGCATATTCTAGGTCGATTAATTATACAGTTATAGCATTCTAGTCAACCGTAGTATATCTAACTTGCCGTAGTATGGGATAAATGAGTCGAAGTGAATAAATAAAAACTACAAAAGAGAAAGTGAGCTACAATAATTTATCTATGTCCATCGATAAAACAACAACAAGAACGTGTATTTCTTATACCATGTCGAGGTGTATGAGGTCTGGCACAAGTACAACTACACGCTGCTGTACACTAGTGTAAACATTACATATTCGTAACTCACTATTCGAACAACAACAATACGTATGATTTATATAATTTGTGGTTATGTAATTTCGAATAAATCATTAACAGTAATAAACCGTACCAATGACGTCAGGTCGCGGACACAACAATCTCGAAACTCAGTACAACATTTAAATATATTTGACAAGGCTTCCTTTCCCAGTAACAAATCCCAGATAACAAGTGAACAAGAATCCCATCGGTTTATCGAGATAACAAATATTACCCGCCTTTTTAAGAGCATTTAAATAATCATCTTAATCATCTAAACTCTACTATTAGTAAGCCACATTATTACATATGTTTGTTTTGTTATAGTTAATGCTTATCGGTTATGGACGCAGAGTAGTTACTCTTCCAATAGTCTATTTTACCAACATATATGTCCGTCTTGCAATCGGAATTATAAGCTTTTGTACAATATTCTAAATGTGTCCATCATCAAACAAAGGTGTAATTATTTATTTTCTTTATAAGGTATATTTCTCATATTCAACCAAATATATAGTTACCTTTGAAGCTGCTATCGTATAATGTTATTAAATGTATATTTCATCACGTATTAATGCATGTATGTGTTTCTCTTTTACTGTAATAGGCCTACTAAGTACCTACCGTTTTATATTCTACATCCATGTAACGTAACCGTGATGGCCTCTATGCAATATTTCTTATAGCATCTTTCCAGGAATATGTCTTTGTGAACCTTTCCGTTTTTTCGCAACGAAAACCTGACACACGATACTCTCAACATGTTAACAACAAGCGATATATGACATTTCTTGTTGTCCCTAAACACGCCCCGGGAATTGTCGTAAAAGAAAGTAAAACTTATAAAAAGAGAAAATTGGCGGTGTACATACGTTAACGTTACCACAAAGTATCACGATAAAAAGTAGAGGAAAGGAAAAGTTTTTTTTAGTTGACTATACTTAACAACTTCCGCTGAAAGGTAGTTCACAAATAGTTAAACATAATAGTAGAAATTAACACTTCCGTTGACAGCCATCAAGTAGCTTACCCTTAAGCAGTGGAACGTGTGACTGTCTGAAACGTCAGGCAAACTTCGGCTATAAGATTTCTGCTTCTAAAAAGTAAGTTTATGCAAAATATGTTACAGACAAAGAGGAAGCCTCAATTATGTAATTTGACAATCCGACAACTATTTCACAAGGCATTCATGCTCCGTAATTCCGAGTGCATTTCCAGCTAGAATTGCGTCCGAGAAGACCCCCGACTAGAGCCGTAAGCGTTGATTGTGTGCGTCATCATGTCGACGGAAAATCGGCTAATCTCATTTGCCATGCTGACGTTGGGTGGCGCTGCCTATCACATTATCACTAGAGCGCAGGTGAGAAGTGAACGCGATCCGTGGAGATCTGCACGCGATAGCCGTAGAAGGGCCGCGATTGTGCCGTGGCGCAGAAGGCGGCTAGGTACGTTCGGTACACGGGTAACACAAACCATATAAATCTCTATACCCGATGATTAACGATCTGCCCACAACCATCAATCATTTCGGGCGTGGTGCGCGGGAAGCAACAGTAAAGACGCTGGTGATACGGCACGCGTCGTCTGCAACCTAGATACGTTGTCAATCATGTAAAACGTCAACATCGGTATACCGTGATTTAGCCACGGTCGAAGTAGGCAAATGAAAAGTAGACCATAGAGTTATCGAAGCATAAAAAAGTGTTTTCTATATAGCACAGACAAATATTATTCTCCTCCCTCCCCAATCTCACGATATCTCTATTTCTCCCTTCTCTCTTCCCCTCCTCCTTCCCTCTCTCCCCTCCTTCTCTCTCTCTCTCTCTCTCTCTCTCTCACTCTCTCTCTATATATATATATCTCTCTCTCTCTCTCTCTCTCTCTCTCTCAATCTCAATCTCTCACTCCCTCTATCGACACGAATTTTACCGAAGAACGGACTTTAATGTAATTATTATTATATTAATAAAAAGAAGCATATAATAATAACGGTCTTTGGGATTCTCAAAACGAGTCAGCCGTTTGGTATCTGGAAGGATATTTTATTCACAACTGAGCATATTTCCATAAAGTTTTGCAAAAAATGGTGTCTGCAAATTCGTCCGTACTTTGGCTCGGTTGATTTATATATGTGACTCAAAGAAGTATCCTAATATTATAGTTTTTACAGTCTTCCCACTATTACGAACAATCAAATTATGATTGAGGAACAAAAACAATACGTGATGGTCGTCGCACATACCAGCACTGACCATAACAGGTACGGCGAATTGCGAACTTGTCATGTTGTGATACAAGAACTATGTACTTAGAACTGTAGGAAGTAAAAACATACATTCATTTGTTACTTTGCCGATATATAACGGAAATAATACACTGTTTATTGATGTCACTCGAATGTTATCATCCACGTAGCAGTCACTTATCGTTGAATAAACTGTCACTCGTGCTAACTGTCAATTATTCACTCATGCCTGCGGCACTTGTGTCTGTTATCTGGTTGATAACACTCTCGTGAAAACGACAAACCGTATATTATTCCCTAATTACAAACATAGTGTTCGTTGGCAGCTGATAGGAAGCCGTGGATTTGAGGGGGACGCCAGTCACGATAGCAGTGCAACAATATAAGAGCTAGACCTCTTCGGTATACAAGGGAACTACATGGAAGAAGAGATACATTGTTATCTTTAGCGAATTTTTACAATTAATTTTGAAGATAAACAGCTATGCATCGAATCGTAGGACATAAACGTTGTGTCCACTGAACGTAATTTTGTTTCCTCTACACGTGCAGCCCTATTCTGAAAAGCGATTTCACAAATATCCAAAGGCGACAGTTTCTCTACTGCAGATAAAGTGTTCGCCGTCCATGCATTTTGAGTGTACTGTTGTTCCTGATGGTGGTTTTACCATTCTTAAGAGGGAAAGTGCTCTGTACTGAAATAACGTTTTCCCCATTTGTAAGTACTGTTATTTTGTAAGCGCGATTTTGCAGATACTGAGACTTGGAATACAAAAAC
>CM034533.1:9828532-9858532 GCA_020002185.1 Paraescarpia echinospica | reverse complement strand
GCAACCTTAGCATAGAAATAACACAATGATAATGTTGACGACAAGACGTACAACTGAGCTCATCGGAATATTAATGGCGAGGAGCGAACTATGATAAAAGGAAGCTATCAGAACATGCAAATTGCGTGAAAGCCCTCGTCGATATATCAGCCCCATCATCTCGGGTCTATGAAGTGTAGCGATTGTCGTCAACAATACTCTTATCTAAATTTGATGACACCGCTTATGTGAAATGACACTCGTATTTACGAGCCGTGGCGCTGCCGTTTTTACGACACTGTTGATAATAACTAATATTAAGAAAACCAGAGCGGTCTTTACAATAGTCTACCTTTGTAAATCGACGTGACGAGAAACCTGAAGACTTCGAAACAACGGTCAAAGATAGACGATAGACAGACGACGATAATTTATATGTGGTGGGGAAACTGCGGTTTCAAAGTGAAAACTAGACAAATGAACGCGATGTTGTTTAACGAGACGAATTAACGAGATGGCAGTATTGTTAAGGTAACACTGAACTATCATTATAACACACAACGAACAAATGCAGAACCATAGCTTTATTTATTTTTGACGAACTTATGTCAACATGTGTTTTTTCACAACAGCTTATGCGCATGTTTTGTTACTATTCTTATATTTTTTACAAGAGCTTATACGAGTGTTTTGCCACTGTTCTTCTCTTACATTCGCTCCAGCAAACAACGAGATCACAGCACGTACTCGCACGTCCGTTCAAAGCAAATAATGAAGATACTTTCTTCCAGAACATAAACATAGGCACATAAATACACCTACACACAAACACATACATACACACTCGCACACACGCGCGCGCTCACACAGGTTCGCACGCACGGAGACACTCAAGCCCACAAGCAAACATTTACACATGCATACAGGCACACTGACGCATATGTATATACACATTTCTACACCTGCCCAAATACAACCGTGCCCACATCACATGCATAAATACACACATTTATACAGTCATACATTCATACATGCATACATACATACATACATACATACATACATACATACATACATACATGCATGCATGTATGCATACATACATACATGCATACATACATACATGCATGCATACATACATACATACATACATACACACATACATACATACATACATACATACATACATACATACATACATACATACATAAATACACACGTACATATACATACATATTAACATATCGCAGACATATACATACGTTGAGCATGTACATTATGCGTATTATTACCGCACATTACCGCAATATTGGGCATAAACATACATACATACATACATACATACTACATACATCAATTAAAACAACATCAGGTTCATATTACGTTATTTATTACGCATTGCCACGCATACATGCATACAAATATTGCATAAGAGCGTATTGGTACATTACGACATATTTACATATTTATTACATGCATTATTACGCATACATGCATTACATGCATGCTATTGCTATTACACACATACATACATACATACATACATACATTATTATTGCCATTGTTATTACATACATTTAATATATATATATATATATATATATATATATATATACATACGTACATACGTATATACATAACTACGTACATACGTACGTACATACATACATACGTACGTACATACGTACGTTTGTACATACATACACGCTACATACATACATACATACATACATACATACATACATACATACATACATACATACATACATACATACATACATACATACATACATATACATACGTACATACGTACATGCGTACATACGTACATACGTACATAAGTACAAACATACATACATACATACATACATACGTACATCACTAAACAACATCGCGTTCATATATACATGCATACATGCATACATACATACATACATACATACATTCATACATACATACATACACACTCACATACATACATACATACATACGAACGTACATACACGTATAAACACACATTCCCACAAACAAATACGTACTTGCGTGCACCCATACACACTCACATACACACTCGCATACACACTCACATACACACCAGCGTGCCCCATTCACATAACACTTCTACATTGTGAGTGGCACTCATGCATAAGGCAGGTGAGAATTAAACTTGGACAGATAACCAGGTCACTATCTGACCCGCAGCAATTGTCAGTCCGTTGACATAATGAGCTGCCCGTATCATCTGTGGTTTTAAACAATGTACGTTAGGACGGTGTTCCGCGATAAGTTGGTTCATGCTGGCGTTTATTTAGTAAAGTAAAAAGGAATTACAAGGACAATAACTTGAAGGTTGACTTGTGTGATCTTCCATGTTTCTTTCGTGTGAACCTCAAGACTACAATAGCAGCCGTTATCAAAGGCTCATTTGACAAAAATAATTATTGTTCAACAAAACAAAATGGTGCGCGAACTACGTTGACGCACGGCTGTTTTAAGTTAGCGAAATATGTTACTTACGTGTGATTCTCCCGATACTGTATATAACATGACATTGATAGCAACATGAAACCATCAGAGTGATGCACATACTATTTTATGTAGTTTTATCTACATAATATCCTAATGCATTTATTGCTTTGTGTAATCTTGCTATAAGGAACACTTTGCCACGTGGTAATAACTAAGCCTTAATAGTTACATACGCACAATGTTTTTTATGCATGGCTATATGACACAATGCAGACGTAAACGGGGATCTCAAAGTCGTTCTTTTCTACCTTATTTCTATGCAGCTGGAGTACGTATAGCATGAATACGCTGTATGGTAATTTAGCCGTGTTCAACCTATTCGCCTTTGTTAAGCCTGATACGTTGAGTCAACGTCGCACATCTGCATCTAACGGAAGTCTTTACACGCTACACTACAGCAAGTGTAAAAAGGTGTAAATGAAGAATCTTAATTGAACGTGTAGGCTAAAGACCAGTCACTGCATTAGTTCGGATATCATATGCATATATTTGATACCTATATACGAATACTATATAGCAATTAATTGCAGTGTGGCTGGATAATTTCCAGCAAAGTCAAAAAGGTATTCGAATGAACAATTCTGCCATTGAGTAAGGCGGCTTAGACAGTCTTCAGACCTAGATAATGTGCTATATAAGAACATACCTTTAAAATATTGACAAGAAACACTCACCGCGAAGTCGTCGGCCTCGGAGTGACCCTGCCCCCTGGTGGCTAGCGCCGGCACGGCGGCAGAGGACGCTGGATGGGGTGGATGGAAAGAGAGCGAGAGGAGACCGACGATTAGAGTCAGCGCATCAAACAATGGCATCATATATGCGAGTAGCAGCGCAGCACATGCTGCACGGACAGGGCATAGCTCCACCCGTGGCGAGACGTTGCGAGCATCTGCGTCAAGCCGGGGACCACCTCGGCCGCGACGCGCGAAGGTGTGCGCTCGTCTCAACGTCTGATGACTTGTTTGTAGGTGCCGCGTCGCCGACGGTCACTGCGACGACGCAAACGTATCTCTGACGTGTCCCTAGGCCAGATATGCTCGCGGTCGTGTATCCGGTCTGCGTTTTGTGTACGTCAACAAGTTGTGTTTGTGGGTTGCACGGTTAGAAAACGCGGCACTGTGTATCGCAGAAACAAAAATAAAAAGTTGAGCTAATGCAGGATGCTGTCCAGCGCGTGATTATCACATCGCGTTTGCGCTACATCTGATTGTTATCACTGATGAAGTGACAAAAAAGGTGCTGATTGTCGTGTTGCCTTGTTATGAAATCACCGCTGCCTGACTGATACTGTCTCCATTTATGGGATGCACAAACGAACCATGAGCGACGGTAAACAGCAGCCTTCTTGTCTCGTTGCCAGCGATCCACTGTCACGGTATTGTCACCTTTCTTCCCGACATCGTCTATGACAATAACTGCGTTGTGTGGGCGCCGGATTGTCGTCGTGTCGTTCCTTTTGTAACGACAAGTCCAAACTGCCTACGACGTCAACTGAGACGCGCGGACGACAGCCCGGAGTGACTGCCTTCGACTGGCACACGCGGGCCTGCCCGAAGAACGCTGCCGTTGTTTGCGCCAACGAAACAGGAGAGGGCTCGTTACGACGTCAACCATTCACGTTCTTCTGAAAGGCGGCACCGTCCCGTGCCGTGTTTTCTTAATTCTATACCACGACGACGACGTTGATGCAGCTCGCCCGGGCTATTTAAGAAGTCTCCAAAGTTCAACGGTTGGATGCAACCTCGGGTGATCGATACTAAAATTGCCCTTTCAGCGTGCGCCAGCCGCTGATCGCTGTAATTGCAGACTTTGCGACGTGACACTACAGCTGTCTCTGCGCAGCCATCCCGGACCGCCGACTCGAAGAGAACACGTCAGTCAAACCAACGCCGCACGCACAATAGCGCTGTCTCCTCGCGCCGAAGTCCCGTCAAGATGATCCAGTCAGGGATAGCGGCACCACGCTTAAATAACGTCCCACAAAGCGGAATCGAAGCCGATGTCCCGCGTGTAATAATAGTTCTATTATCCGCAACTGTTATCCAGTTTGCACGTCGGTACAGCCCGCACACACTTTATCGCTGATACGATTGTCCCACACAAATGCACATTCAGAAATCACGCTAATTTTCGCGCAAACGCTCGCGATAGGTCGTCGACAAATTAGCGTGATTGTCGACGGCCGAGATAAGACTGTTGGCGTAACGTCGAGGCGTCAGTGGTTGTCACGCCTTGTCGTCATACGACGTCGGTGTCCCCTTGTCGTCAGTGACGAGGTGCCCGGTGTGTAATTATGACACGGCAATACCACACACGTCACTGACGACACGTCGGGTGGGCGGGAAACAGGAGGGGCTACAGGTGGGGCGGTGAAATCGAAGAAAACGACCACAAAATACAAAACCCAAACTGTCTACGTCCTACCTTGGCGGCACTGTTTAAGCGTGCCTGCTTTGCGACAACGCCGTTATTTTAAGTTCCGTAAATCGCGAACCAATAACATGAGGATGAAGTTTGGCACTACCATCTGGTCGTTATTGTCGACAAAAAATAAAAACTTGCTCACCTACACCTTATCCATTTTACCACTATGCGTTTCATGAAGTCATATACATTATTGTGCTAAATGTCTAAAACCGACACCAACACGACTCAATACCTTTCATGCCTAGTCCGTAAGCGCGTGTTCGTTAATTGTTGACAAGAACTATTTTCGTAGTACCCGTACAAAAAGACCAACCAATAAACTGCGACGCCCCCTCAGAACCACCGACAACGCGGTCATTTGTAGGCGTTACGAGTGAGAATTATACGTGTGTCTTCCTTGCAGTGACGGCTGTCGCCTCGTAATGACCGTGGCCCGGGGCTAGAGACAGGAGCGGGCCGTGCAAGCGACGGCTGGGCCAGCAGGTCGCCGTCGCGGCACATCTGTGTCCAGACCGCACAGCGCGGCCATAACTTCCAACAATATATGTTTCAGTGCGTTCGTAATGACCATCTCATTCTCTGATTAGTGTTTCCCCCGGCGCTAAATAACCTCATCATGATTCAACGCCCCTGCAGGTTTATAAAGTTCTTTAGAAGTAGAGGCGGCACTTGTCAACAATGAAGAGGGTGACAATACAACATCTATGTTCTATAAGTGTCTCGAAAGGTTGATATTTGTTAACATAGTACACCTTATCGAAGTGAAACACCGTGCTGCAACGTTCCAGTTTAGACCGATTTACAGTAAATTGATATGATGTCTAGTTTCACTTGGTGTGTACTGATGCGAAACATTGTTTTATATCAGCAAACGTTTTTAGTTTTAACTTACCTTCGACTTTGGCCGTTAATAGAGTTAAAATCACTTTTAACGTACCTTAGACTTTTGCTTGCAGCATCACTCCGCCATATTCATTTAACGGAAATGGAAATCTTGTTAAGCGTTTATTGTACATTCGTACATTGTAAGCCAGCATAACGTATATAATTTGATCACTGTGTTTGTGTTTTTGGTGTGTAATGCAAGAAGTTTAGACTTAAATTGTGAACGATTATTGCACACACATGTTCTGGTTTTGTTAAAAGGTTTATTGTGCAACATCAGATTCCTTTGTGATATGAATTGAACTCCGATATAATTTATTTTAATCACATGAATTAAACTAAGGTATAATTTATTTTAAAATTGTGTTCTTATTAAAAACAATATAAAAGGGCAATTTTTACGAAGACAATGGTATTGAGGAAGCCAACATGTTTTATTACCCAAAAAAAACACTTCCGGCATCATTGCGGAACGCGGTAAAATTTGCACCGCGGCGCTCTTCTCTCGAGACTAGCAGAAGTCTACAATGCCCACGAAAACGCACTTTATCGTGGACACTACTATTGATCTATTTTGATAGCACCATACGTTTTTTCCGAGTGGCACACTATTTGGACATCAAAAGCTTTATCGGTTTTCCGTGCGTTTGAGATAACAGTGGGGTGTTTTAAGTGTCGTGACGTTTGTGGGAGTAACGCGTGTGCACGTAGCTTTGCCTAAAACAAAAAAACAAATCTTCTAAATAGCCTATGCCATTTGTTAAATCATTTTTTTTGGGTGTAAATGCCATTTATAAATGCAATGTGTATACATTACATCATGTAGTTCGCTGAATTGCTGAATTGCTGAATTTCCGTATATCCAATAATAGGCATCTGCACTATATAGTAATTGTTCAAAAGGCTTTACCCACGATGTTTTCAAACCGCCTGTCCAAATCTATTAATCACTTCCCAGCGTTCTAGCTTGTACATAAAGACCAAATATCAATATGTTAACCTGTATCTTGACAGAAACCTATTTAGAAAATGTGAACCAAATAATAACGATGATGGGATTTTAACTTAAAGGTGCCTCTTCAATACGATTGTTTGCTTCTCTCATTTCAAATATTCGTTTTGCAAAACAGCAAATCTACGCAGCATCCAATACGATATGCTGGTTCTTTTGTTGAACGGTGTGTTTGAAGTTTTGGCAAAATCGATGGACAAACTATTAGCTTATTTAATTTCTGCCCAGGAATTAATTCAAGTGCTTCTCAAAATTGGACACTTCACGTGGATGCGCGATACGATTGTGCATTGTGTTGTTGTGTTGATGTCGCCGACTCTCCTTGCTCTCTCCAAAAAAACATATGACGGACAAATTATGTGTGCTGAAGGCAAAGCGTCGGCCCGGAAATTGCCTTTGGCAATGTATCCACATTTCATGCATACAAGACGTAACAGACAAAGTAATCTCGTTCGACAATTTAAACACATGTATGTACTTATTTATTAAACTGACTGCTGATGTTATTTAAAGTCGTCCCACTTTACATATTCATACATGAAAGAATCGGGTTCTCGATGGGCTAACCCGTCGAATAAGCAGCTCTAGCGAATCAAAAACCCATTATGTTTGCCATAAATAAATATGGATAACATATAGTTAATAATAATAATAATAAAATAATAATAATATTGTTATTGTCATGACATATAGTTGGTGGTAAAATGTTATTTGGTAAATGTAATATAAATGCTTCAAGACTGCCTATATTGAAAGTGTTTATGGATTATTCCAAAGTTTGCAATATTTAAGTTTTGGTAATGAAATTATCACCATATTATATACCGTAGCTGCTATGTTGACAATATTTTGTTGGCCGTCTTGTTTTCAAACGCAACCATATCGTCGCGATTAAGTATTACTTTAATATTACACTGAATAAATATTATTAAAACTATTTGTAATATGTAAAGGTAAGTTCTTATACAGCGCGGTATCCATTCATGACGACTGCCCAAAACACTTGACACATCACTCTATGGCAGACCTGTCCACTCGAGCATCATCTCAAATTATCGAATTATTGAGCCGCGTTGCAATCACTGCACGAAGAATATTCGTACACACATGTCCACCACCTCTATAGCCAAGCACTCAGTAAGTCATAGATCTACGTGATCTGGGTCAACGAACGAATGAACGACTAAGGTTCGAAGCCGCATCAAGAGGGTTCGAACCCGGCTTTCTCGATTGAGAGTCCGCTGTTCCAACCACAGAGCCACCGCGCTCAACAACCGGGCAATGCCATGTATGAAGAGAGATCCGGAAAATGTAATTGTGGGGAGCACAAATTGCGAAAAAATAGCGACGGTCCTTGAGAGGCAACAAGACATCACGAAGAATTAATTGAATTTAATGTTCTCGTAACACCTACTATTATGCAAAATAATATAAAAAGGTGGCCTTCATATATTAATCATTATGTATTTTAATGCTGGAAAACATTGTTATATTAGGATTAAAAGGTAAATTCTTATATATAGCGCAGTATCCAGTCATCAGGACTGCTCAAATCGCTTTACACGTTACTCCCTGGCAGACCTGTTCAATCGAACACCATCTCGACTTCTCTGGGAAGCATGCAGTCACGCCGCAATTAATACGCGAACACTCTTCGTACACAAATATCACCATTGTCTATAGCCAGGTACTCATTCATACAGCTGAGTGAACTGAAGTTATGTAGAGAAAACGAACTTGCCCAAGGTTCGACACCGCTGCACAAGATTCGAACCCGCGTTCTCTCAGTGGAGAGTCAGGGAGCTCTTAACACTGCGCTACTGCGCTCCACAAAGGATTATACAATAAACATGTACAGTCGAATGTCACTTTGCGGTCACTTTAGTAATACCGCCACCTCGCAATCAAGGTGTCGGCGCAACATTATTTCCGTAACAGTAAAATATAAGACATTAGTCCTGATAATACAGACACCTCCCTATTGGGTAACTCTGGCCCCGTCCATACATATTAACAGTGAAGTTCCGTGGCATATCAATTAACAGTGCCTTGATATCTGTCTATCTGTAAAAGGCATTTAACACCATGCCGAGAGAAGTTGTGTTTGCGGAGGATCTAGCAGTGGTTGCTGATGACAAAGATTGCAATAATGCCGTGACACGTTTAGAAAACAAATCCTCCGAATGCATCTTTGGGAAGACTGAAGTAATGAGGATAGGTGAACAGGAGTTGGATCTGCGCGTAGTTGTTGACGGAAAGATCATTAAATACATGAACAGCTTTGTATAAATGGGCGGTATAATGGGTGAAAAGGTGGAAGTCGCAAGGACACACACAGAAGGATGTAAGTAGGGGCGGCAACATGAAGGAATGTTGAAGGAATTATGTGTGATAGAAAACGGAAGAAACAAATACAAGGACAGAGTTGGAAGCATGCGTTGTACTAGCCTGCATACACGGGTTGAAACACTGGCACTGACAAAGAGACAGGACGAAAAGCTGCGGGTGGCAGACAAAAATGGCTCTGAAGAATATGCATAGTAACCCGAGAAGATAGAAAGAAGATGAAGGAATTATGAGAAGATTTTAGCATGGAAAAAAATTATAAAAGTAGTCGGAAGCAGAATGAGATGTGCAGGACATGTATAAAGAATGAGCAAGGACAGCCTGTTAAAAAGAACACAGAAAGCAGAAGATGATGACAGAAGAAGAAGAAGAAGAAGAAGAGGAAGATCAAAGGTGGGATGGAATGGCTGAGTAAAACGAGGCCTACCGAACAGCTAAGAATGGAAACTCATTGCAGAGAACATAGGGAGACCTAGACCGTTAACAAGCAACAACAAAAAAGTGCCTTAATATATAACATTTAATCTACATAACATATATGAAACTAAACCAGTGTCATATTAATGAACACTTTTAAGGGACTAATTGGCACCATGTGGAATGTCGGACGGTTTCAGAGCTTTGACAATATAATTATGAACACGCCGTTTATTTATTAATGCTGGTATATTTTACATTGACGAGAAAAAACGCCTATTACCTTTTCAAATAACCTCGAAAAAAAGCATTGCAATTCCGATGAATGATATCGACAAAAAGCTATTATATTCAAATCATCGACGAGAGGCGGCTACGCGATGAACTAACCGCCGTATCACACCGACGATCCAATCAATAAGTAAGCACTGCACTATTCAGCGACAATTAGCGAGCGTCGGCAGCGGCGTTAAACCTGGCCTTGTATACACGCGCTGCACTCTATCTTCTCGTCACTTCCGCCCGCCGCTGTCAACCGCAGCACAGGTAATTGCTGCCGTGCATCACCGGTTGTTGTCGACCGCGGCGGGTGATGTCCCTCAGGACAAGACGTCGACCGGAAGAGTAACCACAACCGCATCATTGAACCGATCTGATAGGCACTACCCGCTACTGCGGTGACCGGAAGTATAGGAACGAACGCGGAATGGGTCATCGGCTTGCACTTGGATGGTTGTTTTATTGCATTGTCCGAATATAACACCTACTACCACTAGCAAATATCGATAATATTGACTCGTAAAGAAACGTCAGGATTTTTACTATTTTTGCGTAATATTGGTATGGGGAAATGTATTTGCAGACGGGATGACACCCAAGTGGTAAATTTATAACGTCAACAAGTACAACCGGAAATGTTGTGGGAATTTGCGTAGGTTGAACAGGTTCAGTTTCATGGGTGAAAGGCCTGCCTTTACGGAGGCGGTCAGGGTATCAAATACTTTGCTCTTTTTCCAATATGTGGTGTCCTTTCGTGCTCTTCTTGTGTATCATCCAATTCTTCTTTAAAAAAAAAAAATTGTCTACGCAATGTATAGTGTAGCTAATTGAGTTAAATAACACAAACACACACACACACACACACACACACACACACACACACACACACACACACACACACACACACACACACACACACACACACACACACACACACACACACACACACACACACACACACACACACACACATATATATATATATAAATCAAGAAAACATAACATAAGAAGTTCAATGACCGGCGGTTTTTTAAAGTAATTATCAATCAACATTAACCAAAACGAGTGTATTAGAACAAATCAAATGTATTAAATACAGACAAATTATAACGGTTTGAAAATAATACCAAATACGTCAAATTAGCATAACACAGCTGCCGTCTATACTCTAGTTTAGTATTTATAAAAATGGAACACAAGAAATATCATAACTTAACCTACACAAGCTTGAATACTTTATTTTGAAACTGTAAATTAATACAAATCATAAATACACGCTTAGCTAATTCAGATAAATAAAGTTTACCTGAAAACTTCCAAACACGTAATACAGTTTTATATAGCTGAGGAAGTACATGTCAATCTATAAATAGCGACGGTTCCACCTGAAGAAGCTGCCAGAAAACTTGTGGGTGGTCTGATGACGAAACGGAGCAGCTCAGAAGAACGTCGCAACAGAACATTTCAACAGACGTGAACACGAGACACTAATGCATTTGGGTGGCGTCGTGGTCGTACATAATGCAGACATTCGGCGGTGTCCCGTGTCAGGCAAGGCAGGCCCTTCTCAAGGCCTCAACCCCGGCGAATCGCTGTCTCTTTCTCCGATGTTGGAAAGTTGCTTGGGCAATTATTGAGCGACCGTCACATTGACATGGCCACGTCAAGTAAATGATTCCATAATGGGTCCCTTTGTGAAACAGTCGCATGCGAAAGACCAACGGAGAGAGGATAGCCTGGCAGAAGGAGAGATCACATTGTGTCACCTCGTGTGAAGTCTTATTAGCGAAAGGAAACAAATTCTATTGAAAGGATTCCCGGTCAAAGACGCGCTTCAAACTAGTTATTAGCAAGTCTTTAGAGACGGTTTAATGTGCGGACTCGTGTATTAAATAACGTGTTTCCAGGTTACTATATTTCAGCAAAGACCTCCGGTCTGATTCGACATTGTACGTTCCCATACCATTCAAGCTACAGTATATTTGGAGTCGCTACCAACAATCTGTTTACAAATACAAGTCTTATTGTATAACTGTCCTCATTTATGTCCTACTACCCATGGTAATAACAATAAAATAACCACAATGTGCATTAAACTACATCTAAATGTGGATGAATGCAGTAACACACAATTCACAGTTTGCGTTATGTTATTTATCTTCTGTAACACTCAGTTAATACAACATAATGAGTTTTAACGAAATGTTATATTGTTACCAAGAGTGAACAAATAATATGTGTTTGGAAACAAACTTACATAAATTGCATATGTATGTTGCCAATCAACGCGTCAAGTTAGAACGAAGTTGGACAATTCGTTATCTAGATATACATTACGATGAATAAATTGGAATCATTCAAGATGGGCGCCACTCGCACCGCCACCTGGTCGTTTTATACATCGTTAACGTATTCCTGAAATATCAGTAAGCCAGGTTGAAAACTAAGTAGAATTCACGAAAACGTGGTATGTTAAACAATAAAGTGAACGTCAACCATAGTTAAGTAGTAAATACATTACAAATACCACTGTATAACCACACATTCGCTCCATTCTCCTAGTATAAATTACATATTCTGAATTATTATCACTTTAATCGCCAGATGGCGATGTCGATGGAGCATTAGTTTATTGCGTCAAGCGTTTGAGCTCATAAACGTGTCCCACCACCCAAGGCTACATTTTCACAGCATACAAATAACTGCTTCATAACTTATTTTCGTACTTGAAATTGTAGTTGTATAGTTTCATCAGCATCAACATCCCCGCATAACTTTGCTCAGTCTTAAGGATAGTAGGTTAATTCTTTGTTCGTTATCATCCATTGGGCGGCCACAATCAGCTGGTTGATTATTCTGCCACATCCTCGCAAGCCAGGGATGTTTGCCATGCAAAAGTAGCCCTGACATATCTCCTACGCGAAGTGCGGAAGTTCGCTGAGCTAGTAATTCACTTCGCCAGTCGCGAATGCGTCACCCGTGAGAACAGCGCAAATATACTAACAGGTCTTTTTCAACAAGACGTTCTTTTATACCCAGAATCGCCCTGGGGTGACGACCTCCGACTTTTATTTGCACGGCCACTAAACGTCTTGTTACTTTGCACAGACCTGCAGAGCGCGAACAATCATACGACCTGTAATATTGCCATTGATTATCGCCAACCCACTCTTTAATAACCTAGACATTTACATTATTTTTAGTATAATTATACAGTTTTATAATATTTTATTATTTTCAATTATTTATTATTTTATGAGACATTATCATTTTATTCATCATCATATTGAGGAAAGTACACTGTCACCAAGACAATGTCACCAGCATTGTTATTGTGTGTTTTATTTTTATCCTGTTCTACTGCTTCGAGAGGTCGCGATTTTACGCTGTGCAAGCCACATAGTTCCCAACGGTCTGCTGTCATTTCAACAGTTTCTCAGTACATGAGAACACAAAATTCCTTGTCACATCTTCACAGTTTGCCATGTCTTAATCATTGCTTTAATAGAAAGTTACTGCCAATCCCCCGCTCTAAGCCAACGTTTAAATTGGCAATTATGTTACTACTAGCAGGAGATGTAAGTCTTAATCCTGGACCTGCTATCAGGCGCAATATTCGAGTAGCCACCACTAACGTTCGATTTATTCGAGACAAAACAGCCTCGCTTACCGATTTATTAACTTCCAAGACAATAGACAACCTTGCAGTCACTGAGACCTGGCTCAGACCACGTGACACAGCTGCATGCATTGCTGACATTTCTCCTTCCAGTTTCACCTTCCATCATCGCCCACGTTCAGTTGGGCGATGTGGTGGTGTTGGATTTTTCGTCTCAAAACAGTTCAAAGTTAATTTGCATTCACACCCTGATTACTCCAGCTTTGAGGCCATCTGTGCCGAAATTTCCGATTAATCTTTCTCTGCTTATTTTGTGTGCATTTATCGCCCTCCAGGACACCCTGCCCATTTCTTTGAAGAATTCCAGGATCTACTTGAAAATCTAGCAACTATTTATTCAGAATGTTATATACACGGTGATTTTAATCTTCATCTGGACACACCTTCATCAACAACAAGTACATTTAATGACATTCTGGCATCCTGTGACATGAAACAACACGTTACCTTTTCAACACACACACATGGCCACTGGCTCGATCTCTTAATCACCCGTTCAGATTGTTACAATATTCAGACACCTACTGCTTCAGATGGTTTATTAGACCACCACACTGTCATTGCTGATCTCAAAGTTCCTAGAATTCCCGTAGAGTCCAAACACAATGTGTTTTACCGACCGATCCATAAGATTGACATTGCTGCATTAATGACAGACATCCTTAAATCCGACCTCATCAGTAACCCCAAAGAACATCTGTCAGATCTGTGTCGACAGCACTGTCAAGTACTCAAAGATTTACTTAATAAACATGCACCACTGAGATCTAAATATGTGTCCCAAAAGCCACATGCTCCATGGATGACTCCTGAAATTCTACAATCTAAAAAGCGCCGGCGCTATCTTGAACGTGTATGGCGCAAATCACGCTCGCCTTTGGACAGATCACGATATTCTAAACAGTGTCACTACTGCAACAGACAAATGGCCAAAGCTAAATCAAATTATTACACAAACATGGTCTCGAGTAACTCTCATAACCCACGTCAGCTATGGAACTGCGTAAATCATATTTTACACAGACGGCAGCCTCCATCTCTACCTAGTCATGTGTCAATCAAATCTGTGTGACTCGTTTTCTAGTCATTTCAAAGATAAAATAAGTATTATACGTTCTGCTTTTCCATGTCACACTTTAAGTACTGTAAATGTGGACTCCCCACAAGTATATTCTCCACTTGTATTGTTTGAGCCAGCCACAGTTGATGAAGTGAGGAAAATAATAATGTCCTCCCCAAATAAGTCATGCGATCTCGATCCATCACCAACCATACTACTAAAAGCATGTCTTGACCCTTTATTTGATACAATAACAAATATCATAAATGTATCACTGAGTTCGGGTAAATTCCCAGATGATTTTAAATATGCACATGTAAATCCTGTTCTCAAGAACACTTCTCTGCCAAAAGATGATTTCAAAAATTATAGGCCAATTTCTAATATTAGCTTTATTTCTAAGATACTTGAGAAAGTCGTAGCAAGCCGTCTAAGGTGTTATATCAGCTCAACTTGTTTATCCAGTGTGCTCCAATCAGCATACAAACAATTTCATTCTACAGAGACTGCTCTCCTAAAAGTACACAATGATGTTATATTAAACATTGATAAAGGCAAAGTAACTGCACTTACTTTGCTTGATCTGTCTGCCGCCTTTGATATCATTGATCACAACACTCTTGTCAAACGTTTATCAATGTGGTATGACATATCTGGCACAGCTCTGACCTGGTTTTCTTCATATCTAACCAATATACATCAATGTATAAAGATAGATAATTACTTTTCAACCTCACTCCCCACTTCATGTGGCATTCCCCAAGGTTCCGTTCTTGGGTCTTTGTTTTTCACTCTCTACACTACGCCACTCAGCTCTGTAATCCAAAGTCATAACTTGGATCATCACCTTTATGAAGATGACACACAGATCTACATTTCCTTGGCCACGCCTGATAAAAGTCACTCCCTAAACCGACTCAACGATTGTCTCCAAGATGTTTTCTCATGGATGACCGATAGCAAATTAAAGTTAAATGCAGACAAAACTGAATTCCTCATCATTGGTACTCCAATGCAGCGAGGTAAACTTAACGACTTTTTTCCAACATGCATCCTGAGACAAAATATCACACCAGCAGCATCAGTACGGAATCTAGGAGTGACCTTTGATTGCGACTTCAATTTCAGACAACACATATCCCAAACGTGCCGTTGCTGTTTTTATCATATCCGTGATCTTCGCCGCGTTCGCCGACATATGTCGCTTTCTGTCGCTAAGACTATCGCAACAGCTCTTGTTAGCAGCAAATTAGATTATTGCAATTCCCTCCTTCATAATATTGCTATCAAGTATATTGCAAAACTACAACGTGTCCAATTTTTTTTAGCAAGGGTAGTCACACAATCTCCTCGATTCTCCCGCTCATTGCCACTTCTAAAATCACTGCATTGGCTCCCCGTGCGATATCGCGTTATGTTTAAGATCTGCACAATCACCTACCAAGCCCTTTCATCCAAACAACCTAGTTATTTACACTCAATGCTCACACCAGCTAGACAAACCAGACAACTTCGGTCGTCTAGTTCGAAATTGCTATCTGTTCCTAGAGTTAAGAAAAAGGCTGGAACTCGAGCTTTTTCAGTTGCCGCGCCAACTATATGGAATTCGCTTCCCGTTAACGTTAAATCAGCAGAAAATATTGTTACAATTCGACGTCACCTCAAAACCTATCTTTTCAATATCGCCTATCCTCCCTAGCTTCCTAGCACATCCACCCATTTGTTGACGACTTTCGCCTATCACACGAGTACGAGAATGCTTAATCCTTTGGTTTTGGTGCGCCACTGAGCTCGGATTGTCTGAGGATATTGGCGCGTTAGAAGTTATTTATTATTATTATTATTATATCAGCCCCAATTTGAAGACGAATAAACGACTTCTGGGAATCCCAATATATAAAGACCCATTAGCACGAACAGCTTAGCGGTATTGTGTATTCGAATAATTACTTCTACTTCCTAAACATTGCATGTAACACGAGCCACGGTTGGTTGAAATTAGTTTTATTATGACCACCAGACCTGTCGCCATCCACTGATCTAGTGAGCGATTTCATAGGCTAAGCTTAAAGCTAAGCTGGCACTGATATAATCAACAGCAGCGACCCCTGGCACGCGAGGATGCTCTGCCACAATTTTGGGGTTGCGTAGGAAAATCGTTACAGAAAGAAAAACACCTAGACATTAAATATAACAAATTAATAATTAAGTAAATAAAAATGAATAAATAAAAATAAAATCCACACCTCAACCTACTCTATCTAACTATGTAGGATCTAGGGTTGTGGCACCCTTGACTTAAAGACGCCAAGAGTACCAGCTGCCAAAACTGGTTCGATCAAATCTCGCATGGTGTAAAGAAGGCAGGAGTACTGTCTATACGTTCTACACTATTGTTGTCGGTGGGTGTGACGCTCAACTTGTGGGTTGACGGCGGCTGACGTTGATGTCTTTTCAAGTCCACCCCGTGTCTGCCCCTGGGTGGTTCATGGGTATTTTCTGTTGTTGAGTTCATATAGCTTACGTATCGTCTCCTTTGTGGAAGCCGTCTGTACAGGCGTTCCCCTTTTTCGTGGTCCCGCTGAGAGGATAAGGTCACTTGTTGGTAATATTTGCAAGCAATCATGTCACGCTAAAGGACCAATATATATATATATATATGTATATATATATATACATATATATATATATGTAGGTATATTTTCACAAAATTCAAGATATATATATATATATACATATTGAATTTGTGCCTTACATGAATTTGTGTATGAAGCGTGGTGAAAATTAGTTAGGTTAAATAAATTATATATATATATAATATATATATCTAATTTACTTATATACATGTGAATATGTAAGTGCGAGCGTGCATATAATTAAAAGCGAGCTAGGGATCAAGCTCTTTGTGGCCGTGTATTTCTGCTGAAATGGAAAGACAAACATTAGTCAATAAAATAAAATTTGAACTTGCCCGCCACCTGTTCCTCCGTTCTTTCGTCCTCCTTTACCCCGTCCCTTCTTTTCTCGTTCATTCCACTCTGTCTGTCTGCCCGCCTGTCTTTATTTTTCTCTCTCTTTCTCTCACTCTCTCTATCTTACTTTCTCTCTTTCTCTCTCTCTCTCTCTCTCTCTCTCTCTCTCTCTCTCTCTCTTTCTCTCTCTCTCCTATCTTTCTCTCTCTCTCTCTCTCTCTCTCTCTCTCTATCTCTCTCTCTCTCTCTCTACATCTCTCTCTCTCTCTCTCTCTCTCTCTCTCTACCTCTTTCTCTCTCTCTCTCTCTCTCTCTCTCTCTCTCTCTCTCTCTCTCTCTCTCTCTCTCTCTCTCTCTCTCTCTCTCTCTCTCTCTCTCTCTCTCTCTCTCTCTCTCTCTCTCTGTGTCTCTCTCTCTCTCTCTCTCTCTCTCTGTCTCTCTCTCTCTCTCTCTCTCTCTGTCTCTCTCTCTCTCTCGCTGTCTCTCTCTCTCTCTCTCTCTCTCTCTCTCTCTCTCTCTCTCTCTCTCTCTCTCTCTCTCTCTCTCTCTCTCTCTCTCTCTCTCTCTCTCTCTCTTTCTCTCTGGAAATAGCATGTCCCAGAGAATGAGAGAGAGGCATGCTTCCATTATCGCACATCAGTTTAAATAATATAGCAATTGTGATTCATGATTATATCAATAATTTGCATGCTGACGCCAAGTATTGAGATAACTTGCACAAGCACAAATTGGTCATAGGTGTGCATGTTTGGTCGCTTGCGTGCGTACCAATCCACTTTAGGCACGTTATGTAAACTTTCACGTTATTGCATTCCTCTCACAAATTGAGAGATTTAAGTGAAGACGTCAACCACGACCTGACCCTACAACACCTTGCTGTCAATTAGAGAACGCGCCTCTTCTTCGTCCGACCTAGTCATGTTCTCCTTTTACAACACGCGCTCATGAAAACATAGACTGCTTGTTTGGAATCCTCAACCGTCTCATCCTGGTTCCACCAGTTACCGTTTGTGAAACGGATTCTGGGTAAGAGTAGTCACCTCAGACGATACCACCCTTGTAATTACTTTGCAGGGTATAACCTCGGACAATACTCCAAGAATAGTAATCTGAGGACAATGGTCCACGCACAAATTGACCATGAAACCGTTAAGCTGAACGTGTAGTATTGTAACGCTGTGTCATCTTTGATACTGGGAGGAATGCTATTATTCTTAGGAAGTAACCAGCCGGAAGTAATCATTGGGCAGATAGGTATCAGAGGTTAATTGGCTGGGAAGTTTCGACTCTGCCGCATTAACAAAAAGAACGCGTAAATTGCGACAACTTTAGAAACGTCTCGACTTACGGAAATACTTTTACTGAATTGGAATGCAACATTCTGCTACACCAACGACACACCCACTCTGCAGTGTCTTGCGCATAACAGATAGGCTGCCTGAAGAGATCGTATCTACGGTTCAACTTGTAAACAAAAGGAACTGATGTCATCCAGGTGGAATCTTGCCGGCTTCCTTTATAGCGACGGTCTATGGTCGAATACATCAAAGGCATTTGACGATAGACCGCGTGTCTTCAATTAATGCCAGTTGCAGACAGTCAATCCTGTTTTCTATTTGTATATTGTGTTTACAATGTTAACGTTTTTTATTTCGCGAGCGCTCGGCTATCACATTGCGAACACTCCTTCAGACTTGTTAGTCGCAATTGACCTTCAACATACTAATTCTGCTATTGTATTAGGAATACTAAACAAATATTAATAAACGAGGAATGGAAACCGTCCATTTAATATGTTTATTATAGTACTGTATTACGAATACTAAATACATGTTAATACAGTCATTTGCAAAAGTTTACGACCAGGCACGATTTTTAAGCATTTTACGGTATGGCATCAGATTGCATCAGATAATGTCTGTATTGTATCATCCTATTTGGGCCTTGAAGCAAAACGCCTAGTCAATACTTCCAGGTCATTTATCTGCTGCTATCAGTATCGATTAGGTGTTTTTCAGTTTTGTCTTCATCCCTGAAATGGGCAAAAAACGTCTTTGACAGAGGTTCTAAGGGCACAAATAGTGACTCTACATGGAGAAGGATATTCGGAAAGAGACATTAGTGCTAAATTACGTTATTCCAAGACAGCCGTGCACAACGCCATCGTCAAATTCAATACTGATGGCACTTTTCGACAGTAAAAGGAGTGGTCGTCCACGGAAAACTACGCTCAGGAATGACCACGCAATGAGACGCATCGTGATGCGCTCGCCAATGAGCTCATGCAAGAAAATTCGGGCTGCTTTACGCTTAAAAGGTACGGAAATAAGTCTCAGTACTGTTTCGAGACGTCTCAGCAAGGAATTTGGGCTCAAGTCCCGCAAGTCGGCCCGGAATCCACGCCTGACACCTGTGATGAAAAAAGGAGACTGGACGACATCGCCACTGGACTCTCGCGCAGTGGAAGAAAGTGTTGTTCTCAGATGAATCGACCATGCAACAGTTTATACCTCGCAAGAGGCACGTTAGGCGGCCAGTAGGTAAGCGATTTGATGAGAAATACAGCAGCCACAATGAAACACCCGCCAAGTCAGATGATTTGGGGTGCCACGTCATGTTTTGGCCCTTCTGATCTGTATTTTATTCCACCTAACACCACTATTAATGGACCTAGGTACGTGGAGTTGCTAAGGAGAAACTGAAACTGCATATGGACATCCACAAATGTACGATTTTCATGCAAGATGGCGCTCCTTGTCACCGATCCAAGGTAGCCACTGATTTCCTCAAGAAGAACAAAATCCCCGTGCTGGAATATGGACTATAATGAAGGATAAGGTGGCAGACAAACAACCACCAAGCGCTCAAAACTTGAAACAAGCTATCAAGGACGTTTGGGTCACCGAAATCACCCAGGAGTACTGTGAATCTCTGGTTTCTAGATGCCACGTCCCATCCAGTCGGTCATTGACAGCAAAGGAGGCCACACAAAATACTGAAAAGTAGAGACACTGACACTTTTGGACGACATAAAGTTTCATATTATGTTGTACTATGTTTATTTGGCGAAATAAACTGATATAATATTATGTGAAGGCCAAAAAATCATAGTTTTGTCAAATTTCTTCAAAAATTCGTGCCTGGTCTTAACCTTTTGCAAATGACTGTAAACCAGGAATGGACATCGTCCATTTAACATGTTAATTATACTATTGTATTACGAATACTAACCGAATATTAATAAACGAGGAATGGAAATCGTCCATCTAACATGTTAATTCTACTACTGTATTACGAATACTAAATAAATATTAATAAACAAGGAATGGACATCGCCATTTAACATGTTAATTATGCTATTGTATTACGAATACTAAACAAATATTAATAAACGAGGAATGGAAATCGTACATTTAACATGTTAATTCTACTACTGAATTACGAATACTAAACAAATATTAATAAACGAGGAATTGCCATCGTCCATTTAACATGTGGATTGCTGATTGGTGCTGAACGAAGTGTCAGCTATGATGTGTAGGGGATGTTATTTGTTGTGATATATTATACTATGGCTGCGGCATTTTGGTCATAGCAATCAATATGTTCCGCCACCCTGCAGAATTGTAATCCAAACACATGTCTACTAAAATACCAACCCCACCTTCAATCCTCTTGGGCCTCACCAGAACCTCCAACTGCACCTCTTTAAGGCTCACAAAAAATCAACTATTTAAGCGAAACACTTTCCCTAAAATCTTTTACCTCAGCAGGGAGTGCGTACGCACCTTCGCACGTTCCCAGAATACGGTTCTGCAACTAAGACGGAACGAAATGTACAACTTTAACAATAACCATAAACCAAAAGGTTACTAAGAAAGAAATAAGCATTGTTAAATTAGATAATATAATTTAAGAAGTGCAGTTTTTGTTTCAAATATTTAGCTCAAATCGCACGATCATCTCCCGCAATCGTGTACTTGTGTATGTATATACATGTACAGTGTACAGAAGACATGGCAGTATATCGGCGAGCTGCCTGGTGTATCCGGTAGATGGCAGCACATTGACACTCGTCACAACTTGGCGGATATAGCATTTGGTATTACGAACCTGTGCAGCGTTGGAGATAACATTGCCAGTTTTGATGTGATTTGCCTAAGTATACAATGTTTTCTAATGACAAAATTAACTGGTCGTGTAGTCAGCGTTGTTATGGAGAATAAAGCTTCTGTAATACATTCTAGGTATGATAATTATAGTGCTCTTCTATGATAGATAAGACCTACACTTACAAAGTAATATTACGACACATACCACCCATAACACGTAAAGTGGGTAAACTTTTAATGTTTACGGTAATTGTTGGCCAAAACAACAACTTCACATAGCGCATATTGATCTTACAAAGTAAGAAAACAGTTACGCAACAGTAAGCGTATCCGGTCTTGTACAAATTAGACCAGTTTACCCTTGCAAGCCGCCCCGTGACATGGCGGGAAGGGGAACGTGTCCGGAATTATGTGCATCTCAGTCGTCATCTCCAGCTTCTTTCCGCCTGGTCCATCAAATGTCACCTACAAGATGCAGTGACACAGTTTATTCAGTGTATGCCTACGAATGTTAGAATATGTTTTATCAGCAGAGATACTGGCTATGTCGGTGCCGTTATCGATTCCGTCCATTGTTTTTGCAGGTGGATTGTTGAGACAACGTAACACGTAGCTCTGTCACTTCACATGGGCACGTGCATATAACCAATGTAGAATAAAATGCAATATACAGTGGAAACACAATAAATGAAAACGCTAATAGTGCTGACGACTACGATGATAATAACAATACTATAATAATTGTTATGATAATAACAATACTAGCAGCAGTATATATGTAAATCTACACACATTTGCATTATGGCATGGAAAAAGAATGTGTCACCATTTTGCGTTCCATGTTATGCAATATATTTGACTCTTAATAATTATGTTTTAGTTACATTGTGTACGGGTGTGTATGAAGCATAACGAACTGACGCGAAGCAGTGACTAATTGCTAACTTATGAACTGCCATTGTCACCATACTTACAGCGATATAGAATCCGACCCAGTCGCCAGGTACTTTGTTCAACTCCACCCGATAGACGTTGTTGCCCTGGGAGAAAACACTAAGGGAATGTGACTGCAGTTGTTAAGCACATTAGACCACATTTGTGTTCTTCATACGATATTCAGATAGCTGATAGAGCCAATGATATCCACGAGCTGCGATTACTATGACGAACATTGGGGGTGTACGGTGAATCAATTCGAATATCTAGCACGTACAACGTACGATGTTTGCAGCTGTTCTTGTCGTATGAAAAGCCGGATGTTCGTGATTGATTTGTAAACAACTATTTACGCTCGCCGCTGTTTCAATCTTAACAGTCTTAGTCTAGAATATTACCACATCGGCATATATGTTTTAGAGAATACTGCGAATACATTTACTTTCCCGAGTCTGCTCTTTTTCTTTGTGTGTTGTCTCACCTTTTAGAATGGTTCTTGATGCATTACCAAACACATGAAATTGATGTTGTTCAATTTTACGCGAACACTTCACATTAGCACACGTTGTTTGTATATATATATAATATATATATATACAAATATATATATATATTTGTATATATATATATATATATTATATATATATATTAATGATGCAACAGAACATGGCTAAAAGCTTCAGTTGGTAATCCTAAAACTAAGCGCCTACCAAATCTTCTACAGGACCGTCGCCCCAAATGACAGGATGAATGTACGGAAACGCTTTCACCACCAGCCGAAAGTCTCTTCTGCAATGTTAAAGAGAAAGTTGGTAACAACTAACGATCAACTCACAGCTGGCTTAAATAATTACAATTAATATTGCAAAAACATACATCTAATAATATGACTAGCAATCGCACTAATGCGATATATTGTGTGAACATGATGTCATTATGAAGTATGAAGGACGTGCAGTTCACGCGCGTGTGTGATTTTTATATAAATCATCAGCGTTCGTCATAACTGGGGCCGCGCAAATCTTGTCATAATTCTGTTAGCGAAGAACATAAGGTACTACAAGACAAGCACTAGCACAAGAGTGGAATGGTGACGAGGTGTTCTAGAACTTGGGCTGAAGATTAGTGTGGATAAAAGTCGCGCGGTTTGGCACAAGACAAAGGGGTCGAAAACCATGTTGGAGGTGAAGGAGATCAAACATGTGCCTTTGCGTACATTGGTGGACTGGTGGATTGATTACCAATGGTGTGCGTGTCTAAGTAGAAGTGCGGCGAAGGATGTAGACGAGACGGCGCGAATGAAAGGGTAACGCAGAAGTGTCACGGCAGACAGGAACATATGAAATAAGTTAAAAGGAAGTCATAAAAAGTCGTATCTGTTCCAGTACCTGGAATCAGTCTCCAGAGCAAGTACTAGAATTAGACTACTCCTGGTGTATCGTCAGCACAAATGTACGGATGTTTGTTGAATCAATTAAATTTCACCCCACTTACTCTCTTCGTCGGTCCTGATTGTGGGAATCAGACGACATAAATAAGCAGTTCCAGGAACATTAAGCCATTATCTGCCTTCGCTACTACGTATACTTCACATTTGTTTACAATTTGAATATAGCGTATTCAATGTTATCGCTTTGGCGCCGAAACATTCACAATGCAAGCAATACTTTAGACTTTATCAATCAAGTTTAGCGAGCAAATATACCTTCAACATTTCTATTTTAGTATAGGTTTATACAAACATGTATATATATATATATATATATGTGAATCACAAACAAATTAAAACACATTAACACACTGGCCTAGCAATGATGTTTCGCCAATTTGGATATTATCGTCACAGTTTGTTAAGTAGAGTAGACACCTGTGTCAGAAACATGTAACCAACCTGCCGTCTGAAAGTGTCTGGGCTGACCAGTATCTAATCTCCTTCGGTGTTTTCGATGTCTTCAACACTATAATTCCAGTAGTCTCCGTCTATAAGATCAGCACGTAGCATCATTCTTTAGTGTATATGATATAACATGCCTGGTCACAAAGTAGGCAATGCTATGTTTCTTTCCTATAAAATGTTTTCGTTTACGTTGATCGTCAACTCACTTCTATAGACAAAATACAATTTTTTGTTATGGTTGAATGTATACACATCGCCACAAATACAGAACATTTAATGTTGCAACCTCAAGTACTCTGAGTGTGTGAGTGTGACAAGCAGCAACGTCATGTTATTTAATAGGTGGCCCCAACTTACTTCCTTTCTGGTCCACGTCATTGTTGGTAACTCGAAACCCTAGACGAATATGAAGAACAACAAATTAATTTAATAAAATAAAATTAATAAGTAAATGTTGTTATTTGTTGCGCTGTTGACAAGTTGTTGAGCGCGCAAATGAAAAGTTATTAACTAGTGAACTGGTGAGTGAGCGAGGGAGTGAGTGAGTGAGTGAGTGCGTGAATAAACGAGTGAATGGATGAACTACGAACCAGCGAGTAACATAGTGCCTGAGTACGTGTATTTGAAAAATAATTAATGCATTAAGAGATTTCAACAGTAATAGTATGCATACTTCTGAATGTGGATGCTCGCGCTTCTGTGATTGCTAGTTTATTTTTGTTAATTAATATATGTATTTCAGTCACGGCATGTATTTGCAATTAAAAAATTTCGTTATAACTGTAGTGCTTTCATCCTAATCCAGCAACTAGTGTACATGTATATGCAAATGTGTTGATATTTATAACAGGATATGCATGAACACATTTTTGTGTGCAAACTATTTTCTGTGTCACTCAAACAGACATAGTTAATTTCTCAAATATGTCCAGTGAATTCACCTAAGGTTAGACCAATTGCACCACTGTTCCACAACTTATTTATGGAGTAGTAACTTGGTATTTGTTCGACAAAACAAAATCAGAGTGTCAAGTCCATTGTTACTATGTTATAATTCTTTTGCGACAAGTCACCTATTGCCTACCGTTTTAATTGACACAAACAGTGCCGCTATGTTCGCCATTATTCGATCGTGATGTCCAATCAGCGCATGTTCGGCATTTTCACAGAACCTGCACCAAGCACAATGCATTAAGTCACAAACTTATTTGTAATCGACGCACATATATAATAATATATTATAATAATAATCATCATCATCATCATCATCAGCTGCAGAATAACAACATATTCAGCAACATCATCATCATCAGCATCAGCTGCAGAATAACAACATATTCAGCAACATCGACGATAACACCATAATCACAATCGCATCATCGTCAGCAGCAGTAACTGCAGCAGGAGCGGCGGTGGAGGTTGCAAGCAGCAACATCGTCTTCGTCTTCACCATCATCACTTTATCATGTCATCTTGCGAAACGCCGCGAACAAATTTGGATTTGGTGTTATACAAAATAAAAATATATTTTTATTATATCACCATTATCAGCGTTACTCATGCATAATTATGTTGGACTTAAGAAGTATCATAATTGCATAAAACTTGTACTTAAATGTAAGTAGTTTAAAAACGTATACATTCTGTTCTTTAACATATTGGTGGGTACACAGAAAGGATTTTAAACATCCTTTCTGTTTTCGGTAACTGCTTGGCCCTATGGTATTGGTGTATAACGCGACTGCCGAAATATGTGTTTTACTTACTTAATCTCAAACTGTCAGGAGCCAAAAGATTAAAATATATACAAAAATCATATTCATTTTTTGGTAATGAGTATGCTGTATTATATTCTCACACGTTTTTGTTGATACAATAAGTACGTTGTATCATACATGTCTGCAACATGTTTATAATAGTCTTGTTTCCAAATCATATTTGTATTTTGCCCAGGGTAATGCTTATGCAGCTGTTTCATTACGAGTAGCAGTAGTACATGTTTACATGATGAGTGTGTCTATTTATATCCATTATGAGTGATAACAACAACGGTGGTCTAGAAAAAAACCTCTTTCTAACACATTTTAAAAACATATTAAATCTATGAAGATGGGGACATTGAAACATTCCAGAAATCATCTTATTTTGACGATGACAACTTAGTCAACTATTTACCGAACAAACAAATTATATGTATTGTGCTCAGTCTAAACAGTCAGAGTTTAAATGCAAAAATTGACGAAATTAAGATAAAACTAGAAATATTTAAAAACAGTGGCTGTGAGATCAGTGCTCTATGTTTATAAGAAACGTAGCTCGATGATGAAGTTGATACCTCATTATTGCAAATAGATGGCAATGAATTAATATGCCAAGGTAAAATATGTAGTGCACACGCTGACCTAGCTATTTATCTTAGTAACAAATACAGCTACAAATCATTAGATATCTATACTAATTTTGACATATGAGAAGGTCAATTTATTGAAATATCATGTTATGCTATGAAGAACAAACTTATTCTTGGAAATATATACAGACCACCTAGAGATATAATTGAGAACACCGAGCATTTACATTCGAATTTGCATCTAAATTAGCAGATTTAAAAAAAATGTAAAGTGACATCGTAATTGTGGGTGGTTACAATATTGGTTTGCTGAAAATTAACGAAAAACCCATAATATGTTACTATTTCGATACAATAACTTCACATGGTTTCTTCCCTAAAATCACTTTGCCAACAATACTGTTAGAATACCACACTTATTGATATTTGTTATGTAATCTGTCTGAAAGATTCTCCAAATCCTCAGCTGGTCTTCTTATAAGCAATATTTCGTATTCTTATCACTTTCCTTATTTTCTGTGTCTGGACAATCTCGAAACTTCTAATGCTATGCCAAAATAAATTTATACAAATAAAGCAGCATAATCCTGACTCACTCAATAAATTTAAAATTGAAATACAAAACTCAAATATTTATGATAAAGTTAACACGTATACTTATGCAGATCATAATAAAACCTATGGTATCCTTGATAAAATTGTTACTATCTATGCTATGGAAATGATCTTGCCTATTAAAATAATAAATTTAATAAATATAAACATAAGAAAAAACTTTGGATTACTCAGGGATTTATAAGTTCAATTAAGTTTAGAAATAAATTGTATGCAAGAATAAAACAGACTCCGTAATTACGGATCAATACTGTAAACTCAAAACTAATTTGCATACTTATAATATAATTCCTAAAAGAAATATTCGATTGGCTAAGCAAATGCATTACCAGTCCAGTTTTGAAATGCATAAACATGATATTAAAAAGACGTGGTGCTTAATTAGACATTACTAAAAAAAATAACAATTTCCGGATTCGTTCAAAGTGGACGGAGAAATGGTAAGCGATGTATGCATTATTGCAAATAAATCTGCTTCGTTTTTTACAAATATTGGTCCAACTCTAGACTTTAAGTTAACTATAACTGACAGTAAATCATATGAGGATTAGTTGAAAAACCCAACACTTCACACCTTCAGTTTTAAATCAATTGAAGTAGATACTGCTGTCAGTATAATTGATCGCTTACCTCCAAAATCAAGTTGCGGAATAGATGGTATATCAACCAAAATACCAAAATTTATAAAATTATGACATTAACAAAGCAGTCACCCTAATTATAAATCAAACCATAATGACTGGTATATTTCCAACCAAATTAAAAATTGCTAAAGTTTTCTCTTTAAAAAAAAGAAGATAATTCTAACCTTGACAATCATTGTTCAATTTCTATCTTGCCAGCTATTTAAAAAAAATTTGAAAGGATAATGTTTGATCAAATACACGAATATTTCCATTCGAAGATGTTATACTTTAATAGCCAATACGGTTTTAGAAAGAAACATTCTACTGAATTCGCGACACTCGAAATTATGGATAGAATTATACAAGAGCTAGATAAATCGGCTACGCCAATTAATATATACCTAGATTTATCAAAAGCGCTTGACACAATTGATCATAATACATTGTTACATAAATTACATTACCATGGATTAAATGATACGACACTTGATCTTTGTAGGAGTTATTTATACAATCGTAAACAATATGTAGAAATAAAAAAAGTTAGATCACCACTGGCGTTTCACAAGGTTAGATTTTAGGACCACTCTTGTTTATTATATACATCAATGCCATAGCATTTTTCACTTAAAATTTCTGAAGGCAAATGTAAAGTGAAAATATTAAAAAAGAACTCATAAAGGTTAGCGATTGGTTGAAAGCAAATAAACTACATACACAAAAAACTAAATTTATGATTTCTCGTATGCCTCAAAAGAAAGTAGAGTACGCTCTGTTGGAAATAGATGGGACAAACATTGAAGTTATCAATGATTTAAATGTTTAGGCATTACCATAAATAACCATTTAAACTGGAAGAGCAAAAAAAATTACTAAAACAATAGGAATCCTAAATAAACTTCAACACTTTTTACCACTTCAAACATTATATATTACGTATAATATCTCATTCTCACTCATATTAGTTACGGTGTCCTCTTATGGGGTCATCAAGAACATCGAATTGTCAAATTACAAAAAAGGAATGCGAATAATATCCGTAAGTAAATACTAAGGTCACATAAGTCCTATTTATAAAACACTACAATTACTAAAGTGTGATGACATTTATAGTCTCCAGCAACTAAATTATACTACAAATTAATTAAGAATCAGTTACCCGAATATTTCAAAGTTATTCCTTGCACACACAACTATGACATTCATCAACACAACACACGTAAACAAAATGATCCGCGTTTGCCTAGAGTCAAACATGAATTTGCCAACAAGTGCATTAGATATCGCGTAGTTGACATCAGTCACAAATTTTATACACATCTACATAGTTTCTCAAGTTACATAAAAAATACATTATTATAAATTATGAATCATGCTGTTTTAGCAATAATTGCTATATTTGTTATTCTTAAAGCAATTATTATGACGCACTAATCTTATCATAATATGTTCATGTTGTTATTGTTTACATTTGTGGAGTGGCTCCCGTGCGAGCGACAATAGGGGGTATATGTCTTAATGGGAGTCGCTCCGACCTTACATATATTATTCATATTACCAATACATTAATGCATATAATGTGTATGTGGACAAGATCAAATAAATTGAATCTGCAACTACTGACACTGTCATTATCACTACAACTACTGATACTTTCATTATCACTACAACTACTGATACTGTCATTATCACTACAACTACTGATACTGTCATTATCACTACAACTACTGATACTGTCATTATCACTACAACTACTGTTACTGTCATTATCACTACAACTACTGTTACTGTCATTATCACTACAACTACTGATACTGTCATTATCACTACAACTACTGATACTGTCATTATCACTACAACTACTGATACTGTCATTATC
>CM034533.1:9693715-9827532 GCA_020002185.1 Paraescarpia echinospica | reverse complement strand
GGGAGGCTTCAAACTGGAAATCGGTATTGAGTGGGGTACCACAGGGATCAGTACTAGGACCTATATTATTCTTAATATATATCAACGATTTGGACGATGATATAACAAGCAAGGTGTTAAAATTTACGGATGATACAAAAGTGTTTAGAAGGATTAAAAGTGATGGAGACAGACAGCATTTACAAGATGATCTTGATAGGTTGATCAAATGGTCTGAAGAGTGGCAAATGCTGTTCAATTTTGGGAAATGTAAATGCCTCCACACAGGTCATGGGAATGAAGAGGTAAAATATAAAATGGGGGGTACTGTTCTAAGTACTACTGTAAAAGAAAGGACTTAGGGTTAACCATTAGTGCTGATATGAAGGTTTCAGAGCAGTGCGGAATTGCAGCGTCAAAGGGAAATCAAATCCTTGGATTAATTAAATGAAGAAATATAAGCGTGTAAGAAAAAGATTAATAGTGCCGCTGTACAAAGGAAACAATGAGTGAGGGGCCTCGAACTTTAGAATGTTGTGTATACAAGCATGGAGGCCATGTCATAGGAAAGGACATAGATATGCTAGAAAGAGTACAGAGGAGCAACTAAAAAGTGATGCTGAATCTGAGGGATCTTAGTTGCAGTAGCCCCTAAAAAGTGTGGTTTAACTGGCATAGAGACCAGGGAGATTGAGGAGGAGATCACATAGAAGTGTTTAAAATATTGAATGGTTATGAAAATATTGATAGAAACATTTTTTTCTCAGTTAAGAAAGATAGAAGGACCAGAGGACATGAAGCTACGTTAGTAAAGGAGCAGTGTAGATTAGATATAAGAAAGTTCTCATTCTCACAAAGGACTGTAAATGAATGGAACAGATTATCTCCTGATTGTGTTGGTGCTAGTAGCGTGAATATGTTTAAAAATAAAATCGACACACACCTAAAAAAGGCGGGATACATGTAGATAAAAAGTATTGGACTCTCGATAAGCCAAAAGGCTTCCTTGTCCACCTGCCATCCAGAGTAATTTTCTGGATGGCAATCTTGTTAAATCTTGTTAAAAAAACTACTGATACTGTCATTATCGCTACAGCTACTGTTACTGTCATTATCACTACAACTACTGTTACTGTCATTATCGCTACAGCTACAGTTACTGTCATTATCACTACAACTACAGTCATTATCGCTACAGCTACAGTTACTGTCATTATCGCTACAGCTACTGTTACTGTCATTATCGCTACAGCTACTGTTACTGTCATTATCACTACAACTACTGATACTGTCATTATCGCTACAGCTACTGTTACTGTCATTATCACTACAACTACTGTTACTGTCATTATCACTGCAACTACTGATACTGTCATTATCACTACAACTACTGTTACTGTCATTATCATTACAACTACTGATACTGTCATTATCGCTACAGCTACTGTCATTATCACTACAACTACTGTTACTGTCATTATCGCTACAGCTACAGTTACTGTCATTATCACTACAACTAGTCATTATCGCTACAGCTACAGTTACTGTCATTATCGCTACAGCTACTGTTACTGTCATTATCGCTACAGCTACTGTTACTGTCATTATCGCTACATCTACTGTTACTGTCATTAACACTACAACTACTGTTACTGTCATTATCACTACAGCTACAGTCATTATCACTACAACTACTATTACTGTCATTATCACTACAGCTACTGTCATTATCACTACAACTACTGATACTGTCATTATCGCTACAACTACTGATACTGTCATTATGGCTACAACAACTGTTAATGTCATTATCACTACAACTACTGATACTGTCATTATCACTACAACTACTGTTACTGTCATTATCGCTACAGCTACTGTTACTGTCATTATCACTACAACTACTGTTACTGTCATTATCACTACAACTACTGATACTGTCATTATCGCTACAGCTACAGTTACTGTCATTATCACTACAGCTACTGTTACTGTCATTATCACTACAACTACTGATACTGTCATTATCACTACAACTACTGATACTGTCATTATCGCTACAGCTACTGTTACTGTCATTATCACTATAATTACTCTTACTGTCATTATCACTACAACTACTGTTACTGTCTTTATCACTACAACTACTGATACTGTCATTATCGCTACAACTACTGTTACTGTCATTATCACTACAACAATTGTTACTGTCATTATCACTACAACTACTGATACTGTCATTATCACTACAACTACTGTTACTGTCATTATCACTACAACTACTGTTACTGTCATTATCACTACAACTATTGTTACTGTCATTATCATTACAGCTACTGTTACTGTCATTATCGCTACAGCTACTGTTACTGTCATTATCACTACAACTACTGTTACTGTCATTATCACTACAGCTACAGTTACTGTCATTATCACTACAACTACTGTTACTGTCATTATCACTACAACTACCGTTACTGTCATTATCGTTACAGCTACTGTTACTGTCATTATCACTACAACTACTGATACTGTCATTATCACTACAACTACTGATACTGTCATTATCACTACAACTACTGATACTGTCATTATCGCTACAGCTACTGTTACTGTCATTATCACTACAATTACTCTTACTGTCATTATCACTACAACTACTGTTACTGTCATTATCACTACAACTACTGACACTGTCATTATCACTACAACTACTGTTACTGTCATTATCACTACAACTACTGATACTGTCATTATCGCTACAGCTACTGTCATTATCACTACAACTACTGTTACTGTCATTATCGCTACAGCTACAGTTACTGTCATTATCACTACAACTACAGTTACTGTCATTATTGATACAGCTACAGTTACTGTCATTATCGCTACAGCTACTGTTACTGTCATTATCGCTACAGCTACTGTTACTGTCATTATCACTACAACTACTGTTACTGTTATTATCGCTACAGCTACTGTTACTGTCATTATCACTGCAGCTACAGTTACTGTCATTATCACTACAACTACTGTTACTGTCATTATCACTACAGCTACAGTCATTATCACTACAACTACTGTTACTGTCATTATCGCTACAGCTACTGTTACTGTCATTATCACTACAACTACTGTTATTGTCATTATCACTACAGCTACAGTTACTGTCATTATCACTACAACTACTGTTACTGTCATTATCACTACAACTACAGTTACTGTCATTATTACTACAGCTACAGTTACTGTCATTATCACTACAACTACTGTTACTGTCATTATCACTACAGCTACAGTTACTGTCATTATCACTACAACTACAGTTACTGTCATTATCACTACAACTACAGTTACTGTCATTATTACTACAGCTACAGTTACTGTCATTATTGTTACTATTATTGTTATTCTTATTATTTATTATTATTATGTGCAAGGCTACGCATATTTGTAGTTGTAATAGCAGTAGTAGTAACAGTAGTAGTATTAGTAGCAGTAGTAGTAGTAGTAGTATTAATTGTTGTAATGGTAGCAGTATTAGTAGTTGTGGTAATAGTAGTACTAGTAGCAGCAGCAGCAGCAGTAGTAGTAGTAGTAGTAGTGGTGGTAGTAGTAGCAGCAGCAATAGTAGTAGCAGTAGTGGTGGTAGTAGAGGTAGCCGCAGCAGCATCAGCAGCAGCAGTAGTAGTAGTTGTAGTATTAGTAGCAGCTGTAGTGGTAATAGTAGCAGTAGTAATAATAGTAGTAGTAATAGTGGTAGTAGTACTAGTAGCAGTAGCAGTAGTAGTAGAAGCCGCAGCAGCAGTAGTAATAGTAGTAGTAGTAGTAGTAATATTAGTAGTAGTGTTAGTAGTAATAGTAGTAGGTAGTAGTAATAGTAGTAGTAGTAGTAGTAGTAGTAGTAGCAGCAGCAGCAGCAGCAGCAGCAGTAGTAGTAGTAGTAGTAGTAGTAGTAGTAGTAGTAATATTAGTAGTAGTGTTAGTAGTAGTAGTAGTAATAGTAGTAGTAGTAGCAGCAGCAGCAGCAGCAGCAGCAGTAGTAGTAGTAGTAGTATTAGTAGTAGTGTTAGTAGTAGTAGTAGTAGGTAGTAGTAATAGTAGTAGTAGTAGTAGTAGTAGTAGTAGTAGCAGCAGCAGCAGCAGCAGCAGTAGTAGTAGTAGTAGTAGTAATATTAGTAGTAGTGTTAGTAGTAGTAGTAGTAGGTAGTAGTAATAGTAGTAGCAGTAGTAGTAGCAGCAGCAGCAGCAGCAGCAGCAGCAGCAGCAGCAGTAGTAGTAGTAGTAGTATTAACGTTAACGTATTATACACCTGAAGGTATTGCTACATTTGATAGATTATACATATACTTTGGAAGAAAGTGTCTGCAATATTTGGCAATGCCGTACATCATGTATGTTGGTTGAGGCAGGTCGTCGAAGAAGTAGTGCGAGTCGTCTGGAAGGAAGAACTCGTCCCCTGTTGCACACACGATCATCTTCGTCATCGTCAATCGCTCCTTGTAAGCTGAAATAGCGCAAGACGTCGACGCCTAACCACCCAAAATATATGTTTCTGAATTCATATCTGCGATTCCTGTTCCACGAAGAAAGAGTGATAATGTGCAAACGGTCTTTAAAACACACCTCAGAATCGATCTGTAGTAGGTTGATCTGTTGCCTAGCAAACATTCCGTCAAGTAATACAAAATGGATGCTGAACGCATGATCCGTTCTAGCATTACTTCGTGTATTTTGTTAATATTCTGACTACTTTAGTTTTTCTTTATAATAAAAGCGTAAGGCAAAGCTTTTGACGTGACAACTGCATTGCGTGTTTTTTGTTGTTGAACAAACTGTATTTCAACTTGAAAAAAGTACTTTGCAAACGATACGTTTTCATTCTATTGATGAAATAACGGCTAGCGATTTAGAATATTGACAGTCTGCTCAAAGAGTTGTTCAGAATTTAGTACAAAATGGCATACTATGCCGCCAGTAGGCCGTTTATAGGTGTACAAATTTTATCAGAAGGTTCCCTTTAACAATGTTCGCTTTCATATTCGAAATGCCAACTGACTTACAATAGGGATCAATTATATCTCCCATCTTTGTCATGTTTGGATTGTCCAAATTCATCGGGATGTTCTCCGTCCGGTACGGCGTGAAGGCGAACGTCCAACCTCCGAGAGACCGGAAGTGATGATGTAAATTCTTTCGTGAAAAATATAATCATGGCGTTAATGATAGTCATAACAACTGTAGTATTCATAATATTAATAGCATTCATAACATTCGTAACGTTCCTAATTGTCATAAAATTCATAATATTTATCAAATTCACCATAATAAACGTCCATCTTCCGAGAGACCGGAAGTGATGATGCAAATTATTCCGTAGAAAAATGTAATCGCTGTGTTAATGTTATTCACAATAATCGTAACTCATAACATTCGTAACGATCCTTACATTCTTAAAATTAATAACATTTATAACATTCACTATAATAAAATTAATAACACGAGTCCCAATATGCATAATAGTTATACTATACATATGTCGTCTTGACATGCGGTGCATCCCATTTCTTACCGGTTGCATGTTGACAAGGTCCATTACCATCGGCACCAGTCCAATGACCCGCTTGTCCACTGCTGCCAACGACCACGCTGTCCAGCCTCGCTGGTCGAAAAATAATTATAACATTTAAGCAGTCCGACCAGGTGAAGGGAATCTACGATACATTCTCTATGAGAAATAAAGTGTTGCCAAAACATAAGTGGTTGTAATGCCGGGGCTTGTCAGTCAACAGAAAAAAGCCGATTTGATTGCGATGTGAGTTTGACAACCTCTTTGCTTTGGCTGTTTTTTTTTGGTTTACACTCGAATCTCGATACAAAGTGTCACGTTACCAAAGGAAATCGTTGCGTTGTGACACTTTTTCACAATAGTAGTTCTATCATTATGATATCGGAAACAGTATCAGCGCATTGGACTATGCCTGCTGTATATACTGGTGTTGCTTGAATTGGTCATAGTTAACCGAATACGCCATTTTATAAAGAAACCGGATCAAATCTTTACGGAAAGTATCAATATTCCAAATCACTAGCCATTATTTAATCAATGCAATGCAATAATACGTAAATAACGTAAGTTAGTGAGATTTCAAGGCTTACACTAAGGGTGACCAACTTGCGCGAGTGACCTAACCATGCAAGCCAGGTATGTTAGGCAGGTATTTAACAAGACAATTAGCCTACTTTTCGAAGTAAAACACTAAATGGAAGTAAAACAGGTATTGTTGGAAGGGGTAACGGTGGGTCGGAGAACTGTCACACAAACCATTGGATGCACCGCATAAATACTATTCATGTTTGCAAACACTTGTATGGAACTGTATCAGTTTATTTGGAATGATCATTATTCCATGAGCACAATATTTATATATACAAATACATTTAAATGTATATTAATACCAAATTACTGACTAATTACATGCATATCAGGCCCTTTCAGGAGACAGTCACTATCTCCCACCCAATTGTGCATGTTGTCTTATGTTATTGAGGTGCACGGCTTGCATGAAAGCGGAGCAAGATGGCAACATTGCCTTTACTATTGATGGTGGCAAATGATATCAGGCCAAGGTACATCTCCTCAATTCGATGTCTGCCACCAGTTCCTCCGTCCATGCGCGACTTGCACATACATAGCAAGCGACACCTCACCAGGTGGTACAACAACCATTTGTGCCGGTAAAGTGGGGGAAAGACTTCCCATCAAGGAATATTCCAGACAATTTCTGCTATGGTAATATCTACCAGCTGATCATTGCCACAGCGAAGGTCGTCAGTGCTAACGAGAGTGTCGACTGTGTTGAGAACTCTGCTGATTTCAATGGTTCCAAGCCGATGCGCAAAGGAAGGCAGTATTTATTCAGTGGGCATGTAACTCAACTGAAAGATACGTCGCTGCCCACTCACTACTTCCTGAAGGTCCTTGTAGGGTCGTCATTCACACAGCACCAGTACAATGTCACTGTGACTCTGTGCAATTTGAATGGTGACATAGTGGACTCGACATACGAGTGCAAAGCGTCTGCTATGGGACGACGAAGTCAAGTAGCCGGGCTGTTGTTCGTCCGCGAGGACTACACCATCAAGTTCGGGTATCAACCAGAATCATGTTCCAGCAAACTGTGTCAGTGGAATGTTGGTCGCAGGAAAAACAAAAATCCACAACTGGCCCACACCATGAAATGTAGCAAGAAAGCGGCACCATCGTGCACGATCCGTGACCAGCCGAATCCGATACCGAGCGTGCTGGCGACGATTTTATCAACCATTTTATTGCAACTTTGCCACACGTTGGCAACCCGACGATGTTCGACACACTACTAGAATTCGAATATGTCGACTACCAGTTGAGTACAGAACGCCGCAGTGTGCTGGAAAGCTTGACGGGGAAGTTCATGACAGCCATGGCGCTCAACACTGGACCCGTTCTTTGTTAGGTCACAGGAACCATTGGCCAAGCCACCACCGACACGTGGCATCGGGCACAAAGGTGTCGCATCACTGCCTCCAACTGTAGGGACTACTTCCGTGTGAGAACCGGGCAAGGACTGCGAAACCTTCTAAGCCGAACGATTTGGCGGCAACCCACCAGCACGCCAAATGGGAGAGAAAACGAGGACAAGGCCTTAGAACAGTACATATAGGACAGGAGCGAGATAGTTGGCTGCAGTATTGAGAAGAGTGCATTCTGGGTGAACCCGCACTACCCAGAAATGGGTTGCAGTCCGGATGGGTTGGTTCTAGAAGTATACATCAGACAGAAATGAAATTCCCCTGATGGAGAAATTCTTTAAAGTAGAAATAGTTTTGTAGTTAGAATACATATTTCCTTTCTCTGAAAAATGTCTAGGTTGGTGCGCATATATTTCAAAACAATCGATGATTACTCTCACAAATTTTGAACGAGTGGAAACACGACGGCATATTACGCCGAATCAAATGTCGAGATGGAAACAACCTTTTCCTCGATATTGCTGTATGTGTATACAACAACTGAACCCGCGTATTTACAATTACAGATACGGTTCCAACACTAATGTGAAATATGTATGCTAGATCTCTGTTGGGGAATGCTTGGCGCAGTTTAATCAGTGTTAAAAAGAGCTAATTGTGTGTCGAAAGGTTACATTTTATGTTGTTTTTCTTGCCATATGTTGTTTTTCTTACCATATGTACCTGTGCGAGAGCTTCGCCAAAAGTGTAACTTGTTAACAACTGCGCGAAGACATGTCATCAGATGCAGAAATTGCAAAATGGAAAGCCCTGCATAAAATGTAAACATCTGCTCGTCCTTTGATATATTATCAATGAGTAAACTGTCTTTGGATGCAGTGTCATCTACTAATGTCTGCTCTGTTAACTGCCTCTGCGAAAAATAGCATCGATCTTGCTCGAGACGTGTTGTCACACATATATGTAGTTTGTGTACATCCTTTCGTCATTGCAGCTTCGTCTGTGCTTGTTGCCATGTCTCTGTTGATGGATAAACTGGATGCGGGCACCTATAATGTGACACATAGCGTGGAAATAAAAATGCGCGTGCTGCGAGTTTTTCCAACAACAATTTGTGGTACATTCTCATTATCTACATTTCGTTAGTATTTGTATTCATAATAATAATAAAAAGTAATTATATGTAACGTTCTTCTTTGTAATATGAAATGCACACTAACACATCCTGATACAGTTTGAGTGGATTCAAAAAGACTGAAAAATTACTCCATACCTAATTAATTATACTTTAAATCCATATATATTAGCGTGACGTTTATTTTGCGTATTTAGAATGTTTTGTCAAAACATAAACGTTCATCTTCTTGAAATTATAACTGCACGTTTTGAAGACCTGGTGCAAACGCAAATTTAAATGCACGCCAAATCGGAAAGATTCGTAAAACGCTAAATATTTTGTACGCCAAAATAACATGATTCACAGTATGCATAAATTCCATAGACATTATTAAAATGGACAATCAAGTTATCGATGAGTATTGAATTTTACAAAAAATTATAGCATGCACAGGAGTTCAATTAGGCACGTGTCGTTGAGGAGTTGGTGGTAGTGCCGAATCTTGCAGTGACAGCAATGCGTCCGCAACATCATATTATAACCTCTTCCCAAATGGTTAAGCTCTCGGAGTCGGAGGTTTCCGTTTCTTTGACAACTTCAATAGCTAAAACCAGATCAAATCATTAATACATTATAATTCGATGGATATGCCACATCATGTGGGTACATAATCCATATTCCACGTAATATACATCATTTGGCAGAAACGCATTACACCTAACCTGTCTATCCATGGTCGAATGACACATTACTAATATACAATAATACACAATTCAGTCTTATACATTATGTTGGCCCCATTAGTCCACAAACGAATAGCCGACCATTGGCATAGCCATTAGCAACTCCTAACAATAGCAGTTTGACTGGTGCGCCAGTGACGGGACTGATACTGTTAGCAGGCGCTGTTTTCCGTGGCAATAAATAACAATGTCAGTGGCGCTTCCTTGCTATAAAAATTATATATTGTAGATAGTAACAAACCTGAGCAGGCGTGTAATTAGCGGGTATATGGTCACGATTTGTTCAGAAGGTCCACGTCCGCCAACGAAGTGTTTGCTGCACATGTACGACCATTTGTTTACGTTCGCTACAAGAAGCAACCCATCGCCGACATTTCTCAGGATCTCTGGTGATTTTGGGGAAGGGATCCAGCTCACACCTTGCGTATATTCACGTTCGTTGTACAGACTGTCACTGTTGCAAACACCGTGGCAACAATAACGAGTTGCGCCTCGGCCTGCCTTCGTTGTTGGCGCTTTGTGCACACAGTCGCGAGTATCAAAAACGTCAGCCATCGTGCTTGTTTGCCCTACTTTTTAAAGTCCAAAATGCGCATGCGCGAAATTATCTCTAATTTTAATTACTTGGCTATTTGGCTGCAAATTGATCAGCGCTATTGTTTCAATATGCATTACTATTGACTCCACTCCACTGGAGTTATACGTGATGTCGATCGAAATACCACGCAACCATACATAATGCTATACATTTTGGGAACCCTGCGAACTTAGGACACCCTCTCTAAAGTAGATAGTTATGGCCAAGAAGCGTAGTCACTGTCAACACCCAGAATATGCTAATATAATTAATTATCACACGCACACATCCAGAATAAGGTTGTCGGTCAAACACATGAACAAGAACATTGGTAGAATCGTCAATGTTTTCGTCATCAGATGCACAACCAGTTTGGTTATGCGTTCGTATTGTGTTCATGCTAATTGTGGTGAAACATCTAACTATAATCGAGCAAGCGTATGTTTGTTGTTTTCTGAACGTTACCTCCTAGACGTATTTCACCTCAGGCGCTGAACTCTGGTTCAGATGCCAATCAACGAACTATTTGAATTTAAAAATTCACTTTTGTTTACAGTGATCAGAACTTCACCATAATTCATCAGAATTATAATAAAAATATAAAAAATTAACAATATTTATATCGTTAACACTTTTAACTATGAAAATTCAAAAATAATGAAACTTGCAAAAAAATCACAAACTTCGTCCTAAATGTTTAATCAGCAATCAGAATTTCAACATATTTCATTAGTATAGTCATCAGGCTATACTACTTCGCATACCCTTAAAAGTATTGAGGTTATCATTGGAACGTTTCAGCAGTGAAAATTCAAATAGCTGCATCTTCTGGGCACGTACGGTCCGGAAGCGCTCTCAAAATGGCGGCTCCATTACGTAGTTTTTTCGAACAATGCTTAGTGTGTGCGCGGCACGATCTAGAAGAGATATTATATGAGGTTTTTGGGCAAAAGGTAGGAAGATACTGGTGCACTCGGTTTCGGTAAACAATGCGTCAGTAAAAGTTGTCTTAATGAAATACTTTGGTAAGACAATTATCACGCGCCAAACGCCCGGATGCGCAATTAGAACGCACGAATTTTGGGCATAGGCTTCTTTTACGATAATTGGATTTCGTCGGTCTATTTTCGTAAGTGCTTCACTCAAAACGATTTTGCTAACATTTTTTTTCCACGACATTGAACACGTATATGCTATATGGTTACCTAATGGAAGATTTTGTTCAAGTTTTTGCTAAAATGGCATAAAACATTATGAAGTATGTTTTTTATTTGCTATACGCCCTTGCGGGTTTCTTAGGAATTTCCTAAGTTGCACTACAATGCTATTTTCAATATGTATTACTTTGTCTTGTATATTTGCAACTTATATAAACTTATTCCAACCAGCATAGCTATTGATTTCTAGCCATATTCATAAAATCGATCACCTATAGCTGTGAAACTTCGTATCGTAAATCTATATAATATTATACAAAACATCAACATTATCATAATAAAACCATTGAAATTGTATTAAGGTGCACACATGTAATAATAGTCACTCACAGTAGACTACTAGCGGATTGTTTTAAAACCATATAAAACTTTGCGGAGAATTATAATTTAAACAAGCATGTACTCAGGTATTGGCTCAAGGTCGTAGATCGAGGTCCAATACACACTAAAAGACACTGTATCATTATATTTCTATAACCAACACAAGTAATTACACGCGATCTTCAACATTTTGAACACGCAACGAGTATTGCTTCACTTGCGTGACGCGGCTGTTTCGGGTAATACGTATTACCGTCCCAGGGTTGACGTATTTGCTACAACGCTGTGTGCCTACGTCACAATCAAAAAGATCGCATTGGTTGTTGTTTTTAATACCGTTTTGTTCCAGTCCTCTTCCTGTGATCTCAAGGCCGATATTGTCAGTAGACAAAACAAGATTTGATTCTGTGGCGTAATCATATTGAAGTTACCACTGCGTATAATGTCAGGGCATCATATAGTAAACTCCTGGCAATTGGCTGCACATTCGTTCACATTTAACTGGATTGAAACAACGCGAAATGGAAGAAGTTGTCCACACGTTTAATGGCCTGCTTGCACGATTCTTGGTTGGTTGGGGGACAAAGTGTCGCACGATAAAGCGCAGCTAAAGCATGTGTGCGTTTACACGAGCGACGTGTCTAGTCACTGCGAGAACGATCCGATAACTTACGCCAGTTCCCACGCGTGTAATTGTCCAATTTGTCTGGCGACACAATCGGACATTTTAGTGTTCGTATAAACAAGCCTATACAATAACTAAGTTTGGAGCTTAGATCTAATATTAAAAAATTATACATTCTTTCGAACCTGGATCGAACGCATATGACACAAGCTATAATATCTTACTTATATAGACTGTATATATACCGAATGATGATTATTCCTTACCTTAGACGCTCCGCCAATCAAGAATTCCTTGATGTCATTTGTGACGTCTTTTTGCTTACAGAAGTCGGTTATGGTGTCCATCGCTCTTACACCTGCCTGCGGAGGAGAAAGAAAACATGGCATTTTTCCATGGTGTTACAATAAACAAATCGTATAACTGTGAGACTGGAATTTATATATTATGACGAATAACTAAAATAAATAGATTTATCGAAGTCACGTCAGTAGTATCTATATTGTCTAGACACGCCTCTGAGCTTGGTTTCCAATGATATATTGGCGCAATAAAAGTTACGTATTCATGTATCCATTGGGTTAAACACAGGTCAACATTTGTAATCCTTTTTTTACATTTTTATATTGCTGGATTGATGGATACACATACCTTTGTCATTGGCATCCTCAGCAAGATCTCAGGATCGGATGTGTCTTCGATGAACCGACGCCAAGTGTACGCAATAAGATAATCCTCACTCCTGCTTTTTTTAAGTGGATCATCCTTACGAACATAAACAAAACACAAGTTTTGTTTTTTCTTTGGTGGCTTCTCAGATAATAAATGTTGTGCAATATACTAATATACTAAAACTTTCAATGTGTACGACAATACGAAAACCGTTGTTTTGCATACTTATTCCGACCAATGACATTCCGCGAAAATACATGTCATTCAGACTCTTAAAAGCTGTTATGAATCGATTTTTCAGTATTGTTTAAGTCTTGTGATCAGCCGTGTTAGACACAGTGGCTTGTAGTTCAAAACCATATCCATGTCCAAGTTAGTATGCATCAAATATCAGCCAACACAACAACATGCACATTCAACGTATGACAAACCTCAACATATAAAACACACAGGGATTCGTGAACACCTTTGTATTACAATCGGCACACAACGTAAGGCAATACTGATGTACACAATCTCACCGTTGGCTTAAACTCAACGTACGTTACACAAGGACTCGTGAACTGTGATTTTGACATCCCGCAGATGACGTAATTCCTACAACTCGGAGTTGTTACATTTCTTGTGTTGCTTATAGTATGTATGTAACACCTCTTGACAACACTGACCCATATTACATTTAAGCTTGCTTCAGCACCATCAAAAGAACACCTTTGTATTACAATCAGCACAATTTTCGTTCCATACGTAATAAACCTAGGAAAGGAGTTTGAGAATGTGTTAATGCCAGTAGTGCGAATAATTATGTTTAAACATAAATTGACAGACATCTTGTAAGGGCGGGCTATACATAGATGATTGTTTCGATTCTCAATAACCTTTTTCAACGACAACAATATCATTATATATATGTTACTAAACCTCACTTGATTGGAAATGCTGAATGATTGCACATGTCATTTACTCAGCAACTATTACAAAGCAACCACCACTACGACACAGCCTGCAGAGGTAGAACATTACCTTGAACACTATCGGTTGGTTGGGAATCTGCTTCAGATACGCGGTCACTGCCCCTGATTGTTTCGCCAAGTTCACGGCCAAGGCAGCAAACTGGTCATTGCCCGGAGTCGGAATACTGGATAGAGCGTCAAGTGGTAAGTCTTAGTACACAGAATAACAACGAAATAATGTGCAATACCGATCTATAATTTTCAGTGAGTCGTTATGCCATTAGTCACCAATTACGTACGAGATAAGCAAACATGTTGTGCCTGAATGACACATAAAACATTGTATATACCGACTTATATACTGTATAATATTATATTATTATAGTTGTGCAAAATATAATTTGTTTAATAAATTATCACTTTAGGAACTACTACGTGTTAGTATGTTACTAATACAATTGTACAAGGAATGTTCAAAACAGTACGGCGCTGTGGTAACTGTGTTGAATGTAACGGTGTTGAAAAAGTAACGGTGGTTTCATTTCACCAAAAACGAGACTACTTACCCAGATCCGCCGTTATGACCGCCGCCAACGAAGAGAGTAGCCGCGTCTTTGACTTGCAGATTCTTTGGGATGTTGATGACCATGTAATGCCACCATATTGGTCGATTCAGCACGGATTCTGAATAACAAAACGACACGGTTCACTTGGAAATCAGCTGGCTCGGGCTGGAATTCGGAAATATACACTGATCAAATGCACTTTATCTCTTCAGAAATAAATTATCCTCTCGCAGATATTAAAAAAAGATCAGTGGCAGTACGATCCACAGTGCTCTACTTAATAACCGAGTAACAATACAAATCATTTCTGAAAATACGTTCTTGTTAAATGGTTGATATTTTACCCGTTTCAGTTTTAACATTACTAATTATATTACACAATAATTTTGGTGTTGTTGATACATTATTTAACAAGTACAATTTATTGTCGGATCCAGAATCTGAAGTCACAATCCAAATGATGAGCATGACTGCCGGCAATCTTCGCCATAGCAACCATATTTTAACATAATTTTACACAACTTTACAGTCATATATCTGCAAAAACCAAACTTCCCTTTCTTTGTTTTTTTTCGAAAAGGAAATAATATGGGGCTATACTGTAATAAAAACTACGACTGTATGTCCAAAATATACACATGTGCATCATCCATTTTATAAGCTAAACGGACGTGGTTGCCAGGTAAAACGTGATGTAATGAATCTGCCAAATGTAAAAAGGCAAGTCAGCACTGTTAGCACTCCACCATGAAACAGACCATCTTTCCACTTCTGTGACGTCATGTTGATGACGTAGGAGTTCACGGAGTAATCCCCTGAGCTGGGCTGGGCGACAAATTGCCAATTGTAGTGTGGATCTGGACGGGCGACGTACTCGTCCAGTGGAGTCATGACGTCCTGGGAAAACACATGAGTAACGTCAAACCCCCTTTCCGGGGAACACGTTTGATATACCAGAGCTACTTAGTAAAGTCAACAAAACGTTTAAAGTTTCGTATTGGTTCAAACTACCACCCATCACCACCAATGCGTGGTTTTCGACTAAAGAGTTTTAGTATTAAAATGCCTACCAAAATCACAGCCATTTGTTGCTAGATTTAACGTGAGTGCGTGATTGCCAAAACATTACCACCACGCTGTCCCATTATGATATCTACAATAGCATAAATGTACATTAATATATAATTTGTTGGACTTTGTCAAGTTATGCGACCACCTTTTATTTTAATGTGTGTATTTACTGCATTTCGCCGGTGTTAAATAAACATACAAACCACATGTACACAATAAAGCCTATACGTTGGCAAATACTTGAAACAGACAAGAAAGGATTCATTGTATAACTAGTACGGACAAAGATGCGCTTGTGTCCTGTGGAATTATACCCACTTCCAATACGATCATGCTATCCTGCGTGGTTTTTTCCACTAACATATCACGGAGACGCCAGAACGTTAAGCTATAAAACAAAATTTTTGTTCACACGCTTGGGCGCAACAAACTATAATTTGTATTAAATTTTTCAGTTTGATTGATGTTGCCGATGGTAGATCTGCCACAGACGTGCCTATACGGTGGAACCTCGTTATTAATGTCACCCTTGTAATTAATCAGTGCTCTGACCTGGATAGCGGGGTGACCATATTAGTGTAATTCGTTTCCTTTACTTTACTGATACGGACATAATTTGGGGTTGTTCTAATGTGAACATATTTGTTAGGTGGCTGTATTAAGCAGGTAACCGTATAGCGAATGTTCATAATACTTACCCATCCAAATGCTTGCGTTAGAGAAACGAAGCTCAACAGAAGCGCCACGCGGAACATGGTGTTGCTAAACGACGTCCAGCCCGAACGTCTGACTGTCACAAATAATGGAGAAGAAAGCTCGTGTCGGCATCCCTGTTCTTATCAGTCACGTCGCGTGATGCTAAGATAACCGTCGGTCGAGTACTCCACTAAAGTCTGACCAATGACCACGAACAACCGTTCAATGGCAGTGACTGTTTTCATGTTAACTTATGCCGTTAATCACGTTTTCGTCGACAGTCGTAATGTTATTCTTGGTGACACGATAGTAACCATACTTCCTGTACGCAACGAAAACCAGGTATACGTCTGCATATATATATGTGTTTTAAGGGAAACATATCAGAATAATTATTATTCCAATGCAAATAGATAAGAGGTTAAAAGCAACATTGGAAATAAGCTCCTCTTATCTAATAATGCTTCATGTCAAGGGGTCTACGGTCCATATTGCGTGTGTGCGTTTAGGCTTATGTTTATGTATTGTTTTTATTTCTCTCTTTGTGTGGTGTGTGTATGTGTGCGTGTGCGTATGTATGTATGTATGTATGACGTATGTATGTATGTATGTATGTATTTAACAAAATTTAACAAGATTGCCATCCAGAGAATTAACTCTAGATGGCAGGTGGACAAGGAAGCCCTTTGGCTTATCGAGAATCCAACCCTTTTATTTACATATATCCAGCCCTTCTGAGGTATGTGTCGATTTTATTTTTAAACATATTCACACTACTAGCACCCACACAATCATCAGATAATCTGTTCCAATCATTCACAGTCCTTTGTGAAAATGAGAACTTTCTTACGTCTAATCTACACTGCTCCTTTACTAATGTAACTTCAAGTCCTCTAGTCTTTCCATCTTTCTTAACTGAAAAAAACATATTTCTATCAATATTTTCATAACCATTTAATATTTTAAACACTTCTATCTGATCTCCTCTCAATCTCCTGGTCTCTAGTGTTATTAAACCACATTCTTTTAGGCGTTTTTCACAACTAAGATCCCTCAGTTTTGATTTAATTTTAGTCGCTCTCCTCTGTACTCTTTCTAGCATATCTATGTCCTTCTTGCGGTATGGCCTTCACGCTTGTATACAATATTCTAAATGAGGCCTGACTATTGTTTTGTACATCGGTATTATTAGTTCTTTTTCTGTATGTGCTATATTTCGCCTAATCAATCCAAGGATTTGATTTCCTTTTGAAGCTGCAATTCCACACTGCTCTGAAACCTTCATTGTTAGCCCTAAGTCTTTTTATTTTACAGTAGTACTTCGTACAGTTCCCCCCATTGTATATTCTACATATTTGTTCCCATGTCCTGTGTGAAGGCATTTACATTTCCCAAAATTGAACAACATTTGCCACTTTTCAGACCATTTGATCAACCTGTCAAGATCATCTTGTAAATGATGTCTATCTCCATCACTTTTAATCCTTCTAAACACTTTTGTATCATCTGCAAATTTCAACACCTTGCTAGCTATATCATCGTCCAAATCGTTTATATATATTAAGAATAATATAGTTCCCAGTACTGATCCCTGTGGAACCCCACTCAAAACTGATTTCCAGTTTGAAACCTCCCCATCAACAACTATCCGTTGTCTTCTGTCAATCAGCCATTTTTCTATCCAGTTAATTATACCATTTCCTATGCCATGGGCCTTTAGCTTAAGCAGTAATCTTTGTCGAAAGCTTTTTGAAAATCTAAGTAGATGATATCTACTGGTGATCCATCATCTACCCACTTAGTGGTATCTTCCAAAAAACATAACATATTTGTTAAGCACGACCTCGCTTTTAGAAACCCATGTTGTGATGGGTTTATCAAGTTATGTTTAACAAGAAAATCCACCATGTGATCTTTAATTATTCTTTCTAATAATCTACAAATCACCGATGTTAAACTAACTGGTCTATAATTATTTGACTTGTTTCTCGAACTTTTTTTAAATAACAGTATAATATTTGCTTCTTTCCATTCTAAAGGAACCACTCCCTCTTCTAATGACAAGTTGAAAACTGTTGCAAGCGGTATGCTAATTTGTTCTACAATTTCCAATAGTAGTTTGGGTGGAATACCATCCACTCCAGGTAATTTATTATCCTTCATAGCCCTAATTTTCTTAGCTACCATTTCTGGGGTTACAATTAGCTGTCTTAAATAGTATGATTCTGCCCCCTTGAACCTAGCCTCTGGTACTGGCAGTGAACTAGTGTCTTCTCTGGTAAACACTGAACTAAAATATTCATTCAGGTCTGTATGTATGTATGTATGTATGTATGTATGTATGTATGTGTGTATGTATGTATGTATGTATGTATGTATGTATGTATGTATGTATGTGTGTATGTGTGCATGTATGTATGTATGTATGTATGTATGTATGTATGTATGTATGTATGTATGTATGTATGTATGTATGTGTGCATGTATGTATGTATGTATGTATGTATGTATGTATGTATGTATGTATGTATGTATGTATGTGTGTATGTGTGCATGTGTGCATGTGTGCATGTGTGCATGTGTGCCTGTGCATGTATGTTGTTTATGTGTGCGCTTTTCGGCTGCCACATGTAATGATGTCGTCATGCAATTGACATTATTACAAGTTTCAAGCTGTACCATTCTTTGATTTTACGTCTTGCCTCATCGTGAACGAACTGGACATTTGTGCTTTGCTGGATTTTAATTATTTTACTGATTTTATGCTGCTAGTGTTATCTTCAGTGGGCTGTGACCGTCGCCATGGTGACGGTGTAAACAAATCTTCAATTGCATCAACTATGTCAGCAAATTCTTGCGCAATACCGACCCACAGAGGAACCACTGGCGGGCGAAGACAATGCCAAGTGACTAAGACAATTCCTATAAAAGTGACTGCAGCCAGAACCGATGTGTCCACCCGGTCAATACGTAATAGCATCGTACCAACTGTCAACAGGAGCAACCTGATATATGTTAAACTACACCAAGCTGCACAACTATTTCGTTTAGAGCTGCTGTTCTGAACACCAGGTCAGCGTGTGAGCTTGATGAGTGTCAACAAATCCGGGATCTCATAACTGAAAACAAACTAGTCATATGCTCGCTTACGGAAACCTGGCTCAGGCCATCGAATATTGCCGTAAAGGCAGTGGTGCAATCTGTAGACGCTATGAAACACACACCACGAGCTAGAGGCAGAGATGTCGCCATTCACTGAATCCATCTCAATAAATGTAACGAAGCACAATTACATTTTCGCGGAGTATCTCAACTGCTTAGTCAAAGTCGGCCTCGAACTATTGCGATTTGTAACAGTGTATAGACGTATGTATGTTTCGGTAATTCTGAGGTAGTTTGCCGACCTCCTCGATGACCTCACACGTACATCCGGTCAGCTGCTACTCATTGGGGACCTGAACTTTCACTTTGACAATCCCACCAGTGCACGTACTAAACCAATTATATACCTTCTCTCCGCAACAAACCACCAACAGCACGTTGACCAGGCAACTCACGAGAAAGGCCACATCCTCCTTGTTATCATAACGAGATGTGGTGAGCTGCCTGTTGAAGATATCGCCTGTGATGGTTCAGTTAATTCTGACAACTCCGCCGTTATCTTTACGGTCCCTATTACAGATGCAGTCTCACCAAAGAGAACAATGACTGTGCGTAAGTTGAAAACTATCAACCATCAGAAAATAAGCTATGACATTACTTGCCCTGATCTGACTGCTCAGCAAGCCAGCGAATCGGCAGCAGAGGCATTTTCTTGTTACAACAATACCTTGTTGTCAATACTCGACCAAAATGCTCCTGCCAGAGAGTGCACCATCACCGTGAAGAACAATGATATTTTGATTCCAATATGTCCCTTGAGCGACACGTAACAAACATTTCCAGAAATGCGTATTACCACCTCCAAGGCATGGTACGCATTCGTCGGTACTCAGACAAAGAACACATGGAACAATGTGTGCATGCGCTAGTCATTTCATATCGTATCATAATGTTGGGGTAGAAACGAGACCACGCCACGCCCATGCCCTTGGAGCTGCACTGGGTTCCTGTGAAGAGTCGCGTTACTTTCAAGACCATACTTCTCACTTTCAAATCCCTCGAACCTCCATATCTATCAACTCTCTCCGTAACGCCCGACATGCTGTCTACACTCCTCTGATAAGCTACTCCTTAATCAACCAACTACCCGCACTAAACACGGAGAACGAGCATTCTCTTGTGCAGCTCCAAGAGCATGGAAACACCTACAACTCACAGTGCGCCAATGCACTAGTGTCAATCACTTTAAAGTGGCACTGGAGACGTATCTTTTTACATATTATTTTAACATTTGATGCTCATACATCATTACAACACCTTTATTTTAATTAATTTTATATTATAGTTAATGCATTTTATTGTTTTAACAGCTTGCTTGTGGTTATTTATTTATTTTAAGACAATATATAATTGATTTCACCTAGTAATAGTGATTGCATATGTTGTAGCACATTAGTATTTTAAAATATATCTAGTACATGTTATTTATTTATTTGTAATAACCATTGTAAAGCGCCCCAGAACAATTACTTGGATGGGGCGCTATATAAAAAGTAAATTATTATTATTACTATTATTATATTGTATGCATTTATGTACGTATGTACGTGCATGCACACGCATACATACGTACGTACATACGTATATATGTATAAATATATACAATGCATGTATATATATATATATATATAGGTAACTAATATATAGGTAATTGTGTGTGTATATTATATATATATAATATATATATATATATACAGCTGTATGCCGATAACACCAGATTATATTTGCGTTTGTCATTCAATCATAAAGACGTTCGGGCGATGATGGATATTGAAATGCTTGATACAACTACCTTATCATAATGTTTATCGCCACCAGTATTGTCTTATGTCGTAGTTCGTGTCCTAGTTCGTCCTCGTACGTACACAATGTTATCTTAATCACTATTGTCTCAGATTGAGGTTTGTTGCTATTAATAGGTGACATAATCACACAATCGTATATATACAGTATACATATATATTATATACATTGTATTACATATATATGTAAGTGTATATATTACATATAATGATTTTTATTATATATATATATATATATATATACATTTAATTCTATTTTAGTACTGTTACTGTTCAGCATAACAAATAGCCTATAAAAAGAGAGGCTTATTTTATCAAAATAATGTATACAACAATAAAAGGTATGACTGGTGGATCACCCAGCGGGTGCCTGGGGGCACGTGCCTCCTGCGTCTTTGCCCCCGCTTTGGTGAGTCTCTAGAGGGTTCAATTGGACGTATTTTGGAGAGCTTCAGTGTGGTGTTGGGGAGCCTTAAGGGGGGTGCAATTTGAGATGTTTAGGCCTCCTGGTCTCTCTCTGATGGATATAAAAAGGAATGTCCACATAATATACTAATATATGGACTGTAATATAATAATAGGTATACTTGAATTTATGTATAGAAGACCAAGTAAGATATATTATATATAATACAAAAATAATAAAATATTAAAGGGAATAAAAACATCTTTTGCTTGAATTCATGTTAAATTAGATCCTGCTATATATTTCCATGTCCACCAACCAAAAAAATCCCCCAAAATCAAAGAATTAGAAATTCCACATTTTATGTTGCACATCCGGACATTTTCGAATATGCATATATTTAGCGCGCTTTTTGGGATGCTGAGATGTGACGTCAGACATGACTCTGCCGGTACAGCGACCGCTTGTTTACATTCATTCTCAGCAATATGACAGCAGAGGTGGCTGTGTAATGCGAATATCATCATGGTTCATTGTGCGCCATTCGGTTGTAATGCAAACTCTTCTAAACATAGAGCAACACACCATTTTTTTCAGTTCCCTACGGATCCAGTTTTATTGAAGAAATGGATCGAAAAATCAAGCGAGCTAACTTCAAGCCGACGAAACACAGCCGGCTTTGCTCCGCTCATTTTGAGAAAAACTGTTTTGATCGCGATCCGGAGATGTTGGCAACCCTTGGATATCCTGGTGCTCGAATATCGTTGAAAAGCGATGCAGTCCCAACAATATTCCCGGCAGTAGAAGCTGCATTGATGCCGTCAATCCGCCGAAGACAGGCGTCGGCACGGGCAGGATCGACGGCCGCTTTGCCCGAGTCGAAGGCAAGCGGGTCTCGCAAGCGTAGTTCCAGTGCCGCAGTCGCCGCTGCAGGCTCCGCTGCCGCTGTCACTACAGCCGGCTCCGCAACTACACCCATGGCTTCTTCGGGGTACCAGGTTCCTTCTACGAGTGGTGAATTTACGAGGTCTGCTTACCGAAAGCGGCAACGAATCAAGGTAATTCTTATATGTGATTTCTGCTATTATTATTATTCTGTAGGTCTAGTATAATGCCTGGACTGGACGGTCTCGTGTGTGTCAAAATAAGTTATTCAACTTATTGTCATTGTACCCCATTGGTTCCAATCATATCACGGAACTCTTCCTAAGTATCTTATATTCTAAATGTTGTAGTTATGCACGATACTACTATAATAAATCTACATATATTCAGTTTTGTGGAACATTTGATAGTGTAATCAAATCGATTTAGGTGACTGTTTTTATCATTATCATGGTTACAGGAATGTAAGGCAATAAAACAAAAACGTCAACAAATTAATTGATGCTAGTTTGTTAGTTATGCATTTAATTAATCTATGTTCTTTTACATGCAAATAAGAAATAATTATTTTAATTATACTCGTTGCCGAGTCAGGTTAGTCTGTTATCATAAGTTTTTTAAACCGTAAGAAGCAATACTTGGATGTAGAACATTGCAATGTGAATTTGCAGATGGAAGAATAATTATATTTTGAAATGTATTTAACGTTGAATTTACATAGATTAATTATTATTTTTCATACTTAACATTTGTTGTTTTTTAAATGACAATACTTGGACTTTATGAAAGTGCCATGCAGTTTGATCAACATCAAATATCTGTACACATAAAGTACCATGCATAAGTTAGATATTTAAAACAAAAAATATAAAATTAGGAAGTGGTCCGTCTCATTCTTATAGTTGGAACCAGTTGCTGGCAATCTCCTCCTCTGACACATGACTCACTAAAGTCTTGTCATCAATGACTTGCTGAAGAATTATCTCCCACCAGTATTCTATGTAGAAACAGTTTATTGCAGTGTTTGGCACTTGTCTGCTAATCCAGCTAATTAGACTGAGGAACTAAGTGTAGTGTTTGCCTGAGTCAACTGATCAAATCTAATTAATTACCAGTTGACATTGTACTTTGTAGGTCTTTCCTGCTATGAATAACAAATACACCAGCCACCTCCAGCTGGCCCACTGCATTCTCCCTCCAGTTAAAATAGTTATCTGAACCTGATCTACTGGTAATTAAAGCATGCTAGGTGGAAATGGCAGGAACTGGGTAACATGGATGTGACATGTCGGATTCTTATTATTACTATAATTAACCCATGCCTAACATCACCCTGATCACCATTGCAACTGGAAAACCTTGCAGGTAGATGTGATTAATTATTATTAATATTGAATGGTTACCACATTGAACACCCTGTAGATTACAGTATGTATCCATCGAGTTAATAATCTATTATGTTTAAGTTTTCAAAAGTAATGTTTTCAATAAATATAATTCTTACAGTAGATGCAGCTTTCATAACACACACTATTGTAACACACAAGTACTGTTACATTTGTTAATATATAATTTTTAATATTTCATTAGTAATTTATTTATTTGTATTTTCATAACTCCAGTGCACAGGCCTGTGGTGAATTACATTACAGTGTAATATATTGCTATTGCCTAGTTTCCATTTTATTACAGTTGCATATTGAAGACAATGTACATCATGTAATATATACTATTACATTTGAAGGTATTACCATTACATTTTGAATTGGAACTACAGTATGTACTGAGATAAATATTTAGAACAAAAATATAACTATCGTATCTTGTATTATCTACTAACAATGTTTACGGACAGAACATATTTTTCATTTTATGTGTCTGTATAACATGAATGAATGGAAGACAAAAGACATGTCACTGCCATTTAATAGATTGCAATCAGTGTAATTACACCTTACTGCTTGGTGCAAGTTGTGAAACAATAACAATAAATGCAATGCAAGTTGCAAACCTATCTATTGTATATTTAGTAGATGATTAGTTATAACCAAAAATAAAATGTTCACAAGTAATATATTGTCACATTTTCTAGGTAATTGTTTGCATAAAAGTGTAACATAACAAAAGTAACTATGTCTCTGTGTAGATTCTGTAAGCGTGATATCAATTATTTATGATGTTTTTATCATAGAATAAACAATACATACCTTGCAACTTGAAATTTATTTATTAATTTGTATTTATCACAGCTAGGCAGTCTTTTCACACTTGGAAGCTGGGCAAATGACTAGACAAATGGATGTACTTCTTTCTGACAAGATGGTAAAAGACAGGATTTTGTTTGCTTTTGTCAGAAACCTACAACAATTTATTTTTTTGCAAATTCTATAAGGGTAATTTGTTATTTCAGTTAGTTGCTGACATTCTGGCAGCAGCTCGAGATAGTCCACCGTCGACCAAGACTGGGTCATCTGAAGATACAGCAACTGAATATGACAGCTCTCGTACGGATTCCTGTGATACAGAGGATTCCACACCTGAGTCAGTCACAGCTTCCACTCCAAAAAGGAGCAGCAAATGCTTTCAGGTTGACATCAGGCCATCAACTCGCACGAGAAGAGTGCAAGCAGTCTGTGCATCAGAGCAGGTTGCTGTGCAGGTGACATCAGCAGTGAGGTCAATGAGTGTGCAGTGCAGTTTGTTGACTGGTCTGATTAGTGACTCGAGTGACTCAAACGGGGAGGAAGTGACATCTGCTGCAGATCCAGAGTATGTTTGCTCTGACAATGAGTCGACTAGTCGTGACAGCAGCAACAGTGACAGCGATGACCACGTCGACCAGTACACTGACACAGAGGAGGGTGTTACAAACAAGACTCCCTTGAGGAAAGATTGCTGCCCTTCCAACGAGAGGTACTTCTTGGTGGCAGAGTCTTCACTTCGTCATCTTTTCGCACGTTGCCGAAACTGCATTGGCCAAACCAATGTTGTAGTGCAGCAGTTTCTCGACTCAATGGAAAGTTGCCCTGTAAAGATAATTGGTCTGTAGATGTGAAGCTATGCTATTTATTAGCATGTCATAAGTAAAGTGATCAACAAAATGGACTAGATAACTTGTTTATTAATGGGCAGGTATTTGCTGAAGCCATATTCTCATCTGCCTGCAGGGGAAGTATTCCCATGGGTGTTGTTTGGCTTATAACCATTGTCTGTGCACTGTGTGGTGATTCACATTGTGTTACAAGGTCTACACAGTTACCAACATTTGGAATGATTCATCCCAGTAACACTGTGTTATGAAACTTCCTTGATGAATTTGTAATGATTCAACCCAGTAAAACTGTGTTCTGAAACTTGCTTGATGAATTTGTAATAAATATGTCCCACAAAAAATGTGATTAAAAATGCTATGTCCTTATGATTTTTATGGACATAGTCGTAGGGCACATACATACCCACTGGTAACATCTCACATATAAGACCCCTAATACCCTATGGTTACACTAAACCCCTAGGTCTAGGACATAACCCTTCAGGCTATAACCCATTACCATATTATTAAATTTTTCTGCATGTTGTTTTAATGTTTATTTTAGTTTATTTTGATTATATAGTAGCTATATTGTTGTGTCAGACTCAGAGTAATACAAATCATTGTTCCACATAAATGACATAATCTAGAGCTGTCATTATATATGATATTATGATCTCGCGAACAACTGTCCATCTAAAAAAGTGTGGGTTTTGTCCAGAGGGGTGATATCGTAAGTAGCTATAACGTCCTAAACTCGATCCGCATAAACCAGACAACCATGTTTACGAGTTACGACGTTCGACGGTTCGTAACTTTGTGAAGTTTAGTCTGTTTACAATTACTTCGTCCGATGACCTACTTAGCTACAACCTCTAGCTAACTCTCTGTACAGCTTTGACACCGCATTTTATAATATAACGTCGTATTAAAACGATGTAATTGTTGTTGTCGACAGTTTTCACACAATATGTGTCATTATAATGAAGTTGCAGCTTACCAGTCGGTGTTGCCTGAGTGAACATCGTGACTGTCCGACTCCGCATCATCTTCTTCGCTACCGTCCCTGAAACGCTCGGAAAGAGCAGAATCAGACGAATCATCCGCTGTAACCGTTCCCGCTAGTGGCTCAAAATCGTATGATTTCACTTGAAACTCTGGGAAACTCCCACTAGCCATGATGTTACAAGAGAATGGAGAGAACAACAATGGCGATGAATAGATGTCAACAAAGCCGAGAGTCAGGATTGACGTCACGATACCACGTGATCGCCTAGCTCATTAAATTTCAACTTTCTGCGGGAATCTCTACACAGACGGGTTTAAAATAGAATTTTGTCTACAAACGTATTTTTTTAATGTTGTCAAATGTTACATACAATGTTAATCTTTGTGTACACATGGAAACGGATTTTAGCTAATGCCTTGTTTTTATTTCCTTTCAGTGCCACACAAAAGACTTGCAAAAAAACTAACTACGTATGGCATCCAAGGAGAGGTGGCAGCGTGGATCGCAGCTTTCATAACGGGACGAAGACAAAGGGTAATGGTAAATGGGAAGCTATCAGATTGGGCAGAGGTCACAAGTGGCATACCTCAGGGAAGTGTCCTTGGCCCCATTCTATTTATCCTGTTCATCAACGATCTACCAGACGGTATAAACAGTGGACTCAAGATCTTCGCCGATGATACAAAAATATATCGAGATGTGAGGTGTGAAATGGACAAAAAGCTATTACAAGAAGACATTAACAAACTAACATCGTGGTCAGAGAAATGGCAGTTACATTTCAATCCATCGAAATGCAAACATCTTACTTTTGGCAAGCCGAAACTTAACACCACATACACGATAACAAGTAAAGATGGGGAAGTGTCAGAAATCAACAGCACATCAGAAACAGAAAAAGATCTCGGTGTAACGTTCGACAGATCCCTAAAATTCCGACAGCATATTGGCACCATTGCAAAGAAGGCAAACCAGATGACAGGCATCATCAAACACACGTTTAAACATCTGGACAGTAGCAGCTTCCGATTATTATATACAGCGCTAGTGAGACCACATCTCGACTATGCTGACTCCATCTGGAACCCGCACTACGCCGTAGACATCAACACCCTTGAAAGAGCACAACGGAGAGCAACCAAGCTGGTCCCAGAAATAAGAAACTTAAACTATGAAGACAGGCTGAAACATCTTAACTTACCAAGTCTGGCATACCGAAGAAGAAGAGGAGACCTGATCCAAGTCTACAGAATTACCAATGGCATTGACGACATCAATCAAGAGGACTTCTTCATGATCACAACAAACCGCACACGAGGCCACAAAAAAAAATTGTATAAGACACCAAGCAGACTTGATATTAGGAAACACTCCTTTTCACAACGCATCTTCCTAGACTGGAACAACCTTTCTCAGCAAACAGTGAACGCTGAAAACATCCTCTCCTTCAAAACAAAACTCGACAAAGAATTGAAGATGGACAGGTTTAAATTTTAATAAAAGCACAAAATAACAAGACAAGCCACGTTCTCAATATCAAAATACGATGCATAAAGGCGGGTGTACACAAGGCTGTAGCCTTACTTTAAAACCCGAAGATCCAGGCAAGTTATCCAGGCAAGTTATCGGCAAAGTGTCAATGACACGGAAACAGAGAACGCCGTGGTAATGGCTTAACAACCGGTTTATTAAAAAGCTTTTATGATCTGGGCCGATTCAGTTCATTGAATTGTGACGTCCTTACCTATTAGGGTTCCACTGTTGGAAGATCGAAACCTTACACAATTAATGGCATCACATAATTAAATCGGTCATGTGGTCCAATGTACATCGGCGTCGGGACCAGGGGGGCCTGAACCACTGTATATTTTGAGTGGACGGCTGGAGATGTTTGCAGGACTCCCCAATATTTTGACAGGGCATGTGGTTTGAGGTCTTTGTGCGTCTCAATATGGGGGCAGATGGAGTTTGTGGTGAGCCTCGTTTTGGTGAGCTTCGAGGGGCTGCAGTTTGAGGTATTTGGCGAGGTTGATCGCTCTCCCTCCCCAATATTCACCACGCTCCGATGCCTACAATATAAATTGACTGAAAGAAGACGTACGAATTGGGTTACAGGATATGCGATTGAGTCCAATGATGATAATGCGGTGGTGTCTGTCGACTCAAGCATGACATCAGACTTGAAATTCGGCCACTACAGTATATGTAAGATTGTAGGCCTATACTATAGCCTATTTAAGCCGTTGCTTTTGTAATTTTATTTCGGGAATGTGTTGTAACAAATACATTTCTTTGAAAAATTGATGGAAGTTACCAACACCAACATGCATAGTCGTATTGTATGACGCATAACAAATTTGACTAAACATGTTTGTTAACGATTATTTGATAACGTATAATATTAATAAACATGCGTGGAATTGATGAGCAAAACACATTTCTTGTGTTCAATGTTCAATGGTGTTTTTATTTTTATCTTATTTACATTTTAATATTTAAACCAGCTTACACCCATCCGTGGAGCACCGCCCAGGCGCTGCGTGTGTCACCGTTAGAGTATTGGGAACACCAATACGTTCCCACAACTATTTAATTTTTACTGTCGCCAAATACGTTACATGCAGTATATAACACGTTTAGCAAAACTCCAGTCGCGCCACTTGGGGAGTAACTGATCAAAATAGACTGGAAGTAACTACCATCGTGTTTTTTTTTAAGTACATCGCCAGTTGGTAGATTAAAGGTCAATGGTCTAAGGGACCGAGTGAAAACAGAAAGACGCGAATGATCCAGAATTAGCGCAATAATATATATTATATATATGGAACTTGTCAAGTTAAACATTCGTTTGTTAACGTGTTAGTTTTGTTATCTTCACATCATGCTTATACGTTGGTAGACAAAGCTCACAATTAAGAATATACTTGCCAAGAAACTATTTGTATCTTTGTTTTAATTTTGGAGACGTTTGTGGGAGGCAATATAATGCATCTCAAGTCTGACTGAATGTTTCCCGGAGATTTAGAGTTGGCTTTCGACTGAGCAGGTTTACCACTGAGTGAAATGTAATGCGCTCTAAACAATCCTACGGACGGGATATAGCGGTATATAAGGACATACCTTTCTTTTAGATAGTTACAATATTGACTCTGAATATAGCCAACAAAAATCGAATTGGGGAATCACCTTAAAAGACTGTCATAAGGCCAAGTTGTCGCCGGGTTAACGCCTCTTGACATCCGTCGAAACAAACAATGTCTCGTACTAGCCCGTCTTGCCGAAGCAACTGACCAACACTCACAATACACCACGGTGACAGTAATAACTTGACCGAAAGCGTGCGTGATATCAACACCCGGTGCATCATCAGCGATGCTGCCGGGAAGAACAAGACCATAATTATGGACAAACGTGGCGGGGACGAGAAGGTGACAAGTCAAGCTTTGCAGTCTAAGAAAGAAAATACATTCCTGTCCCATCGACGAAACCTACCGGACGCGAACTTAGCCGACACTCACTGTTGAGCCTAAACCGAATAAGAACAGGATGTGACAGGTTCTAACAACATGAACCAGATGGGGCTGGCACCATCAGCTTCGTGCGAGTGCTGCACAAATGTCACGGGGACCTGGTCAAGTAGGTCGGGACAGCATGCGTCTTGCTTCAGGCTCTTTTTCAATTAATCAGGTGATTGAACCCCTTGAATTATATGCAAGAAAAGGAACCTTAAAAACTATTGTAATAAGTATTTAAAATCTCCGCTCCGTCATGTTTACTAGATTTAAATATTAGGCCCTGAAAGGTATACATGATAGTACATGCCAGTACTATTTACATATTTGTAAAAAATATGTCAGAGCGACAAGTACAAATAGTATGTGCAGCGTTACGATAAACCTGATGCTTTGTAAGTTCACGTTATATAAAGTGCTGTCCACCCACTTAACATTGCTCAGTCAACGCAGACATTACACGAACGTTCTTTAAACGTCATTCTGAAAATACTTGTCAATCAAATTGTTAACGGACTGCAGCGCGCCCTCCGCCCAGAACTGGTGTTTTCCCGCACTGTATGCACTTCCCACAATGTACACCTCCTCCTGCGCATGCGGCCTGAGCATGCGCTCTGACACCTTCTCCCACATGACGCCCTTTTCCCACAAGTGCCACGCCCCGTCCTCTCCGTCGCCCCAATGGTGCAAGACAACCGAACTGGGCCACGGAATAGCACTCGCGTTCGTCCTTAACACCTCAGCCAGCTGAGAGTTGACATCTTTGATGAACCGCGTAGAATTTCGACAGGGCACTTTATCGAGGCCGTCGAATATCGATACGTCTAGCAGCGCCTTGAAGTAGTCGACGTCTGTTGAGTCAGCACACGCCACCATGAACATATATCGCGGGCTGCTGTGTCGGCCGTTGTGTCTGCTGTGACCCATGTAGCGCACGCGTCTGATCGGCAGATCCGTGATAACGTCTTTCCATGGAGGGTCCTCGCCAGGCCACCATTTCTTCGAGAAAGCGAAGTAGACGACGAGCGCTGGTATCTTGCGCACGCTCTGCAGGTTTTTCCGGAACATGTCCTCCTGGAACGGCTCCCACTGCAGTCGCTCCAGCGGGCCGCGAGGTAGCGCTAGTATCACCTTCCTTGCGCATGCGCGCTCGTGATCCTTAAAAGAGATAAACACAGTATTCGTTCCTTCCTTACTATTTTCCAGGAGTCGGGTCTTTATATTATTTATACGTAAATATATATATATATATATATATTCAGCTGCATATGTATATGTATATATATATAAAGTAAAGTAAAGTAAAGTAAAGTAAAGTAAAGTAAAGTAAAGTAAAGTAAAGTAAAGTAAAGTAAAGTAAAGTAAAGTAAAGTAAAGTAAAGTAAAGTAAAGGTAAGTTCTTATATAGCGCAGTATCCAGTCCTCAGGAATGCTCAAGGCGCTTTACACTTTACTCCTTGGCAGACCTGCTCAATCGAACACCATCTCGACTTCTCTGGGAAAGAGAAATCGATATATATATATATATATATATATACATATATATATATATATATATACGTAGTGGGTACCACACATTTATAGATTTATTCATTTATTTGATGCGTAATTGATACTATAAATTGATGGATTCGTGAACCCTCTTCTAACAAGTCAATATTTTATTAATCATAGATTTCAAGTCGGCTTTCTAAGATGGGATTGAGAATGGTGCACGTCGTTCTATTTATTCATTTACATCGCCAATTTCTGACTTCTCAAGCGGATGTGTTAACCACATCACTAATGTCTGGCAACGTTGATTAGGATTATTCTCGGAAGAAGCTTAGATACTTACATTGATATCGTCCGTATACTGTCCGTTTGTTACCGTCTTCCTTAACACGAGTCTGTAGAAGTCCCGTTCTTTCCGCATACAGGCAAGACGACGGCTCAGCCGCACCGCGTGACTGAAATACAAAGGAAACAGTCAATAGACACCATTAGCTAACGCAATAAGCACAAACCTGACGCCAAAAACATACGCCAACCACAAAGTTTATTGAGTTATCGTCACAACGTTTGCGATCCAATCAGAGGTTTACGCGGGATCTGCAGTTCGACTTCGCGTATGAACGCCAAACGTGGATATTTCGCGTAAGTACAAACGCCGACTTATTTAGTACATAAATAATTAATTTATGGTAATTCAAATGTAACTACACAGAGTAATAGTTACATCTTTAGGAACACATGCTTATAAAGAAACTTGAGTTATAAATTAAAGGTATGCATGTTTGACGACTTTTATAAAGACCTATGACTTGTTTGTTTTCACCTGCAGCGATGCAGTGAGGCGCTATAACAGTGCAATACCCATCTGTTTATTGGACTCCACATGCTTAGCTTAGGCTTATGTATGGCTAAGCGCACCTATATGCCATATTGTAAAACATGTTTATATACTGTTTGTTAAGCCCACACAGATAGTTTTATGGACCTACTATGTATATTAACCTAAACCTAATGTCTACTTTGGCTTTGTTGCAATGCTAGCATATCACGTTGTTGTGCAACTACGAAAATAAATATATTTAAACAGAACCTAAGCATTGTATTTGGCGGTTTATATAAAAGTAGATGTATGGCCTATTTACGTTGCCGACTGGACTAGGTGCAGGCAGTTGATTGAAAAAACTATTACTGAAAAAGTCCGTTGTAATATATAAAATGTTTTTTGGTGAATCATACTTACAGATGATTTAGGGTTATGATGGAAGTAAAATATTGACATGTTTAGTGGAGACTATATGCATGTCAGTGAAGATACACCTGGAAATAAAATATTCGAGTAGATCGTTTCGTGAAGATTGTATATATTAGTTTATTTGTTATTAAAAATACTGTTGAATTGTATTCCGATACTCTGCGATTTAGGCCGATTTCCAGTGGTTATAGAAACCTTGCAGGATACTTGGTGAGCTGCAATCTCGCATGTAGCACAGTTTAAGGTTGCTTAAGAAAAACCAGATGGCACCTCCCGCACTCACAGGCTGTGTTTTCAAGAGTTTCAAGAGTTTATTGGTTGAAAAAAGCTCAGGAGTTTGTTGAGGCCTGGAGCACATACAGTGATCAACAGACTTAAGTATACACGTTCGCACATTTTGTCCAATACATGAAAAATGTAGACATGCACATATATCTATGAACATTGTGATGTATAAGTATCAAGTGGACACATTATGTTATGGCTACTAAACTGGTTGGTTTTGGCGGTATACAAATCTACTTTATCACATTTTATCCTGAAGCAGTGCAGACGAGTTGCAGCCATTTCCTCACCATATCCAGGAAATCACTTTGTTAGCATCAGAAAATGACAGCCTTCGTTTAAAATGTATTTAATTTTATTATTATTCAATCAATTTTTAAATGTAATATACCATTACAAAGCAGACGAAATAAGCTATGCAGTTATATTGATTGACAAATTAGTTGTTTGATAACATTTACTATATGTGGCACATGGCAAAATATTTCCCAACAAATTCAAATTTGTGTTGTGTTTTGTCTCTTTATTTTTCACCAGACATTTTCTCCATGAAGTAGGCAACATCTCAATGAGCCAGTTGATTTTATTTTATACAACATTCTCACGTGAAAACAGTGGTGTAAAACGTGTTCACCTGTCTTGGATAATTATCTTATTGTGTACATCTCTATAGTAACACCCCTACGCGAAAGAACAGAATGGCGGCGTATGGCGTCACTGAGCGGATTTATGCAATTTTGTGAAACATCTTCTGTCAATGATATATATTTTTTGTTTCGTTTCTTATAAAAACCAACAAACTAAAGTAACGAATTTGATAAATGCCTTTATAAATTAATTTTCATAAGCTGTAGCATCGTCTGTTGACACAAGCTACTGCCAGTGACCAATTACACATCAGTCACAGTTTCCATCAAACAACAGCAGGCAGAGAATCTTAGCTCCACAGCTGGGTGTAATACACAACCAGAGCCACCACTGATTCATGGTCAAGTAGATTAGCTCAATGCACCAACTATGACAATACACAACAATGTGAGTGACAGTGTCCAGGGTGACGCCTAAGCAGTGTCCTCATTGCTGAATAGATCAATTAAACCTGCCAAGTGGGTGACATTCTGCACAAGTGTTCATTAATCCTTAGAGATTGTTCAGAACACCAGACTGACCACATACCTAAACAAAGCGAATGTAATAGGTAAAGAACAGGCAGTGTTCAAATAGGGGTATTGGTTGAATTGTATTTGTCTCGACACAAAAGGCTTTATTGTGCCTTCATCGATTATAAGAAAGCATTTGATTTAGTAGACCGGTCCTCCCTGTGGTCTAAGATAATTTCATGCAGTATTAATGGTATTGTGTTGAAAGTTGTATACAACATGTACAGAAATGCTAAATCATGTATAAATCAGGGCCAGGCTGTGTCAGCCTTCTTCTCATGTGACGTATAGGTATGGCAAGGAGAAAACTTGTGTCCTTTGTTATTTGCTATTTGCCTGGATCATTTTGAACACTGTTAGTCACAATTATAACGGACTTGACATGGCAGCTGGTGAAATTTACAACAACCTTAGTGATGATGATGTAGAAAATGTATGTTCTACTATACGCTGATGACACTAGAATTATTCAATCAAATACAGATTTCTTGCTTGTGTATAGCGGAACTATGTCAACTCTTCGAATGGTTGACATTTGGTTGTTTCAGGTGTCAAATATATTGTGAATCTGTAATTATTAGTCTATATTGATACAATTGATTTACACAGTACCATGTCTACACAAGGCATGGCAAACGTAAACAGAACAATAGAATGCATTTGATATCAATAAAATGTAGGATATTTCACTCTATAGTTGTCCAGAATATTAATTTAGGACTAGGCTGCAGAGTTTAGTCATGCTGTTGACTTTGTGGCACATTAAACAAAATCTACTGTTGGGGGTGGTCTCAAGGGCCCTTCTCAAAACCACATCACTAGATAATGTAAAACTTTTGCACTTTGGGGGCCCCTTAGGTGCCCTTAGAATGATTCAATCAAATACAGATTTCTTGTATATAGTGGCAGCACCCTAAGATAAATCTATGCAAAATTAGAAAAAAAGTTGCTGAACGGTTTCTGAGATACGGCAGCTAACGGCGGACGGCGGACGCAAAGTGATGGCAATAGTCCCTTGGACCTTCGGCCAAAGGACTAAAAATCGTTATTGAGCAAAGTGCGCTGACCAGCTGTCGATCGGTGTCAGCTGTGACGTTTTTGTTTTGAAATCTGTTCCCGCCGTTCATATTTAATTAAAAAACTTACAACGTTTATAACCATTTACACATGATAACATTGTCGCGCTTACATTTATCAGGTCGTTAAATTTTATCCGGGAGATGTTTATTGTGCATATATAAGGCATAATATCTGGCACCAGTAGATCACATAGTGATAAATAATATCCATTAGTTAAATATGTTTCGTTTGTTGTCGTAATACGAACGTTATAGTTAGAGTACATAATTATAATTTACTGTTCCAGATTTGTGACCAAGTATAAAAGTATGTCACGTGACTTGTGCATGGAGAGGAAACTGTTTTAGGACAAAACGTGTTTATGTCTGTGGGAAGCAAACATTTTTTTATTTATGAATATATATAGACATATATGTAAATATATATATACAAATATAAACATACATAACGTCCTGATAAATGAAAGCGCGACAGTCATAGCTGGTGCTAAATGCATTCTCCTAGATACGCGCACACGCAGAAACGTCACCCGGATATTATTTAACGCCCGGATAAATGTAAGCGCGACACCGTAACAATTACCCCGACACCCCTCCCATCCCATGTAACGTTTCGTCACATACACCCGCCACGCCTAAGCTCGACATACTTTATGGATGTCCCCTAATACCTTAAAACAATTAAAGAAAATATTGTCAATTACGGTACTCCACTGTGGTATACAAACTTAACAAGATTTAACAAGATTGCCACCCAGAGAATTAACTCTAGGTGGCAGGTGGACAAGGAAGCCCTTTGGCTTATCGAGAGTCCGACCCTTTTACCTATATGTATACCGCCTGAGGTATGTGTCGATTTTATTTTTAAACATATTCACGCTACTAGCACCCACACAATCAGCAGATAATCTGTTCCATTCATTTACAGTCCGTTGTGAAAATGTGAACTTTCTTATATCTAATCTACACTGCTCTTTTGCTAATGTAACTTCATGTCCTCTAGTCCTTCTATCTTTCCTAACTGAGAAAAAAATATTTCTATCAATATTTTCATAACCATTCATTATTTTAAACATTTCTATCTGATCACCTCTCAATCTCCTGGTCTCTAGTGTTGTTAAGCCGCATTGTTTTAGGCGTATTTCGTAACTAAGATCCCTCAGTTTTTGTATCATTTTAGTTGCTCTCCCCTGCACTCTTTCTAGCATATCGATGTCCTTCCTGCGATATGGCCTCCACGCTTGTATACAATATTCTAAATGAGGCCTGACTATTGTTTTGTACAACGGTATTATTAGCTTTTTTCCTTATACGTTATGTTTCGTCTAATTAATCCAAGGATTTGATTTCCCTTTGAAGATGCAATTCCGCACTGCTCTGAAACCTTCATATCAGCACTAATGGTTAACCCTAAGTCCTTTTCTTTTACAGTAGTAATTAGTACAGTACCCCCCATTGTATAATCTACCTCTTTGTTCCCATGTCTTGCGTGGAGGCATTTACATTTCCCAAAATTTAACAGCATTTGCCACTTTTCAGACCATTTGATCAACTTGTCAAGATCGTCTTGTAAATGTTGTCTAACTCCATCACTTTTAATCCTTCTAGACACTTTTGTATCATCCGCAAATTTCAATATCTTGCTTGTTATTTCATCATCCAAATCGTTGATATATATTAAGAATAATATAGGTTCTAGTACTGATCAATGTGGCATTATTATTATACCATTTCCTATGCCATGTGCCTTTGGTTTAAGCAGTAATCTTTGATGTGGTACTTTGTCGAAAGCTTTTTGAAAATCTAAGTAGACGATATCTACTGGTGATCCCTCATCTACCCACTTAGTGATGTCTTCCAAAAAACATAACATATTTGTTAAGCATGACCTCGCTTTAAAAAACCCATGTTGAGATGGGTTTATCAAGTTATGTTTAACAAGAAAATCCACCATGTGATCTTTAATTAGTTTTTCTAATAATTTGCAAATCACTGGTTTTTTAAACTCACTGGTCTATAGTTCTCTGACTTGTTTCTCAAACCTTTTTTAAATAACTTGTATAATGTTTGCCTCTTTCCATTCTAAAGGAACCACTCCCTCTTTTAATGACAAATTGAAAACTGTTGCAAGCAGTACGCTTATTTGTTCTACAATTTCCAATAGTAGTTTGGGCGGAATCCCATCGACGCCAGGTGATTTATTATCCTCCATAGCTCTTATTTTCTTAGCTACCATTTCCGGAGTTACAAGTAATTGTCCTAAATAGTCTGAATCTGCCCCCTTGAACTTAGCCTCTGGTACTGGCAGTGAACTAATATCTTCTCTGGTAAACACTGACATTGTTATTGTCAACTAATTCATTCTGTGAGGACAAAACTATGTCTAACACATTCTCACCCCTGGTTGATTCTAGCACATGTTGAGAAAGGAAAGTATCTTGAACTAAAACTAAAAACTGGAAAACCAGTCGGAAGTCGCCAGGCGTAATTGCCCGCAAACACGTCATAAAGTTGATGTTGCGTCATCGGGTTGATTTTGAGACTTCGCTGCGATCTTTTAGCTAACATACTTATTTATAAGTTCACCAAGTAGTTTCCTGATTACCTAAGTGAAAGTTGTACTTTTTGTGTTTTTGTAACCGTGAAGTTCGTCCTAGGTTGCAGCGTTTTAGAATTAAAAGCGCTCTATATTGCGAACGCTTAAAACTTAGTACAGAAGTTCCCATGCCCTTATATGACATACCGTTCGAAAGCTATTTACAGCACGCAGTTCCCTAGCAGCAGTACGCATGAATACGTTGGAAGAAAATTGAGTGCGCAGTGAAAGTTAACGGAATTTTATTTGGAAGTTGGAAGTCGGATTGGAGTTGTTTGTGTAGTTCGATTAATTATTAGTTTAGTTTGATGTTGCTGTAGTTTATATCTGTATATATTTCTTAACAGTTTAACGTGTTATCGAACCGGAATTTCGTTTCGTGTTTACGATCTTCGAAAAATCAAAGATGGCTACGCCCATAACCATGGCATGGATGGAACGAAGACGGCGAAGTCGAACGATCTTGCTCGGTGTTTCAACGCATTGGCATTGGTGAACATGCAGTATATCGCAAGTGGGGACATCCTCAACGAACTTGTGAATTACTACTTTGTGACACACCCGGCGGAGGAAGTGAACGGATCTGTCAATGGTGACAGTCAAACTGTTTATGATGACCCGAGGCGCAAGATGAGAACGCAAACGCCTCTCTTCAGACCCAAACAACAACAGTTCTTTTTAGAGCTAACCACATATTCATGGACGAGTTTGCTACCTCTTGCGTGTTGATTAGTAATATACGTTTTTTCTAACAAACTACAACTTTTTTGACGGGTGCTCTCTTTAAATTATTGTAACTTTAAAAGTAACCATCAGAATTTGATAATAGTTTTAATGTTCCAAAGCTGAGATACATAGTTACATTTTCTTCACTACATTGGACATGGTGATAGCACTGGATATTTTGATATAATATTAATACTGCAGCAAGATTTTATTTTGACATGAATTATGATGATTCCAGACACTACGAGTAGTTTTTTCCTGCAATAATGTTTGATGGGTGCCCTCTTTAAAGTCTTGTAACTTTAAAAGTAGCCATCAGAATTTAATAATTATTTCTGTAAGCTAAAGATAACAAACACAGCTACATTTGCTTCACTGGATTGTATATGGTAATAGCAGCAGATATTTTGTTATACCATCATGAAGTTTTGTTTTCATGTGAATAATGACTCTCGACTTTAAAACTGATTTTTCTCATGAACTAATTTTTGATAGGGGCCCTCTTTAAATTCTTGTAACTTTAGTTCTGGTGGGAATATTCGAATACAGTAAACTGTATTGGAAGTAAAAATAGTGTTGCTTTCCATTTCTTGAATAAAACACATATTATTTGTTGTCAAATTGACTGGTTTTCCTAGGCCGCCACACATGTATTAATTTATTTATGAGAACGATATCAACGGAGTAATAACAATATATTCTTACTTTACGCTTGCATTTTTGAAGTGTCTTGCCAGTTCCACTGGGACACTGTCCATGCCTTCCCGTAGAGTGTACTGCGTCGCTTCCGGTTCCTGTGCAATGGCGGCCAGCTGGGCTGCATTCTGATTGGACATGAGACTGCGCCAGGGGGCAGTGTCATACAGGTAGTTCATGGCTTCGCGACTCGCGACGGGGTTGAGCAGATTCAAAAATCTGCAGTGAGTAGGTTTTGCGTAATGAAGACATCGGATATTGGTGGATTATTAGAGCAATGTATTAGTGGCAAAGGCATACAGACTAATGCACACAGCACAAGTACGAAGATGGCATATATTACGCATAATTTCAACAAATGTTCTAAGTGAAATGGGCCTTGTAAATAGGTGGCTGGGAGTATTCCCAGTACCATATATATATATATATATATATATATAATAAATATATATGCGAACGATGTTGTTTCGTCGACACAGTTCACCAATCTACCGATTGAAGCACGACCATCTGATTTCATGGTATAAGCTCCATCCACTTTCAAACGACTACTAAAATGACATACGCAAAGTAGGCGTGACGTCACAATCACGTATATCAACCAACCAATGCAACGAATTTAACCAGTTGGTTGGCGTACGTTATTGTGACGTCACGCCGACGTAGATATGGATCGGATTTGCTGCGATCAACGCATATCAGTTTCGTTGCGGATTAAAAGTGGTGGAGCTTATAACATGAAATCAAGAAATGGTGAAGTGCGCATGTCTGAACCTATGCAAATGAGGAAAACAACGCCGGTATCAGAAGATTATTGTACCCGCCGCCAACATCGTTCGGAACCGTACAGAACACCGAAAACGGCACGATTGTAGGTTCGTTTATAGGTGTTCTATGATCGATTACCGGGAAATATAAATGACGCTAGAATAACAAAAAGTGCATCCTTTCAAATGATACCAAAATCGTCGGGACAGGACGAGCCATGAGGGTGCTAGTGTACAATTTCATGTTTTGGAAGTGTTCCGAGTTGTTCATTTTTCGCTCGCTTATTTATTTTTGATAATATATATATTTTATATCATATCATATCATATAACACATTAGACACGCATAATTAATGTTATGTGTAGTGCGTGTGTGTATGCGTGCGTACGTGCGTGCGTTCGAGCGTGTGTGGTGTGAGCGTGTGCACGCGCACATGCGTGTGTGTGTGCTAAACTTACCCCTGCATAAATAAATACGATCCGTCATTAGTTCTCTCGAGCGGACATATTGTTGCGTTAACTTCCGTCGATAACGCACGTGATATGAATAAGCTGAAGAACAAATATTAACGTGTACAAGCTGAAAGTTCACATCATAAACATATTGAACTCCAGCCGCATGTCAAAAACGTTGTAAAATAATACATAGCTAACTGGGTCCCCATCCGTGAAGCAAAACACCAAGGGCAGCAATAGTCACCATTTAAGTAAGTTGAATTGAAACACGTGCCCGTGACCATTTAAGTTCTGCCGTCGCGAATAACAGCTACTATTACATTACATTTAGTAATGTTGTACCAACGCTAACACAACTCCACAGTGACGCCACCTGGTGAATAGTTGACAAGTAAAAAAGTAAACTGCACTGCCATTGATATTTTGGTAGATCAGAGGTCAATGGATGAAGGAGGCGAATGCACATAGAACGAGGCGCCTCAGAATAGAAAGACTTACAATGCCGCAAAATAATTAGCATATTATTACATAGTTGCATATGCAATGGCTATTATGCCAGACGCAATGTTCTCACGGTGGCAACTTGAAAATCCTATTTCAATGTAAATCAGATAACATGTAATAAAACGTAGTGCAATCGGATTTGCCTGCGACTACGATAATCTGCATGCTAGCATGGTCGGAATGGAACAGGACTGCATGGTTGCGGCATTTAGGAACAGGACTGCATGGTTGCGGCATTTAAGAACAGGACTGCATGGTTGCGGCATTTAAGAACAGGACTGCATGGTTGCGGCATTTAAGAACAGGACTGCATGGATGCGGCATTTAAGAACAGGACTGCATGGTTGCGGCATTTAGGAACAGGACTGCATGGTTGCGGCATTTAGGAACAGGACTGCATGGTTGCGGCATTTAAGAACATGACTGCATGGTTGCGGCATTTAGGAACAGGACTGCATGGTTGCGGCATTTAGGAACAGGACTGCATGGTTGCGGCATATAAGAACAGGACTGCATGGTTGCGGCATTTAAGAACAGGACTGCATGGTTGCGGCATTTAGGAACAGGACTGCATGGTTGCGACATTTAAGAACATGACTGCATGGTTGCGGCATTTAGGAGCAGGACTGCATGGTTGCAGCATATAAGAACAGGACTGCATGATTGCGGCATTTAAAGGAAATAAAAATAAGGCATTAGCTAAAATCCTTTTTCCATGTGTACACAAAGTTTAACATTGTATGTAACATTTGACAACATTAAACAAATACAGAAAAATACATTTGTAGCATAAATTCGATTTTAAGCCCGTCTGTGAAGCGATTCCCGCGGAAAATGAAATTTTAATGAACTATGCGATCACGTAGTATCGTGACGTCACTTATGACACACACTCGCATCAGGCCGACCCTTTCCATGCATTCAGAGCATGTTTACAAGGATAGCTTTTGGGTCGAAACGAGCGTCAGAACGAGTTATTGTGCAATATTCCGACGTAATACAAACACTAGTCATCATAGAGGAACAAACATTTATCTTACGGTTCCACATGAATCGAATTTTATTCAAAACAACGTATGCGAATGGGCCTACATGTTGACTAGGTTTTGCCGAGCTGGGCTCGTTTTCAGAATAATTATATCGAATGCAACCAACGGGAGATAATCTACACCAATAAACATGCATAACAAACATATATTGTATCCAGCTACATAAAGTAACGTGTATAATCTCATAATAGCACTAGAATATCGATATATGAAGGAGTTGTACAATTTATCATAACAACTTAAATCAGTCAGAGAATTTCCGTTGGTCCCGCTAGCTCATTGGGTAGTCGCGTTGGTTACTTGTTATTTATTTTACAATCGGCATTTAGGAACAGGACTGCATGGCTGCGGCATTTAAGAACAGGTGTACGTAATACAATGCCGATAACTTTTTTAAAGCCGTGTGTGTGTGTGTATGAGTGTGTGTAGGTGCGTGTGTGTGTGCGTGCGTGTGAGTGTGCGTGCGTGTATATGAGTGTGTGTGTGGGTGCGTGCGTGCATATGTGTGTGCCTGCGTGTGCGTGCGTGTGTGTGTGAGTGTGTCCTTTTCGACACGGAGAAGCAGAAGGAACGCACTGACATCAAAAGAATTCCTTTAAAATTGTAGCGGCGTAAATAATTGAGGAACAAAGGAACATAACTATTAAGATGAAACTCGCGACTGAGCAAAGATGTATTAGTGAAACTAATTTCCTATACTTTATTACTACAGACATAATTTGGAACTATCCTGAAGTGACATTAATGGCGAAGTGGCTATATTACCGAGTTGGCCATAAAGCGGGGTCCGACTGTAATTACAATACACATGTAAGCCGACGTTGACGTACCTTCTGAGCAGGTGTGGTTGGCGGTGTTTCTCGCCGGCCGCCAGCCGGTACGGCAGCCTGTATGTGTTAAGGTCGCTGGTGTACAGTCGGTGACCTCGCAAATAGTACGTAGGTAGGCCTTGCCTCGGTCGGCGCCATTCTCGGGGCGTCAGTCGCAGCGCACGGATCACGGTACGCAGCAGTCGGTGCCGCTGCGGAATATAATAGAGGGCGCCCAGTTCAGCATTGATTCCGTCAAAGTCCGACAGGCGGAGCGTGTGCATGCGGCCACCAATTCGGTCGCTGGACTCGAACAGATGCACGTTGAGGTTATGATTGCGTAGCCGCCAGGCGGCGTACGTGCCTGATATGCCTCCGCCGACGACGGCGACGTCGACGCAAGCTGCGGGAGAGAAAGGAACCGCCTGTGGTGTGGCTATTCGTGTTCTGTCGTGGATGAATTGAGGGAGACAGGGTCGAACTTCTGTTTTCGTTATAGTACCGACACCACACACGCACGCACGCACGCTCGCATGCACACAATTATTGAATACACACACACACACACACACACACACACACTATATTTTGTTTTGAAATTAAGTTGTGGAAAGTTACAGGCCTTAAAATAATTTATAGGCTGCTCAATAATGCAAAGTTTATTTAGGATTAGAGCACCCAGGTTTAGAGTTGTCGTTTTAGAATACATATACTTTGGAAAATGCTACCATTTTCTTGCGTTAAAATACCATATCGTGTCGTGTTACATGAAATAAAAACTAAAGCGTACAATTGTAAATCCATTTAAACGTATGGTTTGTTGTATCATTGTTAGTTGTGACTCGGCGGCTAGAGAGCTCAACTTGGGTTCGAAACCACCCGCTGCCGTTTCCAAAATTGGACAATTGTGAATCCCGTACATTGCCTGTTTTTTTTCTTCTGAATATACAATATTTGGCGTTTAATACTTCTTTTAGCATGTATCTCTCTCTCTGTGGTAGTATATCGTTGTGTTAGAGTTGGAATGCCTAAGGCATAGACTCATCAACTCATGTTTACCCCCATTTGGAATGCTTTTTCTTTATTTGGCATAGGCCAGTTAGAAGGGTAGAACAACTCTTATTGTCTCTCCAGAGAGACATAGGCATGCCCAAGTTTTGAACCGTGCGCGTTCACAGAGTTTTGTTCCCCGTACATTGCCTGTGGTTTTCGGAAGAGACAATATCAGCCGTTGGACCCTTCTACCTGCCGTCAATGCCAGGGAAAGGGAAATAAATCCGGACCGAGGGTAAATATGTAACATGGGGTGGACTCATCGGCTCTAACACAATGTGGTAATGTCCCAGAGAAGGATGGGCTTTATTTGCACGACCAGACCAAACCCAACCCAACCCAATCCGACCCAACCAGACTGATCCAGGCTGGCTCAGTGCGTACACTACACCGACTGACACCGACTGAGTCAGACTCAATCTGGCGCTACTGAATTGACCCTATAACAGCACAATATTCACATGCCGACTTCAAACTTGCCTTGAAGTTAGCGTGACGTCACAAACACACAAACCATCCAACTTTGAAGAAAGATGTACGTTACGTCATTGCTTGGAAACGTTTGACTACGTCAGACTGACATAAACTAGATCCGATTTCGATCGGACATGTGAATACCACTGATCTGTTTTTCCAGAGCAGATGATAATAGAGGTCATTGACCGATACACGCGTTATTAGAGACCATTAGCTTATGGAACGATATTAGGGCCATAATTCCACAATGCTACATTGTCGAATTCTGACTTTCGATTTTCCATTTACGTCGACATTGTCGAATTCTGACTTTCGATTATCCATTTACGCTGTCATTGTGCAAGATTTTTGTCAAATAATTCACTAGAATGCCGTTTGGTTAAATATGTTTGGTCAAATAATTTGACACGCAAGTCTACCCGAATACGGTTTGCAACAAATAATCATATCAAATATAGACTCGTTGACCTTTGAGTCTGACAGATGTGCTGCCCCCTTGCGAACAACACCAACTTGCAAATACTGAAGTATCCCTTGCAAGTCAAGCACCAGCGTGACGACGCAGTGTACAGAATACTTATATCGAGCGTTTTTCACCCACGTTATGAGCTATGTGTTATCAAAGTTGGACTTTAAAAGAACTCAAAGATGAACTGAAGAAACGAAGTGCCAAGCAATCTAGCAGAAAACGCGAATTGATTGTCAGGTAGGTTGGTACTGTGTGTGAGCGATAATTGATGATGTTTCGTAAACTCGACCGTCATTGCGTCAACGTCAATGAAAATATTTATTCGTACTACAACGATAACCTTACCTTAGGATACCTTAGGACTGTTTTGATCGCAGGATCCTCTCGGTTCCTCAATGATCAGATCTTCTTCTTCGGGGTCTAGTATTAAGAGTTTGTGTTTTCCGGTTCCAGTGCTTAATGTTAGTGGGGCTTCATAGTCGTATAATATCTCCTGGGTTGACCAGAATTTATCAAGGCGGTTTTTAAATGTGTTTATTGATTTTGCTTGTATTACTGAATCAGGTAAACTGTTCCATGGTTCAACCACTCTAAGTGGGAATGCATTTTTTCTTATGTTTAGTTTTGCTCTTTGGTTGAACAGTTTAAGGGAGTCTCCTCTGTTACTGGATCGTGATGCCATATCCACCCATTTAGGAAGGTTTGGTGCAGATTTGTTGTCATACATTTTATGCATTATTTTATACACTTCAATCATATTAGTCATATAGTCTTTCAATATATGATAAGTCCCTCATACCAGGTAGTTCTTTTGTGGCTCTTCTCTGGACATTTTCTATGGCTATTTTATGTTTCATCTTAGATGGATACCATACTGCTATTGCATAATCTAGGTGGGATCTAACCATAGTCTTGTATAATGGCAAGAAAGTGTATGTGTCTAAGAATTGAAAAGTTCTTCTGATTACTTTTGTCATTCTGGTTGCTTTATTAACCACTTGGTTGATGTGATCATCAAAAGAAAGTTTTGGATCAATAATTACTCCTAAATCTTTTTGTTTGTCTGTGGTGACAAGAGCATGTTTGACATTATTTGTTGCCATAAAATATTTACTTTCACCGATATTATTTTTCCCAATTTCCATGTGTACACATTTATTGGGATGGAATTTTAACAACCACTTGTCGCTCCATTGTTCTAGTATGCTTAAATCATGTTGAAGTACATCCTGATCATCTACATGTGTTATTGTTCTAAATATCTTTGTCATCAGCAAATAGAAATGTATTTGAATTTGTTAGATCTGGGAGGTCATTAATATATAGAACAAAAAGTAAGGGTCCTAGAACGGAACCCTGGGGTATCCCTGATATTACCTCTTTCCAGCTAGACTCATCTCCGTTTACGGAAACTTTTTGTTTTCTATCTGTGATGAATGATTCTATCCAGTTAATCAGTTCTTCTGAAATGTTGAAGCTTTTTAATTTGCTAATTAATCTTTTGTGTGGCACGGTGTCAAAGGCTTTTTGGAAATCCATATATATAACATCAGTGTGGTTGCCCTTAACCATTTCTTTAGTCCAGTCATCTATTATTTTGATTAATTGTAGTACTGTTGATCGGCCATATATAAATCCATATTGTTTTTGACTAAATAGATTATTTACTTTCATGTAGTTTGTGATGTGATTTCTAATAAGTTTTTTCATACATTTACAAACTATGCTTGTTAAACTTATTGGGCGGTAGTTACTAGCTAATTTCTTGTTTCCTTTTTTTATAAATTGCTGATATTTTAGCCTCTTTCTAATCATTGGGAATGCAGGAAGTTTTAATCGACGTTTCAAAAATTTGTTTTAAGGGTTGACAAATACTTGCAGACAACTCATTTAGTAGCCTGGCACCTATTCCATCTGGGCCAGGCGATTTGCTAATATTAAGTTGTTTTAACGTCAGTAGTATTATATTTTCAGTTAGTTTTAATTTGTCCATCACATGTTTGTTGTTTACTTTAGGTATGGTTGGTATAGGCCCTGACAGTTCTTTGGTGAATACACTGGAGAAATAGTCAGCAAGTATATTTGCTTTTTCTTCATCTTCATTTATTGTTTGAGATTTTAGGTTGGTGGGGTCTGTGTTCAGTTCCCCAATTCATTGTTTGATTGTAGTTTTTGATTTATAATATTTCCAAAAGACTTTGGGGTTTTTCTTGATCTGGGATGCTAGATTTCGTTCAAATTCCTTTCGGAACTTTCTGGTTAGAGCTCGGATTTTATTTCTGCTTTTACAATATTCTAGATATTTTGTTCCATCCCTTATTTCCATGTATCTTGTCCATAATCTATTTTTACGTCTAATTAGTTTTCTTGTATTAGCATCCAGGGGGAAGTTTCCCTTTCTATTATTTTGAACTATTTTTTGAGGTACATATTTATCTTCTAGTGAGTTTAGTACTGTTTTGAAGATTTCCCATTGATCGCTAACATTATCCTGTCTTTAAATTTTTCTTCCCAGTTAATATTTGAACATTCTATTCTCATTGCATCATAGTTTGCCACATTATACAGGTTCCTTTTTTTAGTATAATTACTTGTTATAAAGTTGCACACTATACTGAATTTGAGTACACAATGGTCACTTTTGCCCAGAGGGCTAAGGTACTCTAATTCTCCTACATTATCTTCGTCATTAGATAGAATCAGATCTAACAGGTTTGTGTTAGTTGTGCCTCGTCCTCTGGTGGGGTTTGACACTTGTTGAACCATGAAGGTGTCTCTAAGGCATTCCAAAAATTTAAAGTTTAAATTGTTGGGGTTATTTGATTTGGTCGTCCAATGATTCCAATTTATCTCAGGGAGGTTGAAATCTCCAGTAATTACGATGTGAAAGTATTTATGTTGTGATATTGATCTGATCATATTTAGAAGTTCTACATTATTTTCTTCAGATCCCCCATCGCTTCTGTATATGCATCCAAAAAGAAGTTTGTTTTTATTCTTTAATTTGATTTCTATAAATAAGCATTCTTTGAAAGTTGTGACTAGGTTTATATACTCAGCATGCAGGGAATTTAGCACATATATTATAATACCTCTTCCTTCAGTATTGTCTAGATTTTTTAACAATTCAGTTAAAGCAACATATACATCCACGTAATATGTATATAAAACGCTCAGTGCAGTCTCAAGACTTGGGGCCAAGTACATTTTCACGAGTACAAGTACGAGTACGAGTACTTTGATGATGGATGAGAACGAGCACATTGCTAAAAGTTGAGTACGAGTACATTCTCACGAGTACGAGTAAATTTTTAAAAATATAAATATTAAATAATAACATATTTTAAAATTATTTAATTAATCTAATTTATATAACTCAGCACAAGTGAATATGCAATGGCAGTTGATACATTTTTTTATGAGGAAAACTAAGAAAAACCTCTATTTCATCAACAATGAAATTCACTTAATTTGCATTCATTTCAGTGGCATCGTATGATCTTATCATCTATTTGCCATTGCACCGAATGAACATTAGTTGTTCACAGGTTGATTCTTTCAGGCTGCATCGTTCAGGGCAGAATACTTTCTCGGCTATGCTAAATACCCTTTCAACTGGGGCTGATGGGGCTGGAATGGTGAGATAGTGAGGGACCAACTGAGCCAGAGTTGGTAAACTCAGAACTGCAGTGGGTCACTGTGACGATCTGTACTTGGCTGACTGAGGTATTCGTTCACCTCTACAAGCAGCTATCTGCTGATATTATTATAAGTTTGCAGTTTATATTTTCTGATCGTAGACTACTAATTGTTGAGAGGGTTAGCACATGTCCACATAACAGGCTCAGCATCCCCTTTGGACTTTTTAGCCAGGCTGCTGGCATGGGATTATACTAGGTAGGAGGCAGTCTGACTTGAGCCACCTTACTTCTACAGAGGAAGACTGGCAGCGTTCGAAATAGCACTTGTCCGTTTGTCCGGGACAAGTGATTTTTGGCCCGGACAAGTAAAATGACTCTACATGGTTATCCGGTGGACAAGTGAAAATTTACAGTAAATACTGACGCGGGCAACATTGCAAACTTTTTATTTGAGGAAATTCAAACGTAAATGAAGTTCGCTAGCAATCGCGCGGGTTGCAATGTCGTTAGTGTCGGAGTCTTGTCATTCCGCCGCCAGTGTACGTCGACCGAGTTTAGTGCCTGCGTTAACAGGGTCATCCACTGAGCGCACCGGCCTAGCTCTGTCATACGCGTAGGACAGACTCCGCATCAGCCATCGTTGATCGAGCCTGTATTTCACACAATCGTAAATCGTTCAGTTTGGCCGACGTACAACTTGCTTTCACTCACGGATCATATTTGATGAACTTTGGAAATAGTAGACTTAATATCGCCACCTGTTATTTGAATAATTATATAGTTTTAACCATTATTATGCCTAACCCACGCGGACTCGGCAGTCTTCCAAGACAGTCATCGAACGTTACTCGTTAGGCTAGCCGATCCAGATCGGTTACAATTTTCAAAACTTGTAACTGGCTTTCCGCTAAATCTATGGTGCTGGTTGATAAACGGAATATTAATGAAATTTTAGAAGTGTTGTTGTATCTATGTAACATTTATTTTAACCATAAATTGTGAGTTTGCGAAACCTAATTATGCAAGACGCGCGGCCGAGGATGGGGCGCCAATAGCCGTCGACATGTCAGCTTTCGCCAACTACGGCGGTCTGCGCGCGGCAGCAACGCTACGACGTAACTAAATCTATAAATTATATTCCGCCTGGTAAATGTAATTCGGGCACCGTTAAAACTGTGTTATCATCATTGAAATGGTAATATAACATTTAGGAAAAATATGCGTTTGTTTGCTGATGATCAATTGAATATTATCTTCGTTTGTAAAATACAGAACTTTGTTAATATTGAAGTTCATAGAGGTTTAACAAAATATCAGATTATATAGTTTCTTATGATTTTTGTGACAACATTTCCTGGCTTTGCATTGGTCGTGTTCTTGTTTGAGTGGCATCTTCTATGATAAACTGATGCCAACATTTTACAGCAATATATTATCTACCATATTAAACAAAAAGTTTTTGCAACATTATAAAACAAATAGCAAGGAAAACAATTGTCTCATTCCCATCATCGTAATAATTATTTGTTATTAATAAAAGCATTCATATCAGCATCACTAAAATGTTGTTATACATCATGTAACATGTTTAATTTTAATATTCGTGATGAATAATAATGGACCGGAAAATAGTTGCAAATATAATTTTGCATTTTAGAAATTTTCAGACTAAATCAAATTGTGTCTTTGATCACAAGTCACTCAGATGTACATGCAACGAAACAGCAGGAACATTGTGTTGTTGTCATAAAAATAAGACAGACTTTTTACATTTTTTCTGAAGCTTCGATTCCCCTTGACAACCACTCGGACAAGTAAATATTTTGGCGGACAAGTAGATTTCAAAACTTACTTGTCCGGCGGACAAGTAAATATTCTGGCTTATTTCTATCACTGACTGGCATTTCTTGTTCTTAGCAGTTAGCACTGTCAGCCACTGTCAAGTGGCCTGGTCTCCAGACTACATCAGAGGCATTTCCTGTCTACCTGGTGGCTCAATTAAACAAACAGGTTTATGGCCTGAACTGATAGCCTACAATTATTGTTTGCTGAAGAGGGTGTTTCTGACTGGGAAAAGATGCTACCTCTTGCCATGTTTGAGTATCATAAGTCATGGTTATCAGAGAATGAGGATGTACTATGTGTAGGGATGGTAAGGTGGTATTCTATCAGAATTAACAAAGTATTTAAAACATAGTTGAACATTTAAATATTTCAGGAAAGTTTCATTTTATAACCAAATATATTTATTTTCCCCAGTACATATTGAGAAAGTACTCAGATGTACTTGTAATGTACTCATAAAATCTGAGTACAATGAGTATGAGTACGAGTCCATGACCCATAAGTTTTATGAGTACAAGTACTTCAAAAATGTACTCGAGTACTGAATACTTCAGCCCCAGGTGTGGCAGTCTCATCTATGAAGTCTGTCATGTATGGGGAGGCTGTTTTTAAGTGAATATTATTAAAGGTGACATAGTGTGGAGTCTCCCATCCCACAGTGATTTGTATTTTGTTGAGATTATGTAAATTGTTATTGTAAAATTTGTATCTTAGTATTTGTTTCCATATCTGTAGTTCTGGTTGTTTCCAACGCTTGGCAATGTTCTATTAACTGAGTGGTCTGTATTATAGTGGTTACAATGTAATGGTCTTATGATGTCTCGTTCTTTATATGCTGGCACTGAGGGTGGTCACTACCAGGGTGCTTGTCATTCTCAGTGGTTCTTTTACGTCCCAAATTGAGACGGAACCGTCATTAATGTGATCACCGAGTCATGAGGGATACACAGTCCCCAATTTTGAGAGCCAGATTTTTACACCAACTATCATGCCTGCTCTGTCCAGGTTTCCTTACCTTACCTAAAGATGGGAGGGTGTGTTTCTATATTTCATAAAAACCAGCACAAAACCTTGGAGTAACATACACTATCGAGAGGGATGCGGGGGTACCAGCCCAGCTTGATCACAATGCTTTCTTCTATATCATGAGCAGTCTTACTCCAAACCCACTATACGTTATCTTAGTCACATATTGAACATAACTTTGGATAATGTCATTGTTTTTAATTTTACAGGTTAATGAAGAGGAGCTCGAAGAGGAGCTCAGCATGAAACTGCTGCAGAATAACATGTACAGGGACGTACATGGTGGTATGCACCAACTACCCAAATTTACACTGGGGAGTCTAGTACGGAAAGAAGCTGGAGGAAAAGAGCAAGTCTTTATACAAAGAAAGGTGAGTTATCTTAACATTAAACTAAAAGGACTGTAGGATTAAAGGTAATAGTGAATAACCATATCAGCTTTGTAGTTTGTACATCCCTGTCAAATATGATACTGCCTTGATGAAATAATAGTTTTCTTTGTCAATAGATACCAGCAGGCTTATTTGTAAGAGGTTTGGCAAATTTATGTGTTAAATGTAAGAACAAACATTCGAAACCTAACAATAAATTATTCAGAACTAGTATTCTGGAATACACTGCCTCATAAACTTAGAATACTCCTGACCATTAACCAGTTTAAAAGAAACCTAACAGTTCCTTACTCGTGAATTATTATTGATATTACATTATATATGTGTCTGGGTAAATATATATAGGTGAAGCACAATACTGGGCCAAAAAAGAGGACACGACAGCAAAAACAAGTGCAAAGAAACAAAAAGTCTTAGATGGTAACCAAGATACATCTACACCTAAAATTAAAGAAGATAAGATATCTTTACTCACTGTAATGTGGCGCAATGCCAAGTGAAGTTGATGATCTAAAATATGAGAATGTGAAACCCTTCAGAAATCAATGTATGCTAGTACCTCATCAGAATCCAACCAAGACTTTTAAAATGTTAAGAATGATCAGAGCACTCTGGACGTGAAATGGTGGACACTGTAACTTGCGTTATCCACCACATTGTCCACAACCACAATTTTTTTCAAACAACAATAAACAGGCAGGATGTGTTTTTTTGTGTCTCTTCTTTCTTCATGGGCCTAAGATACAGCACAAATGTTATCAACAGGAACTATCCGCAAAGAAGCTGGTTATGGAGTAAATATAGCGTAAGTTACAGGACACCAATTTGGCCCAGTATTGTGCGACTCCACAATTTATATATATTGTACATTGTTTTCTTCAGGTTATTGCGGTATATGCGTACCACCACAGACAACACACCAGGAAAGTGGTTTGTGTCAGCTGTTGTGTGGGCAGAGATGAGGAAGTCTGCCTCTTATAAAGTAGATGTGTCCATGAACAATTATGCGGTGGTGTAAGAAGCACAATGTGAATGTGGTGCTGGGCAGGGCCCTACAGCTCACTGCAAGCATGTTGCAGCAGTTCTGTTCGGCCGGACACTAGTGTCAGATAGGAACTATCTTGACAGAAGTGACATGTACACAGGTAAGACATTTAAAAAAAAACGTTCTATGTACAAATATTAGGGAAATTGTCAATGCAAAAAAAATGGCATTTAGTTTATCCCAATTTTGTACAAATAAGCTGGGTAGTTTCAAGAATGTGACACGCTCTTGTCAACATATCAGCAGCAATAAATAAATGAAAGGGTTAAAATGCATATAAAATTCACAAATATGTAGCTGAATATACACTTTGACTTGACCTGAATTGCATCGTCACAACACGGAGTCCAACTTACAAACCATTGTGCAATGCAGCTCCGAGCATTTCATTTGAAACAAAAATAAAACGTTAAAACTTGAAACAAAAAGGGGGTTTGTTGTATTACAATTAATATCAGACTAACTGGTGACAATACAACTATATAGCTTAATTAAAGCTGCAATGTCAGTTAGATTTTTATGCTCCTCGCTTTTCTGACTAATTTCCTGAAAAAGCAAAGCTATCAAGTATCCACTATAATATCCTAGTTCATTGGTGCACTTGTGCTACTTTGTTTTGTTGAAATTAATAAACAAACTGCGAACTATTTCGAATTTGGTTTCGAGTCGAAGGAGTCGAAACTAGCAACACTTGCTTGAACTTGGACTTGCATCTGGAAGTGGAAATTTCATCAGACAGTCATCATGTGATATCCGCTAGACTAGAGCCTAGAGGCTAGAGTTTCAGTCAGAGAGTGACAACGTCAACGAGCATAATATTTGATATGTATTGTATTTGGTTACGCAGGATCTTGTTAATAAACTATGTTATTCCGACTACATATAGAGAGTAGAAGACATGAGGGTGCGAAATGACAAATAACATTGGTTTGGCAGCAGGCCCCTGTTGATCGTGCGAGTAACTTAGTCAGGGAGCATCCGTAATTTCATTCAACAGAACGTCAAACACAAGAGTATTATATTGGTGATCGTAATTATTAAAACATTGTTTTGTGACTCATATTTTGATACTATTACTGTAGAATATTGTTGATTTGCATTGTATTTTATGCCAAATAATTAAGATTTTTATATGACAACCATGATGATGATTTTATTCAATATATAAATGTAAACATGTAAATACATAAAATATAAATACAGCTAGAGTACACCATATATATATATAAGGATTACATAAGAAAATGCACGCACTTGTTTCCATTGTGGTCCTTGATGCCTGGCTAATGTATGTAATGCATTAATTGGTATCCTGTGATACTTGTCAACTGACATATGCCGGCTATTCTTATGTATTTACCAATATATGTATATATTCTCATCACAGCAATAAATACATAATACGTCACTTGAATTATGATATTGCTAGAGGCCACACTGCAACCCATGAATGAGACTGAGAGGAGGCAGAGGAGGGGCTAGAGGCGGTCACCCAGGCCAGGCAGACACAGAGGATACATAGTCTGCGGCAGGCTCACATTTGATCAATCGAGGTAATTTCATAACAATCAACCACGTATAAGTTACCAACAAATTTTAATGTGCACATTTAAATATACATTTGTTTTCATACACATTTTAATATTGACTTCTGCGCTTGTGTATTATACCCACTTGTGTATATATACAGTGTATCAACAAAGACATATTAATACACCTTTAAAAAGTATTTAGCATATGGCGATGACTGAAATAAATTTATAAAATAACTTATTCATTCTTGAAGAAGGTAGACATACATATTATGAACCTTTGAATACTTGACGAGGAAAATACACTGTTAGCTTCACAATAACACCTCATTTTGTTATTTCGAACATTCACCTTGACCATTAAACCTCAGACTTAAAATGTAAAACATGAATATGTGTAGCAGTTACACATGGCAGACACTTACATGAATTTATATACTGAAAACAAAAAAAAAATATAAATGCACTTTACTGATTAACATAATTCAAATCAGTCTATAATATTGACTAAGATCAAGCATCACTGTAAAGAAATTGAACAATTTAAAATTGATGTAATGACAATGAATATCTAGTAAAGGAAAATAGTTTAAAATTTTCAGTTTTGAAAAATACCATATTCCACTAATGTCTGCATGCTGTATCAACCCACCCCCTTTCTCCATTGGTAAACACTGACTGTTCCTAAGATATCAACATGTATAGATGCAGCTGTAGTACAACATTTCTTGCTGCCTGTTTTCTTGTGAAATGCTGCAGATCATACATGAAATATTATTTTATATTTTGCTAATTATGACAATGAACAACTCCATAATTATTTACTCCCAACACTACTATGATGCCTGTTTTTGTTTACTGAATATATGCTTTTCTTTACAGGAGATTGAACTAGTGTGCTTAGTACTACTAGCTCTCCAAGTTAATATGGCATACTGGGCAGTTGTATATCCAGGATCCCGGACAAGATTCTACAGCCATGCAATATGCTGCATATTAACAGTTTGTCATGTGAATGTCCACCGAGTGATCCCAATTGTGTCGTGTGTTGCATCCGTGACAGATTCCCCAGTGCCGATGGGGTGTACACTGGCTTCCAGATCAGTCGGTTAGCTTGACTGACTGGAAACCAATGTAGAATGCAGGTTGCTCGACATAAGAATGTGGTGACACCTGACTAGCTCTGCAATTGGTGATGGAACGGTGGGTGCCAGGGTCTGGCAGATATGGCATGAGTCTTTGGGCAACAACTTTCAACACTGCGAGAGAGGTTCAGTGTCGAGCATTCTTCGGTGAACTACATCGGTTTAGATATCGATGACACCACTGTATGTTTTCACTGTCAAAGTCAATAATACAAGGTATTTGTATTCAATTTAACTATAACTTTTACCAGTGTCCATGAAAAAATAAATGAATTATCCAGCATTGTTACAGTGGTAGGGTTTCATTGTCTTTGTGTTGCTGATAGTCAGTGGCAGCCAGAGCCGAGTTCTTGCAACATACACCAGGCACTTTTTATGTACAACACAAGTTTGTGATGAAGTAATGGTATTGAAAGCCCTTTCACATTTTTCAGCAACAGTCTGTTGATACACTAACAGCAGCATTTTACTTGTTTAAATTATCTATGTATCATGAGGACTGTTATATATTTTTCATGCCACATATCATCTTTCTAAATTATTCTTTTTTTATCACTTTTTTATATTTTTACAAATAATTTACATTACATTTTCATTTCTCATGATAATTAAACAACATTTGAGTAAGGTTAGTTCTGATATGGTGCAGTATCCAGTCCTCAGAATTGGTCAAAGCACTTTACTCTACTTTTAAATAAAAAAACACCATCTTGACTTATGTGGGAAGTATTAAGCTGAAATTAATATGCGAAGACTATCCACCACCATCTGTAGCAGGTACTCTTTATACAGCTGAGTAAACTGGAGCAATGTAGCATGTAGTGATTTTTTTAACAAAGAATTGTAATATAGTTAGTTTTATTTGATATTACATTTGTTCAACTAAACATCTTTCTAAGTAATTTGTTGTCATTGGTTTTTACATTTTATAGGCATTAAATATAATTTTTTTTGTTAAATACACAACTGTTTAGTAAAAAAAAAATTTGGCGAGTTGTAAACATATAAGGCATGTATAAACTACAACTAGCATTTGTACTAACCAGTGTTGTTTTTTTGCAACAAAGAATCGTGATAAAAGTAACTTTGTTTTTTATATGTACCTGACATTTTTTTAACCTCTTCCTAATTTTTGTTTCTATTGTTGCTTTGCATATTATGTGATGTGTATGTGATATTAAAAATTATTACATTATACATATCAAGTGCAGTGATTGTACCTGTAGTTGTATTGTGCTTTTCATAATTTTGTAGTCAATCTTATCAAATAGTTTCAATAAAATGTTTGTACTTTACATTGTTTTTACTTTAATTCACATGCATTTCTAACAACAATATGCAATTACTGCAAAATCATCATGCAGACAAACAAAACTTTCCACTTCCAGATGCATGTTCAAGTAAGTGTTGCTAGTTTTGACTCCTTCGACCCGAAACCAAATTCGAAATAATTCGCAGTTTGTTGATTAATTTCAACAAAACAAAGTAGCACAAGTGCACCAATGAACTAGGATATTATAGTGGATACTTGATAGCTTTGCTTTTTCAGGAAATTAGTCAGAAAAGCGAGGAGCATAAAAATCTAACTGACATTGCAGCTTTAAGCTATATAGTTGTATTGTCACCAGTTAGTCTGATATTAATTGTAATACTACAAACCCCCTTTTTGTTTCAAGTTTTAACTTTGTTTTATTTTAGTTTCAAATGAAATGCTCGGAGCTGCATTGCACAATGGTTTGTAAGTTGGACTCCGTGTTGTGACGATGCAATGTTTATAAAAAGTAATCTATTATATAATAACGCAGTATCCAGTCCTTATGACTGCTCAACGCGCTTTACATTTTACTCCCTAGCAGACTTGTTCGATCGAGCACCATCTCAACTTCTCTGGGAAGCATTCAGCTATGCGGCAATTAATGCACAAAGACTACACAAATATCCACCACTGTCTACAGCCAGGTACTCATTCATACGGCTGAGTGAACTGGAGCAATGTAGAGTGAATGAACTTGCCCAAGGTTTAACACAGCAACACTGAATTCGAACCTGGGTTCTCTTGATTGAGAGTCCAACGTTCTAGTCATTGAGCCACTGCGCTCTATTGTAACCATGTGCATTGTTTCAATGGAGCACATTGTGTAAATACAGATGTATGTATGTTGAATTGAAAAGCATGGAAATTACTAACCATTTCATCTTTCAAGTACTGATCTTGTGGAGTTAACTTCAAGTACTTGTGGTCGTTGACAAGGGCATTTGGATTGGCAGGAGGGAATGGTTGACTTTCCTGAAATATGTATATGTAGAGATATAAGCAACATTGTATTATTTGCTTAATACATAAAGCCAGAGACTGCACTAATGCCCATGTTTTGACAATAACTATTTTCAATTGGTCTGTAAAAGGAATATAAGATTTGTTTCGTCAAACAGGAGTAGAGTCGTTGTTCTGCAGTTGCTCTGACCGAGGATCATATATAAGGTCCACATTATCCTTCCCACAAATTGCATGTAATCTGCTGGACTTGATAGGAGTTCCTTTAAAAGGTATAGCATGATGAAACGTCTGGAGGACCTGCAGGTCAAGTCAAAGTGTATATTCAGCTACATATTTGTGAATTTTATATGCATTTTAACCCTTTAATTTATTTATTGCTGCTGATATGTTGACAAGAGCGTGTCACATTCTTGAAACTACCCAGCTTATTTGTAAAAAATTGGGATAAACTAAATGCCATTTTTTTTGCATTGACAATTTCCCTAATATTTGTACATAGAACGTTTTTTTTTAATGTCTTACCTGTGTACATGTCACTTCTGTCAAGATAGTTCCTATCTGACACTAGTGTCCGGCCGAACAGAACTGCTGCAACATGCTTGCAGTGAGCTGTAGGGCCCTGCCCAGCACCACATTCACATTGTGCTTCTTACACCACCGCATCATTGTTCATGGACACATTAGTGCTGGTTCGATACCAGAATTCTTCGATATCGATCGATACCAGAATTTTGTTCGATACTTACGTTGTAAGTCTAATTTATATACAGTATAGATCCCAATAGAAACACACTATCCATCTAGACTAATAGCATAGAAGCACACACTGTTTTTCATTAGGGAAACATGTATAAAAATAATTTTTTTTATGAAAATGCATGCTAGACATAACTGATGGCAACACTGTTGCTAGCGCCACCTTGCAGATGCTTGATAGGTCATTCATAGTGTGCGTGTGTGTGCCTTTAGCTGTAATATGTTGCATTCTTGTCATGTGTCGATGTTGCATCAGTCAGTTTGGTAGATGTGCATTGCTGACTATGTGTGTTTGAAAAAGTGTTGCCTGGTACCACTTTTAAGAAACAAATAGTCGTGCACCCAAGTCTTAGCATATGCTCTGAGCGTCTGTTGGGAACTATATGGTACACCTATTCAATTTTCAACTTAACCATTCATACATACTAATTGATATAGATATGCAAACAATGATTAACATGCAATTTTAATTTTATTTCAATAACCAAATAACAGTTGTAAATTGTAATTGTTTAATTCTAATTTATTAATGTTATAAAAGTAATTGTAATGTAACATTAAAACAATACAGTATTACAAACAATACTCATAGCAATAGAATACATAGTAATAATAAATAAATAAAACTGGTAGTCACATCGCGTACGACACTTCTTGACTCTGTCGCCGCAGTAGACTCTGCAACCGATGGCGATTCCCCTCGACTGTAACTACTAAATGTCCATTGCTTGGTTTCTGACGAAAATGTTGATGGAACACGTCGTTCTCGTTGACATTGTTACTGTTAGTGTTACCACGACTTCCTTAAATCATCATGTTTTGGTAGTCTCTTGGATGATGGACAGTGACATGTTTCGTCAAATTTGATGTATTTCCCCCACTAGTTTGGGGGAGCGTTTCAGGCATAGTAGACACTCTACAGTGTTTCCGTATTTGTTAAAAAAAACTGCCAAATTGGCGATGTGCGTTTTGACATTTTGTCGTTCATCTTGGTTGAGCGAGTACGGCAAACGGTGGCGCCATCAAACAGCAAAACATAGCGCCACCAAACGGAACCTGGGTAAACGAGTCTAGTATGTCGCGCTTGAATAATTATTTATATTATTATTATTATATTAAACTAGATTCATGAATACTAATACGTGCAATAAACACTCTATAAAATTACTGGAATGTTGTGTGTTTTCGGTACGCTGTAGATTGGGCAAGGTAAAGTGGTGAAGCAAACAGTAGTGCCACCCAACGTCGTAACGTGGCTTGAATAATCGAGGCTAAGCTGAGATCGCACTGAAATAATTATTTATATACAGACTTTTTTGGAAACTGACTCCACAATAAAGCTTTATAAAATCACTGAGATGTTACATTTTATTATGTTTTTTGAAAAAGAACCACGCCTAAGCGGCCTAATACATACAACATTAGTTAGGAAGCGAAGCCCGCAGCGGAGTAGCCGTACTTTCCGTACATCCGGCTGTAACTTCGTCTTCGAAAACGATGTTACGTCTTCGCATCGACGTCGAATGGACTCGATATCGAAGTATAGGTATCGATAAAGTATCGAAGGTATCGAAATATCGACGTATCGAAAGATCGAAGGTATCGAACTGTGGCCGTTCGATACCAAAATATCGAAGTATCGCGATACCACGAAGTATCGGTATCGAACTTTCACAAGTATCGCGATACTTCGATATATCGAACCAGCACTAGGACACATCTACTTTATAAGAGGCAGATTTCCTCATCTCTGCCCACACAACAGCTGACACAAACCACTTTCCTGGTGTGTTGTCTGTGGTGGTACGCATATACCGCAATAACCTGAAGAAAACAATGTACAATATATAAATTGTAGAGTCGCACAATACTGGGCCAAATTGGTGTCCTGTAACTTACACTATATTTACTCCATAACCAGCTTCTTTGCGGATAGTTCCTGTTGATAACATTTGTGCTGTATCTTAGGCCCATGAAGAAAGAAGAGACACAAAAAAACGCATCCTGCCTGTTTATTGGTGTTTGAAAAAAATTGTGGTTGTGGACAATGTGGTGGATAACGCAAGTTACAGTGTCCACCATTTCACGTCCAGAGTGCTCTGATCATTCTTAACATTTTAAAAGTCTTGGTTGGATTCTGATGAGGTACTAGCATACATCAGTCAAGCAAATTTTGATTTCTGAAGGGTTTCACATTCTCATATTTTAGATCAACTTCACTTGGCATTGCGCCACATAACAGTGAGTAAAGATATCTTATCTTCTGTAATTTTAGGTGTAGATGTATCTTGGTTACCATCTAAGACTTTTTTCTTTGCACTTGTTTTTGATGTCGTGTCCTCTTTTTTGGCCCAGTATTGTGCTTCACCTATATATATTTACCCAGACACATATATAATGTAATATCAATAATAATTCACGAGTAAGGAGCTGTTAGGTTTCTTTTAAACTGGTTAATGGTCAGGAGTATTCTATGCTTATGAGGCAGGGTATTCCAGAATACTAGTCCTGAATAATTTATTGTTAGGTTTTGAATGTTTGTTCTTACATTTAACACATATCAATTTGCCAAACCTCTTACAAATAAGCATGCTGGTATCTATTGACAAAGAAAACTATTATTTCATCAAGGCAGTATCATATTTGACAGGGACATACAAACTACAAAGCTCATATGGTTATTCGCTTTTACCTTTAATCCTACAGTCCTTTTAGTTTAATGTTAAAATAACTCACCTTTCTTTGAGTGATGATGTTTTATCTTTGCGTTATCCACCACAGAGACTTGCTCTTTTCCTCCAGCTTCTTTTCGTACTGGGATAAGTATTCCTCTAGATTCCCCAGTGTAAATTTGGGTAGTTGGTGCATACCACCATGTACGTCCCTATACATGTTATTCTGTGGCAGTTTCATGTTGAGCTCCTCTTCATTAACCTGTCAAATTAAAAACAATGACATTATCCCAAGTTATGTTCAATATGTGACTAAGATAAAGTATAATGGGTTTGAAGTAAGACTGCTCATGATATAGAAGAAAGCACTGTGATCAGGCTGGTCTGGTACCCCCGCATCCCTCTCGATAGTGTATGTTACTCCAAGGTTTTGTGCTGGTTTTTATGAAATATAGAAACACACCCTCCCATCTTTAGGTAAGGTAAGGATGCATTTTATTTATCCTAACAGCAGAAACAAATTATACAGAGAGTGCGGCTAGTGTAGTGGTTAGCAGTGCTTAGCACATCCGCCTGGCATGCCAGTGCTCTGAGTTGGACCAAGCAGGCATATTTGGTGTAAAAATGTGGCTCAAAATTGGGGACTGTGTATCCCTCGTGACTCGGTGATCACATTAATGTCGGTCCCGTCTCAATTTGGGAAGTAAAAGAACCATTGAGGATGACAAGCACCCTGGTAGTGACCACCCTCAGTGCCAGCATATAAAGAATGAGACATCATAAGACCATTACATTGTAACCACAATAATACAGACCAGTCAGTTAATAGAACATTGTCAAGCGCTGGAAACAACTAGAACTACAAAATATGAAAACATACTAAGATACAAATTTTACAATAAAAAATTTACATAATGTCAACAAAATACAAAACAAATCACTGTGTGATGGGAGACTCCACACTTAGTATTATTATCTTTATCTTTAAAGTTTAATAATATTCACTTAAAAACAGCCTCCCCCATTCATGACATAGACGCTCACGCTTCATAGACGAGACTGGCTGCACTGACCGTTTTATATACATATTAAATGGATGTATATGTTGCTTTCACTGAATTGTACACGTTATAGTACGAATATATATTATTATTGACAGTTTACGAAACATCATGAATTATCGCTCACACACAGTACCAACCTACCTGACAATCAATTCGCGTTTTCTGCCAGACTGCTTGACACTTCGTTTCTTCCGTTCATCTTTGAGTTCTTTTAAACTCCAACTTTGATAAAACAGCTCATAACGTGGGTGAAAAATGCTCGATATAAGTATTCTGTACACTACGTCGTGACGTTGGCGTGACTGACAGCGCTAGGCCTGACTTGCTTGCAGTTGGTGTAGTTCGCTAGGGGGCAGCACATCTGTCAAAGGTCAATATGAGTTCATATTTGATATGATAGTTTGTTGCAAACCGTATTCGGGTAGATTTCTGTGTGTCAACTTATTTGACCAAACATATTTAACCAAACGGCATTCTAGTGAATTATTTAATAAAAATCTTGCACAATGACAGCGTAAATGGATAATCGAAAGTCAGAATTCGACAATGTCGACGTAAATGGAAAATCGAAAGTCAGAATTCGACAATGTAGCATTGTGGAATTATGGCCCTAATATCGGTCCATATTAGCTAACGCAATTAAACGCCACGACCGTACACCAAATCTGAACGCTACCTCAAATTTGAAGTAAACCGCAGATCTCGCGTCGACGTCTAATAAAACACCATTACATTAGGCATTAGCTAAGCGCGCAGCGAGCGGTTTTACGATCGACTCCAGCAGATAATTGTTGTCTCGTCTGTGTGTACTAACAGCCAAATACATGTACGAAATATATATGTATAAATGTGTTAACGGAACTATTTAACCTTTATCGCAATCGATAATCGCAAGAATGTAGAATTTAGGGCGCAAGAACGGCAAACGCGAACCCCAATGCAATCATTCCGGCTCGTACGATCAGGCTAAGCAAACACAACATTGTGTTTCGAGTCCTGTTATGCAATAACGTAGCCTAATCATGATGTTGTATACCACAGCGTGGGGTACCGTAATTGACAATGTGTAACTATTACTCTGTGTAGTTATGTTTGAATTATCATAACTATTTATGTACGAAATAAGTCGGCGTTTGTACTTACGCGAAATATCCATGTTTGGCGTTCATACGCGAAGTCGAACTGCAGATCCCGCGTAAACCTCTGATTGGATCGCGAAAGCTGTGACGTAGAACTCAATTAACTTTGTCGGCGTATGTTTCTGGCGTCAGGTTTGTGCTTATTGCGTTAGCTAATGGTATCTATTTATGGCGCATGGACGTCTACGTCATGTTTGGCGGCAGTGTAACATAAAAGAACTGATAATTGACCTGTCCATCATGAGACCTGTTGCGTAGCAAAAGTTCCGTTAAGTCCTCAAAAAAGGATGCCGACCACGTGGTGTGTTCAAAAATGTCAACGTATATTTTGTTGAAATTCTGGCCACAACAATGTTTCTTTATGACAAAAACATAAGGCAACGATTTAAAAGTTGCAGCTGCATGCATCAATGTTTGATCTATGGGTCATTAGTCCCGGTTTTGATGGTGTGTAAATAAAGTTTATTATTATTATGCGATGTCCTGCCGCAATAGTAATGTAGGACCAAATTCACATAATGTAACCGTTATCAACATTGTTGTAGTGACAACGCTTGACGGAGGTCACGTGAAGTTTAATTGTGACGTAAGCAAACCGCGACGTTATGATAGGTCAATTTACGTATTCACTGCGGAGGTCCGGCGCGTAACGGTTACAAAGACCCCCGAACGTGCTGCCATGAATACTGCTTAGCAATAAGGAAAGGGATATGGCGGAGGTGCTTCACGTCGAGTAGACTTTTTAGGCTAGCCTTAGCCCTATCCCTAATTAACCATTAGACTTGTTGAGCGACCTGTAAAATAAATTGTCTAGGACTGTAATTTTGCAAAGCTTAGATTTACGCAGAATACATTAAACATAGGTTGAGCAAATCCCGACCCCAAATCAGAGCTTCCGAGTCTCCCGATTTGGCGGGAGATCTCCCGAATTTTGACAGAATCTAGAAAATCTCCAGATCTCCAGAATTAGAAAACAAATCTCCCGATTGTATTCGAAAACTTAAACAAAAACTGCACTGCAGCCCATGAGTGCCTTGCTGGTGTACACAACCAATGTTTGATCTGCTCGCCACCAGTTGCAGATGTCACCAGGTTTGCTGGAGTCGGTTGGAAAGGCGACTCACCTTTTCAACACTATATTGCAGAAGCAATAAAGTGACGAGTGCATGGCGATCACAGTCTTTTGTTTGTCTCATTTTTCATGTTTTGAAATATACATCTACAATTTTTAATGTTGTAGGTTTTGCTGGTATGTGTATGTTTCAGTTTAGGAGGCTTTCGATAAGCGTTTCTTTTTTAAATTACCGGTAAAATCTCGCTATTGTGTTTTGATAATATAGGTAGATCTCCCAATTTTTGGTTCATTCAACTTGGAAGCTCTACCAAATGATGTAAACAGCTGGGGATATGGACAACCCAGCGGAAATATGCTCACTCTGGATACAAAGATCGTCATGAAGGAAGATGTTGTGTAAATGGTTTACACTGTTGAGGATACATTGGCAGTACAACACAAAGCAGTTATCTGGACGAACGACTGAAAAAGCATCAACAAACCTCTCATTGATATCCTCCTGTCAAAGAACAAATTACCACTCTTCGGCACATCTCATGAAAAACAATAATCAGGAACAGGTCCAAGGAAAAATTTCTATCGCTGAAAACAACATTGCATGCCAGGCCACACAATACGACAATAATTGTTTCTTAAAACATAATCAGGCACAACCTTCCAGCTGGTAGGTAGTAAACAGTAGACATTGCATGAGATGGGTACTTTGTTGACAACCTCGAACAATCAACCAGAGAAAGTAGAATGCATAGCAGAACCACGTGACGGCACATCGTTTTCCGAGAAAGCAGGATGAGGTGTTTATTATTTCTCGTCACGCAGGTTGTTGGTTCTCTGTGCAAGTAGTTGTAACATTTGATAAATGCAAGTAGTTTGGTTTCGGATTGGAATCACAACAAAAAGGTTCGTTTATTTTATATCGGTATCAGTTTATCTTATATCGAAATAGGCTACGTACCTTTATCTGCGTTTGCTTGTTCGTTTTCAAATTGCCACTTGTTAACTGAAAACATAACATCACATCACTTAGTAACGAGCGTAGTAATTAGTTTACATGAATTAAGTATCAGCACGATTACAGCCGCTGTACGGTTAAATCAATCTTGTCGTAAGACTATATCGTCTATAGTTGATGCCCAGTTGGGCATATTTCACAAATATTCAAATTCAAATTGTGTTTATTTTCTGGCAAGTATAAGTAGTGAAGGAGGTCGTATTGCAGTCGTCAGAATTCGGTATGGATTACTCTGGTTATTTCAATGACGGTGTCGCGCTTACATTTATCCGGGCGTTAAATAATATCCGCGTGACGTTTCTGCGCGTGCGTTATGTATGTTTATATGTATATATATATTTACATAAATTATAAAATGTTTGCTTCCCACAGACATAAACAATTTCTGTCGTAAATCAGTTTCCTCTCCACGCACACGTCACGTGACTTACTCTTATACTTGGTCACAAATCTGAAACAGCAAATTATAATTATGTACTCTAACTATAACGCTCGTATTACGACAACAAACGAAACATATTTAACTACTGGATATTATTTATCACTATGTGATCTACTGGTGCCAAATATTATGCCTTACATATGCACATAAACGTCACCCGAATAAAATTTAACGCCTGGATAAATGTATGCGCGACAACGGTGTTGAAAGCTGTCATACAAGTGCTTTTACATTATTCACAGTGTCAACGGCACGTCTAGTTTACGCAGCCCGTCTCGGGTGCCCTGCTGCTTTCATTGTGCCTTGCACCGCTGAGCACTTTAAGTGATAAATTATTCAAACCTCGACAGCCAACATCAGTAGAGTCTATTATACACCCACTGTGCACAGCTCTGAATACACCTTGCCTTTTCGCGGACGGTAACCATTTTTACTATTGTGGTGTACTGTTATGGTGAAGTAAAACTGGACATATGTGATAGTATAGAGAACGAACGAAATTGGTGATGTTACGTATGTTAATAACACCTTTGACGACACAATTCCATTCATTCGATAAACAATATATATTAGTTCAGCTACACGAGAAAGGAGCATCTAGCGCCCCCACCCTCCCTCTTCGTTTTCCATATTTATTTGTGACTAGTTCCATGCAATTTGAATAAAGGTAATTCAGATACTTAGCGTGTCTTCTACTAAATGTAGCCATTCAACACACAAATGTTCCCTAGTGATAACTAACTATATGACATGATTTCAAAAATAAACACTTTACAGCCCAACTTGAATCCGCCAAAGCTTCAGGGGTAACTTACATATAAGTAACCGTGAGCGTCACTCAATAGCATGCGTCGCATACTCTGTTGTGTTTGTGCATTAGGCGTAGCGAGTATGCCAATCGCTGGGCAAACCAGGTCAGTGGTCACCGAGGTGAACAGTACTCGGTAAAACATCCTATAGCAGTAGAGGAGTGCTTCCCATGAAGCACAGTTGTCTCTGTGCTGCGTTCAACAGAAGGAACACGGCGCGTTTTTACCGAAACATGTCACATTGTCTAAACCGGCGGGATGTTTGCATTACCTGCCTCGTTCTCGTTGCATTGGGCTCTTTTTTGGCACTCCTCAGCAATGTCTACGTTATCGGCAGCGCCAATGACGCCTTCCGTTACGTCCTCGACGAGAAAGACTCTCTCGATCTCAGCGAGACGCTGCGAGTTCTCGCGACGGCTTTTGACCGTGACAACGTAACGTACTTCCTATTGTTCGGGACACTCGTCGGCTCGTACCGCCACCACGGCCGGATACCGTGGGATGACGACATCGATATAATGGCGGATGTCACACAGAAACGACAGATCCGAGAAGCATTGCTGAGAGAACAGCCGAAATACGCGTTGTACCTGTCGCCGAACAACGGCACGTACAGCCAGCGAGTGTGGAAGTTCTACAAAGCCAACGGCTATGGATACCCTCACAGACCTTATCGATGGCCTTTCATCGATCTCACTTTCTTCCGCACTAATGCCACGCACGTGTTTCACGATTACAAAGGACTGACGCCGGTGTTTAACTTCAAAAAGACGATGATATTTCCTCTCAAGGTAAAGTCGTCTTGACACTCTTTCCAGGCAAATGAAATTAGTAATAATTTAACTGTAGCGGAAACTTGAACCGTGTAGGTATTCACTACGCAGCAATATAAACAAAATATCTAATCAGTTACTGACATGACGCTGTTCACATAGTTTAAAACAGTTTTTTTGCTGATACACGAACTATTTCAATATCGTTAGGCCACGAGAATGTGATACGAACACAAGTTTATACCTTGCCCCTTAGACAAGTAGCACTGCACCGACTAGAAGAAATTTACGTCCTAAAGTTAGAGCGATGCAATGAACAAGACAACATATTCAAAACAACACAATACTATAGCAATAGCAATTAGCAGATTCGTGGGTTCATACTTATTAAAAAATGACCACATGTACAAAACTGGATATGAAATTGACTCAGCAACAAAAGTAAAAAGTAAAGGCACGTTCTTATATAGCGCGGCATCCAGTCCCGTAGCATGCATAAAGCGCTGTACACTTTACTCACTAGGAGACCTGTTTAATCGAACACAATCTCGACAGTTACGCTGCAATAAATGCGCGAAGATTATTCGTACACAAATATCCATCACAGTCTACACAATTGCATGAATTGGAGCAATGTAGAATGAACGAACTTGCCCAAGGTTCGACACGGCAGCACAGGTTTCGAACATGGATTCTCTCCGTTGATAGTCCGATACTAGAAAGTGTCTGCAAGCATACCGATCTCGATTCCCTTCCCTATCCCTAACGCGCTCCACAATCGGGGTAGATTTTCACTCGCCAAGGTATCGTACATTTATGCCTTTTCCAGCTGGATATGTGGTCCTAATCACAAGCTCAAATGGACAGCCCATAATGCATCTAAATCATTTTGGAATTATGTACAAAAGCACATCACAGCGAAGATAGGATGAGCGGTTTTTAGCGCCTTTTACAAGATTTTGATTTGCCTGTTTATATTCGTAAGTACTTCACCCAAGACAACGTTTATTTGCACAAATTTAACGGCATATGAGTTAGAGATTTAGCACATAGATATCTTACGGAAGAAAACAACAAAAACGATTGCACGTACGATTTGTGCCCCTAACGTATTGTATTCCATGCTGAGACAGGTCTTAAAATATAATTTTTTCTGATGCATTTGCATTAAACACAACTGCAATTAAAACGAGGCGGCTAATCAGTCAAAACAGTTGTATGTACGATGCTGTCATATTGTTTACTTTGATTCATCCATAATTTGAACGTAAAATGGATAGGGATTGCGCTTACTGATCATCCCTGTCGGTTACGTGTTTACCTATCCGATCGACACTTAACCGATCGCATAAACACAACAAGCGATAACGTAGAACGCACAGCGCGTTAGGGATAGGGAAGGGAAGCAGTTATCTTACGGTTCCACATGAATCGAATTTTATTCAAAACAACGAATGCGAATGGGCCTACAAGTCGACTAGGACAAGGTTTCACCGAGCTTCGCAAGGAGCCTTGGGCTCATTTTCAGAATAATTATATTGAATGCAATCAACGGGAGATAATCTACACCAATAAACATACATAGCAAACATACATTGTATCCAACTACAGAAAGTAACGTGTATAATCTCATAATATCACTAGAATATCGATATATGAAGGAGTTGTACAATTTATCATAACAACTTAAATCAGTGAGAGAGTTTCCGCTGGTCTCGCTAGCTCAGCGGTTAGACGCGTTGGTTTCTTGTCATTTATTTTACAATCGGGCGACGCCGGTTCAATCCTGACAGCATGCAAACCATTGATTTTCTTTACACTTTTTTTGTTTATGTTTTCACGAAGTAATATAAACCAAATCATTTTATACTATAATGCACTGTTTGTAAATAATTAATATTTTTGTAGTAATTATTTATTCGCCACAAAAATGAAAATATGGTTATTATATATAACGATGTTTCTAAATTTTATTTATCTAGACAGATTACAATCTGTTTTCACATATATAATTACAATATATTACCGTACAATATATTTACAATTAATAAATTATATATCCATTACATTATATTTATTTGGATAAATAAAATTTAGAAACATCGTTAAATAATGACCATATTTTCATTTTTGTGGCGAATAAATAATTACTACAAAAATTATTTACCGTCGCCCGATTGTAAAATAAATGACAAGAAACCAACGCGCCTACCCACTGAGTTTGCGGGACCAGCGGAAACTCTCAGACTGATTTAAGTTGTTATGATAAATTGTACAACTCCTTCATACATCGATATTCTAGTGATATTATGAGATTATACACGTTACTTTCTGTAGCTGGATACAATATATGTGTTTGCTATGTATGTTTATTGGTGTAGATTATGTCCCGTTGGTTGCATTCGATATAATTATTCTGAAAACGAGCCCAAGCTCGGCAAAACCTAGTCAACATGTAGGCCCATTCGCATACGTTGTTTTGAATAAAATTCGATTCATGTGGAACCGTAAGATAACTGCTTGTTCCTCTGTGATGACTAGTGTTTGTATTACGTCGGAATATTGCAAATAACTCATTCTGACGCTCGTTTCGACCCAAAAGCTATACTTGTAAACATGCTCTGAATGCATGGAAAGGGTCGGCCTGATGCGAGTTTGGGTCATAAGTGACGTCACATCTCGGCATCCCGAAAAGCGCGCCAAAAATATGCATATTCGAAAATGTCCGGATGCACAGCATAAAATGTGGAATTTTTAATTCATTGAAATTTTTTGGCTTGGTGGACGTGGAAATAGATAGCAGGATGTAATATAACATGAATTCAAGCAATAGGTGTTTTTAATCCCTTTAAGACGCGATCGTAAAGTGAACCTTAAATTAGGCGCACTACCTGTGCGTGGTCCGTCGTGTAACCTCAATACACCTCGCGTCTATTGTGTTGGCTGTTTGAACTCACACCGGTTGGAGGGGTGTGTAATTTGTATACCGATGATGTAGCGTCGAACATTGCACGACGATGGTAGGCCGATGTACCGGGCACGGGGTTCGTCACCCTCTACCAATCTCGTTTGAACGCGGGACACATGTTGTCTCATATCAATGTAAGATCCTGGATAGGTTCCTGCCATCGATATCACTATCTAGGTCATACTTGTTGGATTGACCTTCCGGTGTCTTAGGATGTTATTTGACGTGATTGCCTTTTAAGCAGCTTGTAACTCTTTCCGAACATTTTGGCTGCTTCAGATGGCGAATGTCAGCAGCGGACTGATTTAGCGATTAGGCGTGTCAAGGATCTTTGAGTGGCAGCGGTTCAGTGCAGGATTCGTTCAACATATATTTACTGCTTTCTTTATTTATCACTGTCTAAATTCCTTACGTGTCTCGTTGGTCACTGATGTGCTGCGTTGTAATTGGGTTGTCTGATGGCTGGTGCGCGATAAAATAGATGTTTTGATTATGCAAAGCTTTCTACGGGGGACAGCGAGATCGCAATAGCCAATAGGGCATAACAAGCAAGGATCACGCCGTGTGCTTTGTCCAAAGCGAATTCAGTCTACTGGTGAAATATCTTTTAGAGATAATCTAGAGGTTAAACATCTAGGTCAGGCTTTATCCACGTCCGTATTCAGTAAGTAAATTGTTTTAATGGTAGGAGATTATAGTGTTAGACAGAAAGTGACTCGAACACGAGGTATGTTTATTTCTAGCTGTAAATGGTTACATGCATACTTACACGCACACTCGCGTGTGCTTCGTATATGTCCATTGTATGCATGTAGACTACAGGTGAGTAAGCAGTTTTTAAATGAATTAATTAATAAACAAATTAAGAGGATAATAACGGTGAGCTTTGAAACATAAGCTTATGGAAGCAAATGAGGTTCGCCACTTTAAGAGAATTGTGAACAATAATTTTACAATACATGAAAAGCACCAGCCCGTTTATCCGAGTTCGTTTATATATTTTTTGTGCCCAATAATCCATCCAGATTTTGCATTCGTTTCCGACTCAACGACTTATTTCCATTTCGTTCTCTCTCTCTCTCTCTCTCTCTCTCTCTCTCTCTCTCTCTCTCTCTCTCTCTCTCTCTCTCTCTCTCTCTCTCTCTCTCTCTCTCTCTCTCTCTCTGGCAGACAGCCAGACTGCCAGACTGACATGAACAATGTAGCTCTTTTATTTATCTGTCTGTCTGTCTGTCTGTCTGTCTATCTATCTATACATCTATATATATATATATTTATCTATCTATGTACACGTCTCTATCCATTGTCTATCTGTTTTTTTTTCTTCCCTCTCTTTCACTCTCAATGCATCATCTCATTTCATATCATCTACTGCTGCTCTCCTCTGTGTTTTCTGTCTTCACATTATCCATCCACCATGTGTACTATCTTTCTCGTCTCAGCCTACCATCACTCTTATATTTCATGTTCTCTTCCTCGTTCCCACCTAACGCATTCCCTAAAGCCACTCACTGCAGACTTACACGCTACTTTCCTTTTCATATGTTTCTTCCTTCTTTTCTCGTCTTGTAATTCTCATTCTGTCAACTCTAGCATACATATCCTACACCACCCCAGTAGTGTCGTCTGTTCTTCCACTGATGCTTTCTTATTCTGTCTACAGCGGCGGCCGTTCGAAAAGATGCTGCTGCCAGCGCCGTGCGAAACGGAGAACATCCTGAAACTCCAGTACAAGGACTTGGACGAGTGTAAAAGCAAGAACCACAACCACCGCTACGAGATCGCCTATCCGACCTTCTTGCGGTACTCGGTGTCGTGCGCGAGTCTCAAGCACGAGTTTCCCTTCGTTGAGAGGAGGACGGAGGCGGATTCGACGCGGGAGACTCTTCGTCTCGGTCAGTGGACAATCAACACAGTTGTTGTCCCGCAGTGCCGGGACGGTAGGATGATAGGCAGTACTACACGAACTACCAAGTAACGACACGAACATTCCGGGGCATGAGTATGATAATTATTATATTCAGTAACGCGCGAACCAATATCAACCTTGTCAACCTTTAGATGCAAGTATTCGGGCAGCTCTAGACTTTCTTCTTCTTCTATGTGCCGTGTCTGTCACAGGCGTTAGCGATCATGGCCCTCCAAACCGCACGGTCGTGTGTAGTTTGTAACAGTTCTGTTGTGCTCCTTCCACACCATGTTGAGAGACTATCTATTATTTTTATTCTCTGGCGTCCTCTGGATCTTTTTCCTTCTATCTTTCCTGTTGTTATTATTTATTCTAAATTTTTCTTTCTCATAACATGGCCTATAAATCGTGCTTGTTGTGTTCTAACTTTGTTGATGATCTTTCGTTTTGATTTGGCTGTCCTAAGGATGACTTCATTGCTTTGCTTTGCAGTCCATGGCACTCGCAGCACTCTTCTTAAGAACCACATTTCAGTGGCTTCTATGTTTTTTGTGATCTTTTGGTTATTGTCCAGGATTCACTTCCATATAGCAATATGGGCTCTATGTAACATTGCATTACACGTTTTCTCACTTCAATTGATATATTGTTATTTGTTAAAATGTTTTTCATGTGGTGAAAAGCTGTTTTGGCTTGAGCAATTCTTCTCTTTATCTCATCGTTGCATCGACCGTCGGATGTTATTAGTGATCCCAGATAGTTAAACGTTCGGACTTGCTTCAAAACAGTGCCATATGCTACCATGTTGCATGTTGGAGTGTAATTTTTCTTTGAGATGACCATGATTTCTGTTTTCTTTTTGTTCAGGGACAGACCTTTTTTCTCACTATCCCTTATTACTGTATCTAGCATCTGTTGTAGATCTTTTTCGTTCTCAGCAATCAGTACCGTGTCGTCTGCATATTGTAAATAATTCACGTTGTGTCCCCCTACTTGAATGCCTGGCATATCTTCTAATGTGCGTAAGATAATCTCACTGTATAGACTTTGCAGAACCAATAATACTGTATGTTTGAACATCTGCATGCTCAAACGTAGCGATTTTTCCGTCAGTGGTAACAACTTGACAAAAACAGATTGTGATATTATTGATTTTAGTACATGAAATGTACTTCCATATGACGTTGTCGAACGGACCTCACGGGTCGTATTTATTTAATTATTAAACGGCTCATTAAATATTAACAGCGGGTACCTGGACCAATTGAGAGACATTTGTCACGACGACTAACGTGTGCTGCTGTGATCACTAGATGGGGGCTGTTGAAAATTGTTCGTTGCTGCGCGGCCGTAACTTCATCTTCTTTGCGCTGTTCCTGTCTCGGCCTCGGCTCGACTGATGACATTTCTTTAAAGTGACAACTGTACGTGGTAGTATTTCATCTATATGACATGGCATGCCGCAATTCACATATATAACCGCTATCGTACACGCTGCCAGGTTGAGATATCCACAATGTCGCCAATGTGCATTAATACTGGTTTCATTCGTTGGGAGGCGCCACTGGAGCAACGATTTTTGCAAGTCGTTATAACGATCTAACCATAACACACCAATACGTGACGTTAACGTACGCGTTCGTTTTGGGGGTATTTTGGGAACTTTTGCGAGCGCCCCTTCGATGCGGCAGCCAATGCAACGATAAACGCCCCATGCACTCAGATGTGCCGCATCGTTAACGTGCCCGCATGCCCCTGGGTGTGCGCCTAGAGAACGCCGGCTCGCCAGCTGCTAACGGCGTCCGGGGGAGATTCAACGGGCGCCTGGTGATGATAAACAAGTCTGTTATCTGATGAGAGAATTACCGTCCCTGCGGGCAACCGTATCGCATCACCCGCCTATCGTCAGCTGCGGTCAAGGTGTAACACATGATGGACACACCTTGATAGACTGACCATTGGGAGACATCGTCATTTAAGATTATAGCACGCTACTGCAGTACAAATAAACACGTATTATTAGGGCGAAATAAATAGTGTATGTTACTGTGGCGCACGATGCGACCCGGCGCAGGTATCGATCGACGCGCACCACAGGCGAACCTCGGCTATAATGTATTCAGGCTACGACTGACAACACCGAAATGAGATACGGAGGCTGCGAACGGAGCCTGCATCCCCCGACACTCACCCATAACAATGAGGATGACGCAGAAGAGCATGGCGAAGAGCATGATGACGGTGACGATGCCTTTGACGTTGGTGCAGCAGAAGTCCCGTACCCTGCTACCCGACTTACGGTCGCCATCCTCGATCGCCGCCATTGCCACGCTCAGTCTCGGTGCCTGGCCCTGAGACATGCGCGCTTCCTGGTGGTGGCCCGCGCCAGGCATTGTCAACGCCGGCGCGCGCTGGTTGCTAGGAGCGACGGAGTGCCGTTACACCGGCTGCCGCGGTGACGCCGGATTGTGCCTCATCGACGGGTTTTTTAGCTACAAAAAGAAGCGACATGCACACCATTAGCGTCTCTGCTGTTGCAAACCCAATCGTATACCTGCCAACTCAGAATTCTTGGGAGTATCCTTGATGCTGGGTGTATATCCCGGTCTCACAGAACACAAGCAAATGCCCCCTACTTTCGCTTAAAATCTCCAACAGCACACACCCCGTCGTCCGGTGTCAAGATCTGAGACAGCGCGAAGAGACAGTGAGACACGGGAAGCGTGCTGAACCGCTGATGAATCTCCCGGAATAAAAACAGTTGGCAGGTATACAATCGTAAATATAATTTGAAGTTAAACTGATATGTACGGCAGAGGTCGGCAACCTTTTTGAATGGAGGGCCAAATAAGTGGGCTAGGTCAGCGGGCCACACATTTATTTCTTAATTGTTGGAAAGTTGTACGTTATGTTATGATGTCTTTATAGTATCTATATAGGCATTATAGCTCACATGCGTTACACATTTTGCCAGTGTATAAATAAAAAAATGTTTTTATTGTAAAAATCAATGGCTAATTTTGAACAATTTACTACTAAAATACGCATTATTCAAGTTCCGCGTTGTCGTCATGCAACTGACATTTCGACCAAGTGCTCCATGTCTGAGGAAGCTTGGCATGTGTGATAGTTTTATAAACTGTTCCGTCGACTAGTGCATTTGGTTACAAAATACACCTCATTGAATGTCACTTTGAGTGACACACAACCACATTATATTTCGGTGACTTCATCTACATAGCACCGGGCGTATCGTTGATTATAACGGGCTGTAAAGTAAGAACAAATACCAGCTCCGAGATCCGTAAAACGCTTTGCAAACTCATGACTCAGCAGCTCAGCACATGCCTCCTACATGCACCGCCTTTCTAGTTCATTTTCAAGAATGTTGAGAAATGCAGTTGTTGTATCACTCACAGTCGCAACTTGATATCGAAAGCGGAAACAAAATGAAAGAAACGAACAAGAATAGTTCTTTGGTTAGATGTTCACGTCCCTTTAGTTCAACATTCAGCAGATTGAGATTCGCCACGATGTCGACAAGAAAAGAAAAAATCGCAGATGCTCCTGGGGGCCAGCGATATCCGACAGACCTTACCTCTGGAAACGCTTGCTCCACGAACGAACTAATTCCATGTCTCAGCTTTAGACCACGGGCACGAACGTAGTCAACGGTCTTCACGACGGCGCTCAGTACCTTTTTGCATTTCCATTGATTTGCTACACAGGCTTTCTTGTGGGGTAGATGATGCAGTGGGTCTGAAGAGATTCTCATTGGCCTTGCATTGTGTCGAACCTTTCCAATCAGCGAAACAACTGGAACGGACACCATGCAAGTGTACATGATATTGTCATCCCGCGGGCGCATTGTACACAATCTCACTTTTAGTCCGCGGGACGCATGACATAGTTTCGCGGGTCGCAGTTGGCCCGTGGGCCGCAGGTAGCCGACCCCCGATGTATTGCAACCCGCCCCATCCAGGGGTAAAAGGGGTAAGTTCTTATATAGCGCAGTATCCAGTCCTCAGGACTGCTTAAAGCGGTTTACACTTTACTCCCTGTTCAATCGAACACCATCTCGACTTCTGTGGGAAAATTTCAGCCACGCTGAGTGCGCGAAGACTATTTGTACCCACTGTCCACAGCCAGGTACAGGCACTCATTCATGCAGCTGAGTGAACTGAAGCAGTGTAGAGTAAACGAACTTGCCCAAGGTTCGACACCGCCGCACAGGATTCGAACCCGCGTTCTCTCAGTTGAGAGTCCGAAGCTCTTACCACTGCGCTACTGCGCTCCACAAGGGGTGCTTATATTACTAGCAGGAAGTTCGTTGAATCAGTTGTACGTTATTCCACCTGCTGTCTTCATTGTGAGATCGCGCCCAACGTCAACAAACAATTTAAGGAACTTTCGGTTAGCCCCACCGGCCTCTGGTTTTACTGTGTGAATGTTTGGTAAACAATGAAGTGAACAACGTGTGGACGAGACACTCCAATTAGGAACAGTGTTCGAGCTCATTAAATACAATTTGACGGACGTTATACGTTCACCATATTTATTACATTACTAAGAACATTGTACAATGTATTAATAAATTTTAATAAATTATTAATTAGACAAGTTCGGTTTAGCATTCCATGCTTGGGCACCGGATAGTGTTGTTTCGGCTTGTGAGATGTGAACGGTTGGAATCACGGATAATTTTTGTGATCATCGACCTGTTGACGATACAAATTAAACTCCACTTAAATAGCTAATATTTATTGATCACCTAAATTCCAACTGCGCATTTGATCAGGGTTGTTAAATAAATATGAACAGAAATGGAAATAACTCGGTGTAACAAAATAACATAACAATCTAGCGGATATTAATTTTGTTTAGACACGTCATCTGAGACTGATGCAACATTGTGCTCATGTACAAGTGTGGTTTTGATGAAAAGGGTTTGCTAGGTGTTTGGTTCACGAACAAAAAATTCATTATATCGAATGATTTAATCTGACTACAATCTTAGCATCGAGTTTTACTGATTGAAGAGAATTAAACGCAAACTGTGTTATCTTATGTTTTAATATAATATAGTATTCTTAATTCTAGAATAAGTATCCTGCCGGTATACTGCTCGCTAAATTGAGTTCAGAGAACAAGAAAACAGAGCTCGCAATTTCAATATTGCGTCCGCGAAATCTTAAAACCCTTTGACTAGTGAACACCCTCTTTTTGCAGTATTTCGGTGGCGGGTGGGTCAAACCGTAAAGTCGTTTGATGTTCGGCGCATGCACGAGGATCACACACAAGCAAGAACTGATTAAGCGGACTTCCTGTTAATAATTCCCATCGATGGCATGAGATGATGATTCCTGTTAGCGGAAAAAAAACAATTGTTTAAACTCGCTTTCACTCGTTTCAATTCAAAGTATAATCGGGTGTATCCTTGACCGTTGGTTCAAAAGGGTAATGCCCAGCAGTCATGACATGATCTTTACACGTGCGCATAGTAAGGCTAATGATCTCAGTTCGTATTTGATACGAGCCTTGTAGATCATACGCCGTTGTTTACTTTCGCGCCTGCGGGGTTGTCTGTAAGTAATTGGCAGAACAGTCGCGACCGCCAGCACGTCTACTCGATCACTTGCAGCGCCTGGGAACATTCGCATTTAAGGTAAACTGTCTAGCACCGAAATGTTGCCGTTAGCGACCTCATTTTGCTAATCGTTTTGTTACTGTGTATTACTTATTCAGAATGTTGTTTAACACCGCACCCCGTTACAATAATTACAAGTATACATATTATATAGCTGCGTCGAAGTATGACCCGAAGACAAAGACAAGGAAACGCCATCCAAATGGCCGAAGATATGTCACCAAAGACCATCAATAATAAGACGGCCGACTCCTATGTTAGCGATGCTACATTGATAAAATGGCGTCATCTGGCGGAGACAGTTTAATGAGAAGCAGTTAGTCAACGTCGATCATAACTATAATATAATGTGGTTATTCGCCTTTGGTTCGCTCAAAATCGCAAATCCAACACTATGTACGAAACGCTTTGTTTTTTCTGAACATTTTGAACTTATGCGACCACCACTTAAGGCCGGGATGCACTGGTACTTTTCGCCCGACCCGACCAGACCAGACTCATCCCGACTGCAGTGTATACACTATACTGACTGACACCGACAGCGTCATACTCGAAGCCGGCTTGACGTCATAGTCACGTAAACCTGAACACGTTCAACTAGGTCAGACTGACACGGAACAGCCCCGATTACAATCGACGTAGTCAAAAGTTTTCAAGCTTACTTGGGTCTGGTCTGAATGGATCGGGCGAAAAGTGCCAATGTTCTTATTGTTCTCCTCATCGTTCCGTGTCTTCAGGGGTGAGGCTGGCTAGGATACGTCAACATTTTCTTTCTTTTCCACCTCATTGCGCTTGCACTACTTTCTCTACCACCCTTCTCCATTCTCCTCGGTCTTTTGCTCTTTTCCTCCATTCCTCTTTCCATCCCTCCAGGTCTCTATTCACGCAATCCTCCCACCTCAGTCTCGGTCGCACTCGTCTTCTCTTTCCCTCCACTCTCCGGGCATCTGCTTTCTTTGCCTTCCGTTCTTCTCCCTTTCGCTCCACGTGTCCTGCCCAGTTCAAACGACTTCTCGCCAACTTCTCAGCTCTTCCACTCTTCGCTTATCTACTCTCTTTATCGCCGCAATTCTCCTGTATGTATCCCGGCTTTAGTGATGGCAACACAGCAAGAGCGTGGCGCTGCGATCGCATCTGTTACGCGTGTTCGGGGCAGTCGAGCGTCTTGTTATTCATCGCTCTTTGACACAATTACGTAGATACACGTTGCGAGTCTCGAGAGATGCGGCTGACGCCCGTTTGCTAGTCTGTAAACAGGACCGCTACATATGGTATTAAAACAATCGAGTCTAGTCACATTTATCCAGGAAATAGCAGCTTCGGTTGTCAGTAATTACCAATGCCGCACAGTTGCAAACACGAACCAAAACTATTCTGGCTAACTGCAAAGATGTTATCTTCATCTCATTACGAAGAGTAATATTTTCTTTGAGACGAAATCAGAATTCTGGTAGCGGTTTTATGCTCATTTACGTGTGCCCAGTACATAAGCCAAATGACTTCTGGTGAGTCGGCGTGTCTAGGGAACCAACAACAATGGTAATGAAACGTTGCCATGGTAACCATTGTGAATTATGCAACGTGATACACCGGACGGCAAATGACTACGGCCGTTGGACTTGCGGTGATGAAAGCGGGAACATCCAACACCCGACTGGTGACGACACTGCCTATAGAAAAAGGGGATACGCAACGCGGCTTCCATTACTAATTGACGAGGCATCGCGCAGTACGTATGCATTACTTCACCGTGATTCGAGATTGTTGACAGCGATCAAAAGCCGACGAACGTATATATAAATACAGGAGAGAGAGAAAGAGAGAGAGAGAGGGGGGGGAGGGGGAGGGAGAGAAAGAGGAGATACCCATATGCATGCACGCACGCCCGCAAGCGCGCACACACACACACCACACCACACATACACACACACACACACACACACACACACACACACACACACACACACACACACACACACAGTGGTAGAGACTGGATGAGAAACAGAGCCGGAATCGGAATGAGAGGCAAGATACCTATAATCTCGTGAGTTTTATACGACCAACATAGAGATAGCGGTAGAGTGTTTGCAAGCTGACCAGTCGTCAAACGAATGTGCTATAAAGGCGATGTTTCGTCGACCTTATCGCACAATACCGACCAACGCGTGCGCATTAACGAGCGAGCGCGGTCTTCACACAAACATACAGGCTCTCGGAGGCATTCACGTCAGCTGCCATATTAACTTAAGTAAGCGACTTACACACAACACATGGCGGCAGCGAATGGGAAACCCGGTCATTATTTCGAGTAACTGAATTAACGTTTCACATTAGGTCTACACTTCCGTGCAACATCCGTATCGCAAAATTCAAATTTCCAGACGACTTGTGCAGGTGGCTCCGATTGACATGCTGATGGGAACAGAAGATGCTTTCAAATAATCAAATTTGTTATCGACTATTTGACGGGCCGTGCGGGAGTAATTACATACATGTTACCTACTTTATGTTCACGTTGACCTATATATGCTAGCCTCTTAGTAAGCCACGGCGTCCTTGTCACGATGGTTCTCAATGGACCTTCCCTTTGACCGCGTTTATAGCTCCCGAATTAATTGTTATGCTAAGTATTTATCCGGGGTCCTCATTCGGATATCCCTTCTTAAAAGGAGACAGTCTGTGCCTAGTTTCTCAGTTATGCCAAGTGAAGCGGAGCGTTCAATTTCATCACGATGAAGATCGCCGTCATATGCAACGGAAGTAACCTCGGTGTTGCCAATAATTCCTCTTAGATGACTGCAGTGTCACGGTGGCGCCACATTACATATCTATCATTGTTTTCACCCACGCACGCACACACTGCCGCACGCACCTACACACACACATGCACACACGCACATATCCTCTGTCACTAGCATATATCTTCCTTTCATTTTCCTTCACTTTCTCACTCATTCACCCACTCTCTCTCTCTCTCTCTCTCTCTCTCGCTCTCTCGCTCTTTCGCTCTCTCGCTCTCTCTCTGTCTCTGTGTCTCTCCCTGTCTCTCTGTCTCTCTGTCTCTCCCCTCTTCTCTCTGTCTGTCTATCTGTATGTATGTCTGTCTGTCTCTCTCTTTCTCTATCTCTCTCCCTCTCTCTCTCTCTCTGTCTCTCTCTGTCTGTCTGTCTGTCTGTCTCTCTCTCTCTCTCTCTCTCTCTCTCTCTCTCTCTCTCTCTCTCTCTCTCTCTCTCTCTCTCTCTCTCTCTCTCTCTCTCTCTCTCTCTCTCTCTCTTCTTTTCATTTCTCCCACTCACTTTCTGTGCACGCGCACTAGCAAATGTGTAATTGTTGCACGCGTCCGTATGCTCGCGTGTGCATTCGATACTTTTATTTGATAGGTTATTTGCGCACGTTAATGCGCAGATGTGCATCGGTACATCAGTGTTTTAATTTACACTTTCAATTTTCTGATCTTCCCTTGCCTAAACAAACACACGGTGCGGCTGTTACAACACCAAGTGTCTGGCCAATCATGTGAACAACACCAAGTGTCTGAACTTGACCAACCCTTTTATACACATAAAATTTCAGTCGTCACATTCACGTACCTGTTGCACGTGTTCGCCCAGCGCCCACAGATGTCCACGAAGAACGCCACAAGCGAAGGATGTGAATGTGCCTCAAGAGCGACCTTTGGCTGAGAGAGATACCGTCGAGTGGTCGACGTGGAACCGCTTCGATCGACTTGGCACCGACTCTCCGACAGCGCGGTGCCCGTGGCGATGCTGCAGGAGCTCTGGCCAATCCATGTTTGGGTCTGCGGGAGGCGCGGTCACTCGCTGCGCACGGACAACTGCCCATCTCCAATTAGGCAAGGCTGCAACACCAGAACACATGTTATCATAATAGATGGTTTAATTTTGTTGGCTCACTCCGACACCGATCTGTGATTTTTTGCGCGCGGTTGTTGCTCGTTCGAAACGGGTTGTGAACAATTTAAGGTTGATATGCCAGCGTAACTGTTGATATTATGCTGGTCGATTAGTTTAATTGATAATTTTTTTTTTTATTATTATTTAAATTCTTCTAGAATTGTTAAATAGATTAATGTTTTATGAAATATTTTATAATTATTTAATTGCAAAAACATTTATTTATTTTTTATTTAATATAATAACATTATGTTCTGCATTGTATGTTTTCTAAAGTTAAGTATCTGTAAAAAATTCACGTCGGGGTTCTCCCCCAGAAAATTTTGAAAATGTACCCCCTCTTGGTGCAAAATAGCGTATTTTCTGGAGAATTTCGCCCACGACTCAAGTATTGCATCAGTGTCGGTCGCATGCTGATGAAAACAATACATAAATAGAAATAAACGTGTACTTAATATCAAATGGCGATATATTAAATTTTTTAAAAACCGACAGCTATGCATCATGTACGGAATATTGGTCCAACACTTACACCCAGCAATTAATTGTTTTACAAGATCACTTCCTCTCGCAGTCGCGTTTGGTGATTTGCTAATTGGCTTTACACAAATAAACCTCTTCGGGGATGGGAAGATAGTTTTTGGTTTTCTATGGACATATAACATTCCGAGGCGATTGAGCCGTCTTCTTGTCATTGTTGACCGAGTCTACCACTTGAGGCGTCTGTTACAACTGGTAGTGTAATAACATACTGGTAATGTAATAATCGACCGGTAATGTAATAATGACCGGCAATGTAATAATCGACCGGTAATGTAATATATCGACCGGTAATGTAATAATCGACCGGTAATGTAATAATTGACCGGTAATGTAATATATCGACCGGTAATGTAATAATCGACCGGTAATGTAATAAATCGACCGGTAATGTAATAAATCGCCCGGTAATGTAATAATTGACCGGTGATATAATAATCGACCGGTAATGTAATAATTCGACCGGTAAAAATTTAATAAATCGACCGGTAATGTAATAAAAACGACTGATCACCTTCAAGGCACTCCACGGACTTCCACCGCAATACATTTCCGAGCTTCTTGTTGAATATTAGCCCACACGCTCCCTCCGATTAAATTCTGCTGGACTGCTGACAGTACCGACCACACGCACCAAGTTTTTTTTATTATTTTGAAATACCCATTACCCTTAAGTTTCTAGTAACTTTATAATATAACTCCGTAACTTTGCATTTTGATATTTCTCCTAAATTGTCCCCGTAATTTGATCATATGATGATTAGTGACCGTCAACAGGGTGTCAGCATGGCTAACCATGCTGACAAGCAGTTAGGGTGTCATTGTCGTCGTCCTTATCATCGTAATAATCATTACCCTCATGGTCATCATCTTTGTCATCATAATCATCAATATCATTGTCGTCGTCGTCATCATAGTCATAATCATCAACACCTTCATATCACCAAGACGACGCCTCCATTGTCTTCATCTTCTTCCTCCTCGCCATCATTATTATTTATAACCCTCATCATCACTTACGTTATCAACATTATTAGCATTGTCTTAATCATTATCATCATCATCGTAACCATAATAATAATCACATCGTTATACTCATCATCATCACTAAGGGGACCAATTAACTGTCTTCATTTTTCTCGTCATCGTCATCGTAATAATTTTGTTATCCTCGTCATCATTGTCTTTGTTATAATTACTAACATCATCATCATCACCCCCTTCATTATCATCATAATCAACTTAATCGTTTTATTACATAACTGGTCGATTTATTACATTACCGGTCGATATTTACATTACCTGTCGATTATTACATTACCGGTCGAATATTACGTTACCGGTCGATTATTACATTACCGGTTGTAACAGGCGTCACAGGGCAGAAACGGAGCGCTCGCAAGCAACGCTTCAGACTGGTGTTGTGAGGATGGTGTTTACGATCTCTCAAATGTTTGACCACACGCCGAAATCAGTTCACGAGAAGACGAAGGTCGTGGAACTTGAGTGTCATCGTACCTCTTTCGCCACTTTGCGTTGTCCACGGGAAGCTCATTTTGTTCAGCCGAACTGAGATACCTACTGTAATACTCAGTTAGTACCGTATCATCTAGTTTCTGTAGGTTGGACGACAGGAGGTCTTGAGCTGCAGTGAGTATATGGTGGTCACTCGAAACAAATCATTCAGCCAACTCGACAAGGACGTGATCAATGAATGTTAAGATATATTGCTGCGATAGTAGTCAGTTGTTGATTGATTCGTGTCTCCAGCATTGGCGCCATGGCGCCGAAGCTGTGCCGTTCTGGGTATACGAATCTCAATACCTGTACAGTTGGCCATCAGCACAACACGGCGCCATATTTCATACCACCCTGATGGACAGCCCCGGACGCCTTTCCTCACCAACGAAAGGTCCTCGTATGCATCACACAGATTGCAGTGTTTGGCTTGGAGGTTCTTTGTCACGGACCAAAGAAAAATTCATGTCGGGAAAAGAACACATAAAATACGGGTATCACCCAATGGCAGTATTTCTGTTCATGAAGGAATTATCCGTACCCTTCACTCTGTCACTTATCCACGCTTCAAGCCTGGACACGATCGTTTTCTGGTCAGGTTTTCGGGAGATATAGTTTGGGCCAGTTTCTAAAAAATAAGGTATTTTGACCAATATCATGGAATCTCAAAAAAACATTACCATCAATAAAATAGGATAGACAAAAAGGGCTCTTTTGATCTAAAAGTGCATTTTTCCTGGCGAGGCAATTGCTCCCTACCCCCTAGCTACGGCCTGCAACCTTCATCTTCTGACTTTGGTTTTTCGTGAAAAGTCAAATTATCCGGTTATTCACCGACCCATCCCTCCTGATAAGGGATCCCGGTTGAAAAAAGCATGTGCCTAGCTGAGGTTATGAACGAGGTGTCCATTGCCACTGGTTACGCCCAAAAGTCAAAGTGTTAAGGGCTGCATGAGTTTAGCAAAACTGCTGATTTCTTATTACGGAAAACTGCAGCACTGAACATACATATTAATGTTGACCTGTCATTTTTTTTTTTTTTTAAATAAACAGTCGTGGTGATATTTCACCTACTAATATTGTGATATTCACGATTTAGTTATAAAATAAAATATACGTGTGTAAGTTGTCTTACAATATCGACTGAGACCGCATTACTGCTTGAAATTCAACTAAGGTTGTCGGTTCCTCGATTTTCAATATAACATTTTTAATACTGGATATGTTGAAGGTATATTACCCGCCATATAGCTTTATTAAGCCCATTACATGGTTAGCAACTTTAATGTTGCGCGCGAATTTATCGAATTGTAATCAAATCAGTAGGCTAGTTATCACCTGCAGTTGGCATAGCCGTCCCTATCCAAAATTTGAAGTTGGATGTTCGTTCCGCAACGGCTTTTACTAATAGTTGGTTAATTTGCAAGCATTCCAAATCGCCGCCTTCTGAGCCATATAGTGTGGTCTTTGTTGCGTTGTGTTCACAGTCGGACTAAAATTAGTTCGCTTCTGAAAATAACAGTGTATCATTAACCGTGAATGATAAGATCCGACAGACTAGCCATTGTGCCTGTCAGAAACAAACTGGCGTTGACTGTACTTGTTATATTTAGGTTTAGCCGACTAGGTATTACATGTTACGTCCATGGGACGCATGACTGGTTTCTATTCATTTCAGGACACGCGTATTGTCGAGTACAACGAGGACGCAGTACACAAAGAAATCAATAACTATATAGTTTTAAACGTGTGTGTGTGTGTGTGCGTGTGCGCGTGCGCGTGACTAATAGGTAACTCTTCTGGGCCCGTATGCATGATTGCCATGAAGAGCGAATAACTCCCTTATCTGCGTTTAGCGGCTATCCGGCGAATAAACGTAATAAATCGGTATGCACAAAGCGCGGATAGGTCTATCCGGTGACGTAAACGCGGATAAAGTTATGCATATATTTTTCTATGTTTAGTGGCCTATCCGCCGGATAAAAATTGCTGCCGTTATTTTATAACATTACCGGCAGCGACGAATGTTGAGAAGAAATAGAATTTTCAGAGATCGAAGCCATCCTTTTGATGTGTTCGATGAATACGAAATCTTGCAAAAGTTCAGCTTCGGACGACAAGAAATCGTAGCGATAACAGACGGGATTGCGAGAAACATAAACATCTCAAATAGACTGGGCTCGCTGACGCCGCTGCAACAAGTCCTAGTAACGCTGCGATACTATGCCAGCGGCAGTTTCCAGGATGTGTGTGGGGAACTCATCGGCGTTGACCAATCCACCGTCAGCCGGACAGTGACATGGGTCACGGAGGCATTACTGGGGTCAGCACACTGTTGGACTTCCTGCTTGATTACAGACGAAAAAAAGTGCATTATATTTTTTAGAAATGATTTTTTACAATGTTCACTTGCTCTGACATAAGTGCATTTGAGTAGTCAGATTTCTAGATGAGATTGTAGCAGCTGTTGACAGTAAAATGGTGTCTTTTTAGCTGATTTTACTAAGCGGAAGGGTATCTGGCAACAATTTGGCTAATTGACACTTTAGCCGGATTACTGCCTGCATGCATTTGTAAATATTGACGGGTGTCATACATACAGGCATTTTGCAAGAGCTAGAGATATTAGATTTTGACTAAAATCGACCAGCATGTCAATGAGATGATAATAACAGCAGGTGGGAAGTTTAAGAAACTTTATAGGTCACGTTTTCTTATAATCACACAAAACATTAACATAGTCGCCAATGGGAAAACTGACAGTTTGCTGAGCCCTACTACATAGAGCGCCTGACTACATCAAGTTGCCGAATCAGCGCCAAGCGGACAAGACGAAAGCGATATTTTACCATGCGAATGGGATTCCCAATGACAATGTGGTTGGGTGTATCTTACCTTAGGATACCTTAGGACTGTTCTGATCGCAGGATCCTCTCGGTTCCTCAATGATCAGATCTTCTTCTTCGAGGTCTAGTATTAAGAGTTTGTGTTTTCCGGTTCCAGTGTTTAATGTTAGTGGGGCTTCATAGTCGTATAATATCTCCTGGGTTGACCAGAATTTATCAAGGCGGTTTTTAAATGAGTTTATTGATTTTGCTTGTATTACTGAATCAGGTAAACTGTTCCATGGTTCAACCACTCTAAGCGGGAATGCATTTTTTCTTATGTTTAGTTTTGCTCTTTGGTTGAACAGTTTAAGGGAGTGTCCTCTGTTACTGGATCGTGATGCCACATCCCCCCATTTAGGAAGATTTGGTGCAGATTTGTTGTCATACATTTTATGCATTATTTTATACACTTCAATCATATTAGTCATATAGTCTTTCAATATATGATAAGTCCCTCATACCAGGTAGTTCTTTTGTGGCTCTTCTCTGGACATTTTCTATGGCTATTTTATGTTTCGTCTTAGATGGATACCATACTGCTATTGCATAATCTAGGTGGGATCTAACCATAGTCTTGTATAGTGGCAAGAAAGTGTATGTATCTAACTATTGAAAAGTTCTTCTGATTACTTTTGTCATTCTGGTTGCTTTATTAACCACTTGGTTGATGTGATCATCAAAAGAAAGTTTTGAATCAATAATTACTCCTAAATCTTTTTGTTTGTCTGTGGTGACAAGAGCATGTTTGACATTATAAATATTTACTTTCACCGATATTATTTTTCCCAATTTCCATGTGTACACATTTATCGGGATGGAATTTTAACAACCACTTGTCGCTCCATTGTTCTAGTATGCTTAAATCATGTTGAAGTACATCCTGATCATCTATATGTGTTATTGTTCTAAATATCTTTATGTCATCAGCAAATAGAAATGTATTTGAATTTGTTAGATGTGGGAGGTCATTAATATATAGAACAAAAAGTAAGGGTCCTAGAACGGAACCCTGGGTTATCCCTGATATTACCTCTTTCCAGCTAGTCTCATCTCCATTTACTGAAACTTTTTGTTTTCTATCTGTGATGAATGATTCTATCCAGTTAATCATTTCTTCTGAAATGTTGAAGCTTTTTAATTTGCTAATTAATCTTTTGTGTGGCACTGTGTCAAAGGCTTTTCGGAAATCCATATATATAACATCAGTGTGGTTGCCCTTATCCATTTCTTTAGTCCAGTCATCTATTATTTTGATTAGTTGTAGAACTGTTGATCGGCCAGATTTAAATCCATATTGTTTTTGATTAAATAGATTATTTACTTTCATGTAGTTTGTAATGTGATTTATAATAATTTTTTCCATACATTTACAAACTATGCTTGTTAAACTTATTGGGCGGTAGTTACTAGCTAGTTTCTTATTTCCTTTTTTATAAATTGCTGATATTTTAGCCTCTTTCCAGTCATTGGGAATGCAGGAAGTTTTAATCGACGTTTCAAAAATTTGTTTTAAGGGTTGACATATACTTGCAGACAACTCATTTAGTAGCCTGGCGCCTATTCCATCTGGGCCAGGCGATTTGCTAATATTAAGTTGTTTTAACGTAAGTAGTATTATATTTTCAGTTAGTTTTAATTTGTCCACGACATGTTTATTGTTTACTTTAGGTATGGTTGGTATAGGCCCTGATTGTTCTTTGATGAATACGCTGGAGAAATAGTCAGCAAGTATATTTGCTTTTTCTTCATCTTCATTTGTTGTTTGAGATTTTAGGTTGGTGGGGTCTGTGTTCAGTTCCCCAATTCCTTGTTTGATTGTAGTTTTTGATTTATAATATTTCCAAAAGACTTTAGGGGTTTTTCTTGGTCTGGGATGCTAGATTTCGTTCAAATTCCTTTCGGAGCTTTCTGGTTAGAGCTCGGATTTTATTTCTGCTTTTGCAATACTCTAGATATTTTGTTCCATCCCTTGTTTCCATGTATCTTGTCTATAATCTATTTTTACGTCTAATTAGTTTTCTTGTATTAGCATCCAGGGGGAAGTTTCTCTTTCTATTATTTGAAACTATTTTTTGAGGTACATATTTATCTTCTAATGAGTTTAGTACTGTTTTGAAGATTTCCCATTGATCGATAACATTATCCTTACAGTCTTTAAATTTTTCTTCCCAGTTAATATTTGAACATTCTATCTCATTGCATCATAGTTTGCCACATTATACAGCTTCCCTTTTTTAGTATAATTACTTATAAAGTTGCACACTATATTGAATTTGAGTACACAATGGTCACTTTTGCCCAGAGGGCTAAGGTACTCCAATTCTCCTACATTGTCTTCGTCATTAGATAGAATCAGATCTAACAGGTTTGTGTTAGTTGTGCCTCGTCCTCTGGTGCGGTTTGACACGTGTTGAACTATGAAGGTGTCTCTAAGGCATTCCAAAAAATTAAAGTTTAAATTGTTGGGGTTATTTGATTTGGTCGTCCAACGATTCCAATTTATCTCAGGGAGGTTGAAATCTCCACTAATTACGATGTGAGAGTATTTATGTTGTGATATTGATCTGATCATATTTAGAAGTTCTACATTATTTTCTTCAGATCCCCCATATATGTATATGCATCCAAAAAGAAGTTTGTTTTTATTCTTTAATTTGATTTCTACAAATAAGCATTCTTTGAAAGTTGTGACTAGGTTTATATACTCTGCATGCAGGGAATTTAGCACATATATTATAATACCTCTTCCTTCAGTATTTTCTAAAAAATTTGAGAATAACATGTAACCTTCTAAGGAAAATTCTGGTGTTGTTACAGAACATTTAGGGTTTTTGGGTTTTACTTCATTAATTGCTATTATGTGGGGTTTTAGTTCTTTGATTCTTTGTTCAAATTCATTTTGTTTGTTCCTTAATTGGTCAGCATTGGTGTAAAAACACTGAATGCTGCCTATATCATTAAGATTATATTTGTTTACGTTCGTTTTCCCATCTGTTGTTCTAGGTGGATGTGTACTCTTTATTGGCTTTTCCTTATCTTTTTTATTCTTCTTTCCCATGGTGGACCCCTCACTCTGTACAGGTATTCCCCCAACTCATCTGCTGCTTCCTGTCTCTTTGCTTCTTCATAGAGCTTTTTAGATTCTTCTCTTTCTTGTTTGGTTTTGTCGTGGTCAATTTATATATTTTTTAACTTATCATTGTCCTTGATGTGATGGAACCTTCGAAGAAGGGTGCGTTTTTTGTCAATGTGCGTTACTGTAATCAGTACTGGTCTGGGGCTGTTTGCGTTTTCTTTGGCTTCCCCGAGCCGCCGGATTTCTGTGATGTCAGTGTCTGTAAAGTTATTGTCTATTTCTGTGCAGACTTCTAGGATTTGTTCTTTGTCATGTTGTTGTCTTGTGGTTTTTAGTTGTGATGTTGTTTCTGGCAGGTTGAAGATGATTACATTGTTTAATCTTTTTTCTCTTTCTTTTGTTTCAATGTTTTGCTCCTTTACTTGTAGTTGTACCACTTTTTTCACTTCATTTGGGTTAATGGTTAGCTTTGTTTGGGCTTGTGTTGGGCTCTTTTCTCCTACCTTGGATTCTGAGATAATTTCTCTCACTCTTTTCTCGTCGACTTTGGATCCAAGTTCTTTTTCTATTTCATTTATTCTGTCTTCCATTTTCTTTAGGAATTACTCGCATCTCTCCTCACAGCTCTTTTCATTCTTGAGATTTTTCATTACTTTTGAGTCACAGGGTGGACAAAACCAATGTATTTGCTGTTTGTCTGTCATTAGTTTATATCCACACATTCAATACAGAAATGTTTCTCGCAGAATTCGCACTCTAGCAGTTTATGGTTTGGACCTTTGAAGTTTTGTTTACACCCTGTGCATGTCCAAACTTCATCATCAACAGTTGTCCACTGAAAATCTGTTTTACTTTTTTTGCAGGTTGCCATGACCTGCTTTAGTTTTATATCCCTTATTATATTATTTATTTAGTATTTTATAGTTGTGCAAGGGATCAAGGCAGTGCCGGGAGAAGATGTTGAGTAGTTATAGAATGATGCCTAGGGCGACTCTGGGTTTAGTGAGTTGCCTTGATGAACAAGCCAGATTAGTATAAAGTGAAGATTTGTGCAGGATGGTTGAAGAAATGTGTTTATGTCTAACTAATTAATAATGCTTATACCTACATAATTTATAATGTTTGTCTACATAATTGTAATGCCTTTAACTAAGTCTGTATGTTAAGCGTTGCTGGGGGTGCTTTCTTTTGTTTACTTTTAATTGTGGCGAGAAAATTTTGAATATGAGTTGCGTTATAATTACGATCCTGTCGATGGAACTTAAATTCGTATTCAAGCTCCGTCGGCGAATGAGCACGAATTTGTCAACAGGAAGGGGTATCATTCCATCAATGTGCAGGTAAGTGTATCATTATCATCTAGACTAGTACCACGTAATATAAAAAAGTGAAACCTGCCTTACACGAGACGCAATGCAGGCTGCGAAATAAGGCCGCTCCGATCGTCCCGGACGAGTAGTTTCAGTGATCGGACTAGTCCATGTTTAGTTGAGCAGTCCCATCGGACTAGCTGTTATTATGTAAATTAATTTACGCTATGTATACGCTAGTTGGGTGTTGTGATGGAATAAAACAAAATCAGACAGTAAGGTAGCATTTTATCACAGGCAGCTAAATATTCCGTACGACCGTCAGATCGGAAACTGGCTGAACGCAGTGAATGTAAATGGCGGCTGTTTACATCCGGTTAGAGTAGGATAGGTAGTGCCACCTAGCGACCATGAATGATGGACAAACATACATGCGCGGGTTACTGACATCGTTACGTGCTATCCCGTCGTGATGGTAGTTGCGTTATTCCTGCATTGGGTGATTATTTTAGCAAGTTACCAAACGCCAGCAATGTTACTGATTGTTTAGTCAGCTTCGAGAAAGAAAACGCTAATGAAAAGTATAGGGCAAATGATGCAACTTAGTCCGACAATGTCGGTCCTTTGTCGCCGTCAGGCTTCAAATTCTGCTGGAATCGCCTTGTCCACGACTCCTGTTTGCTGCCCCTGATTAAACTAGTCATTTCTTCTGATAACTTTGCAATTGGATCTACGAAATCACATGTATTTGTTTCTATTAATGACACATTTAGTTGAACATTTAATTGAAATGGGAAACGGCTTGTTTTCTTTATGAAATAAAGCCACTTTTACTATGTGCTATAACTGTCACACATATATGATACCACAGTATGATTGATTTTTAAGGACTAGTAAAACAATATTAGGACTAGTTGTTTCTGAGTCAGCTAGTCCGACGGACTACCTGTCAATTAAATCCACCGTGCACCCTGGCAATGATTGAATGTGTGCCATCTGTAAATCGAGCGCCAAACATTTGTTAGGCGCAGTTGCTGGACCTGTGGCTGTGCAATGACAATGAATAATATGGATGCGCAATCTGCGGATTTTTGATCTAGCAACTGCGTCAAACACAAATACGACATTGTTGGTAAAAACAGGCAGACGTAAACAAACAAAACCTTAGTATAACCGATTTATGTCCACCCACTATATGTCATGTATGTTTTATTCCATTCTTTTATCGCTAGCTGTGGGATATTGCCCAGTTTTGGGCTTACCACAGTATTCGAGATAAGAATAAGTTACGGGATGATGGGTATGAATGTTTTATTTTTTGTACTGTGTGTGTGTGTGTGTATGTACGTATGTATGTGTCATTGTCGGTACAACTACGACGTTTTTAGTAAAACCAGCCAAACAAAAACAACACCAAACATTGGTATAACACACACACCCACACGCACACACGCACACACGCACACACACACACACACACACACACACACACACATTCACACACAGAAAGTGGAAACGTGATCTTTCCAACATTTGACTGGACGATGTCGAGGACACCGAAGCACAAGATGAGATGCCTGCAAGAACAACGGCTCTTTTCAGAGCCACACATAAACGGCTCTTTTCAGAGCTAAACACGTATTCGTGGAAGAGTTTGCTACCTCGGGTGTTTGCTATTATTAATATGATTGTTTTGGCTATAAAAGAAATACAGTAATTTCACTGGATTAGCTATGGTAATAGCAATGGGTTTTTTCTTGTGCTGAAGTGAAGTTTTGTGAATTATGATGATTCCACACTGTGAACTTTATTATAAGTTATTATATCCTAAACTACTTTTGATGGGTGTACCCTTTAAATCATTGTAACTTTAAAAGTAACCATCGTAATTGAATACTACCAGGAGGTAGTATTAATGTGCCTAAACTGACAGACACAACTGCATTTACTTCACTGTATTGGTCATGGTAAAAACAATAAATAAGTTGATATACTTTGTTGGTATGTTTAATTATGAATACAATCAAATGAATAAAATAAAAGGTGTGTGGATGTAAGCACTTTTTGTGTTTCTTATATTTAGTTTTTAAATATTGTTTGTTTCCCAGATTATGCATTAATTGCATTACCAAATGGCCAGGAAGTGTTCACGATTCTCGGATCCTACGCGAGTCATCTATCTTCGATGCATTTGAGAACAACCAAAGAAAGCCTCTCAGAGGAGTCATCCAGGGAGACAGTGGCTATATGTTGCGCGACTGGTTATTCACTCCACTTACGAACCCCACTACACGTCAAGAGAGAACCTACAACTTCCGACACAGTCCAGCTCGTACAGCAGTGGAAAGGGCCATAGGAGTATTAAAGAGAAGATGGCACTGTCTTCGCAGACTGCGTTTGGCACCTGCCAAGGCGTGCAAGATTATTAGTGTGTGTTATGCTTCATAACCGTGCTAGGAGGCTGAGAGTGGAGGTTTCATCAGACACTGACTGTGACAGTGACCCTGACCCCTCCTCGGGGAGTTCAGATGCCGATTTCGATGTGGATGAACCGCGTCCTGCAAACAACAACTCTGTGTCAGAACGAGCCCGCGTTGCTGCTGGAAGAGGTGCCTGAGACCGAGTAATCAACAATTATTGTTGATAACGGTGTGATTGAACTTGCAACAACCCTTTTTCGCAGCGGACCCGGGTTGCTCTTGGGAAAGCTGCCCGAGACTGAGAAAACAACAATAACTGTTGATGACGATGTATCAGTGTTTGATCACTCATCATTTTTATAGGATGTTTTATTATTGCATTATCGTTATCAAAAATGAATTCATTTTACATTTGGACACTGCATTTCTCAATTATTGACTGTTGAATCAGTTGGAATAAGACTTAATTTCTTAACATTTTAGACCACAACAATCAATTGTACAACAAACATTAACACTTGACTACATGCTAATGCAACAACAAATGTTGGCCACATACAACACTGGCGGAGGTATGCTCAGACACACAGATAAACAGAGTCCCACATTCTTTAACAAATAGTGTATAAAATAAGGTGTGGGCAGCAACACCACTGTCATTTTGCAATCTAAGCCAGTTCACTCATTTCACTTGCCGAAGTCTTGTTCAAGCTTTTCAATCTCAAGCAAGACTTTTCTGTTTTTGTTATTCATTAAAACAGTCACATCTTGTTTTTTTCTATTTCGCTGCACAGGTAGTCAGCAAAGAGGCCAGTTTTGTCTTCCAACCCTTTTTCCAAGGACTTTCCACTTGGATTTTGGTGAAATTTGCCTTTTTTAGTTTTTGTCTTTAGCGTCACTCCTGTGCCACTGACACGTGCTGCTCCTGGTGCTTCTTGTGTTGCACAGGTAATGGATGGATGCAGCTGCAACAAGACATTATGTAGAATGGATGGTTGTATAATTTCTAGTATACAGTGATAACATTGTGTGATCGAATTATTCTTGTTTGGGAGGAGGTGGGAGATCATGCTAACACGTATACATCAGGCATGTATAATATGGAGCGCCCATGAAGAAATTATTAGGACATTTGTTGAAGTCATGAAACCGGCTGAATATATTATGTTTTTCATCTTGGGATGCCTATAGACAGTGGCTATAGCTACATCATTTACGAAGCGTATCGAGTACAAGTTACTCATGGTTATACACACGGCACGCCAGTGTATCTCGCGTCACTGTTACATAGTCACTCACCACACAGGACCCTACGCTCTGGCGGTGGTCTGCTTCTGGACGTTCCACGCGTGAACCTAGAACGTTATGGTCGCCGGGCGTTGCCACTAGAACTACGCTCAATCGAGAACACTAGGCAGTTTGGAAAATTATTGAAGACACTTCTGTTCTTAGACTAATATAGTCAGACCTCATTTAATCTTTGTATTATGCATACATACAGTTTTAATATTTGTTTCGTTTGATTTATCTTAGTGTAACCGGCAGGGTTACTGACGAATTAGTTAATTATTTACTTCCATTATTCCAAAACTCCAAGTACTCTTTTTGTTCTCTTTACTTTTAATGTGTTAAGTCTGTAGACCCCAATTCACCAGTGTAACATATATGGCCTGAAAAAGCCTATAAGTCAGCTTCCCCAGCGGTGTCAGTTTCCCCAGCGGTCACCAAGTGAGGGTCATACCCCGGTCACTAAGCCAGGGTTATGTAAGAGATGCCATCACAGAGTTTAAGAGAGAAGCTGGACAAACGTGGCGCTCCAGTGTTTCCCCACGAGGTTTCGTATTTTAACAGAAAGAAAAACACAAATGAAGACGTAAGACAGTGCATGGTGTAATTGCACTGAGCAGTGCTCAGGCGCTGTGTTAGACTGCAATTCCCAGTTGGGGTTGTTTTTTATTTTTTATTTTAGATTATTAACACACTAAATGATAGTCATCATGATAGTCATCATTTAACCGTGTCGTGTCTTCATGGTAAATCCCCCGCTACAAAATGGTGTCAGAAGTGGGATGAAGACGATCAAATAAACCCCAGCTGGGACGAACGTCGCAAGGAGGCGATATATATGACCTCTGCAGTCCATGTCCGAAACCGTCCGACCTATCAGCCGAGACTCGTGTCTCCGACAGCAAGGCACTGCACGCTGTAATATCAGCGCTGATGTCCAAAACTGCGGTAACATTTCGTTGTGAGAGAACATTCGCGTACGACGAATTCCGCGATAACGAACATCTGCTTGCTGGTGCCTAAATGGCTAGGACCCGTTTTTACATGCGTGATGCAGATGAACAATAGCAGGCTCAATGTTGAAAATGTTTACGGTATTAACGATGTCTAATGGGATTTGTTTAGCAGGTGTATCCTTGCAATGGTGTAAGCCATGTTCTCTGAATTGTTATGTGTAATGTTTGCTTTCAGCTTAGTGACATTCTATAGGTCATGTATTGCATGTGATCATGCAGGGAACTTGTTAATGTTTGTATCACTTTAGAGCTGGTTTGAAGGATATAGGACGTGGTTTTCTAGTTGGCAGTGTACGTACATGTTGTCAGTTAACCCCTGGACTTAGTATGTCAAGTGGATCTGGAGTCTTTGTAAGTATGAGCCTGACATAGTTCCGGGATACTCCTGAATTTGGCTTGGTGGTCATAATATTATTTATAACTATCAAGTCACCCACTCATTGGTCGGAAATCTAACTCTAAAGTTCTTGTGGTTGTCAGTGACTGTTACGAGGCCTGTAGTCATGAGTGATTTGGAGGAGCAACTGGAACTGCTGCAACTGCAGTTGGAGCAGTCCCAGACACAGAGCAGGAGAAGGCTTCTGTAGAGTCAGAGTGGCTGGCTCAGGAAGTCTACATGCAGCATGACTTGGCCTGAACCATTGGAAGCAGTAATGGAGTCTATTGGAAAATGTCCCGTGTTAGAGGCGGAGGTGGAATGTTGTTGTAAGACACGGGGCGGAATGGCCACCATCTCCGATGAATTCTTCAGGAATCACCTGCTGCCACGGGGACATGCGATGAAGGACATCGCAGGATGGATGTCCATCACTGCTTCAAATGGGTTGTCAGTGCCCTATCTTGGCAGGGCGTGTGAATTAACCGTTATTGTTAAGGTTTTCAAGGAAATGGGACTTCTTGTGGTAGATGCCGAGGTTTTCAGAACGACTGAGCCTATAAACAGCAAAGGAACGTTTGGCAGAATAGGATCAACTTATATATCTATTCCAACTGTAATCCCTTGGGTTCTGATAGTTTAGTTGCTCGTGGGATAACAACTAAGTCTGTAGACCCCAATTCACCAGTGTAACATATATGGTCTGGAAAATCCTGTAAGTCAATTTCCCCAGCGATGTCAGTTACCCCAGCGGTCACCAAGTGAGGGTCATACCCCGGTCACTAAGCCAGGGTTATGTAAGAGATGCCATCACAGAGTTTAAGAGAGAAGCTGGACAAACGTGGCGCTCCCGTGTTTCCCCACGAGGTTTCGTGTTTTAACAGAAAGAAAAACACAAATGAAGACAGTGCATGGTGTGATTGCACTGAGCAGTGCCCAGGCGCTGTCAGACTGCAGTTCCCAGTTGGGGTTGTTTTTTTATTTTATATTTTAGATTATTAACACAATAAATGATAGTCATCATTTAACCGTGTTGTGTCTTCATGGTAAATCCCCCGCTACATTAGCATCATATTTTAGTATCTACTTATCTTATTTACATTACATACTTTTATATATTATAATTTTAACTTCTCTTAAATGCGATTTTATGTTTCTTATATATTTGCTGTATAGTAATCATTTCAGTATATTTTGTGTAGTAATTAGACTGGTTATCTTTGTTATTGTTTTGATTTTCTAAAATACAAATTACACAATTCATGATAGTAAATTCCCAACTGTTTAACAGATACAATCGAAAAAAAGACAGCAACAACGCATGCATATAGACGGAACAGACATCGTGTGTATCCTTGTGAATATGGTCCACTCTTCCTTCTTTCCTTCCTTCCTTCTGTATAGTGATCACAGTCATTATTGACTATTCTATCAATGTATAGGGTGTCTGCGTTGTTACATCAAGATGGCGACAGCAATGGAAAATAAAATGTTACTAATAACCTACATATTACTAATAATCTACATAATACTAATAATCTATATATCCTACTTCTTCGTATTTAAACTGAACAACGTCATTACGTTGACGGCTGTTGTCAGTGTACCCCCTAGACTTAGCCTAAATAAATACTTCTACAAGTGTAACAAGCCGGTAGTGCACTTGGTCCGCCTGGTCCGCCCATTCTTGGTCCGGCTGGTCCGCCCATTCTTGATCGGCTCGGTCCGCCCATTCATGGTCCGCCTTTTAGTGCGCGCCATGCTTTTGTGCCCAGAGTTGTTTTAGGCTAGCTTCGACCTTGGCGGCTTGGTGGGATTTGTGATACCATCATAAAACAATCACGCACACGCGCACACGCGCACACGCAGACACGAACGCACGCGCACATCAATAATATATAAATAGTCACCAGATGGCGACTCTGTAGGATAACACACTGAAGTCCCTCTAGGGGCGCAGCAAGTTGTTTTTGGAGATTTTATTTCACTACCAATTATTAGACAGTCTAACCGTTGATATTCCTGAAATGTAACTCCAAAGACGTCTGCATGCCACTCACATAAGGTTTATGTCACTATGGTATTATTTATGCATTTTGATGGATTGATTTGTTAACGTTTGCGTAGTGTTGTCAAATATCGCTCACGCCTCCTCTGTCACTGCACTGAGTCTGAGACTGCAGCAGCTATCTCACTCTCAGTATCTGCCCTTTACCGCGGCTATGCAAGGCCCCTCCTCGTCTGTGCGGTATACTGTAGCCGTAGGGACATTACGGCACTTGTGTAGAATCAGGACCCACCTCTATTTCGCCGTTATAACTTGAGTTTTGCCTGAATTTTAGTTTGAATTGATGGCTCAGACTCGGTCAGAGCGCCATTAGTTTCATCATTCAACATCATCCCAGGCCTATTTATATTACGAAAATATTGTGTCTTAGCACACTTCTGAAGCCCAAATAGCGAACTGGTTTGCGCTAGTCTGCACCGCTGCGGTCGTGCATTACCGCATCACGCTTATAAAAAGAGCGATTTAGCGGCATATGTTGATGCCAAACGGGGCGCTATGTATGCCTCAAAAGTGCGCTAAGATGCAATATTCTTAAACGTAAATATTCCTGGGATAGTGTTGAATAAAGGATCTAATGCACTGAGGTATCAAAGTTAGGCAAGACTTAAGTTATAACTGCGAAATCGAGGTGGGTCCGGATTCTACACAAGTGCCAAAATTACCACTGTAAGAAACTCCAACTCAATGCCAAGAGACACTCTGACAGTCTGAGCATTCTTAAATGAATGACCTTTTTTATTTACTTTCAGTTCTGTCCTTTGTCTTGTAGCATCATGGCTGGGTTGCCGCCAGTGTCCAAGGAACAAGCGGTGCTAGAAAGTTACTTCCTAAGTCTCAGCAAGTTTGCCTTTGATAAGGCGAAGGATATTGCAGTAAGTTAACTTTCCATTGCATTAATACTGATTATTTTAGGGATCATCTCAGAATGTTGATGTCCGATGTCAGAAGAAATTACTTTCATTCATCCTCGCATGCCAGGGGTCGCTGCTGCTGATTACGTCAGTCCCAGTCAGCAGTACCCCTGGCTGATTGCTTTGCAAAACTTTGAATTTAAGCTCAGCCTATCAAATTGTTCACTAGATCAGTAGATCTACTCAGGTCAGGTGGTCATAATAAAAGTAATTTCAACCAACCATGGCTCATGTTACATGCATTGTTTAGGAAGTAGAAGCAATTATTCGAATACACAATACCGCTAAGCTGCTCATGCTAATGGGCGAACGGGTCATTATATATTGGGATTCCCAGAAGTCGTTTATCCGTCTTCAAATTGGGGCTGGTATTTGCGCTGTTCTCACGAGTGATGCAGTCGCGACTGGTGAAGTCAATTACTAGTTTGACTCAGCTAACTTCTGCACTTCGCATCAGCCAGGGCTAGTTTTGCATGGCAAACAGCCCTGGCTTGCGAGGATGCTTTCATCTGGCCTCGGCCCTCCTCAGATGAAAGTTTGTAAATCAAATCTAATTTATTTATACACCACATATCTCTACAAAGCAGATTCAGGGGTGTTTACAAACTAAAACATGATGCAAGAATACATTATGTAGTCATTATAACATTACAACATATGTGTTACATATGCTAACATAACTACACTTTTCGATTATTATGTAAGCCATGTATAACGATAAGATGTATATATGCATATATTTAAAAGGACAATAAATTACGAAAATGCCTGATTAAAGAGGAGGGTTTTCAGGTCTCTCCTAAAACGTCCAAAGTCACGTTGGCATCTTAGCTCTAGTGGAAGAGAGTTCCAGAGGGTGGGACCTGCACATGAATATGCGTGTCGGCCATACCATTCCAGGTTAACTCTAAGAACATATTAGAACAACCACGAGAAACTGGTCGGCCGAGCAAAGAGTATGACAGGGAACATATGCAGATATACAGTCAGCAAGGTACTGTGGAATGTTTGCATACACAGCGCTGGGCATCAAGGTCAACAGTTTAAATTTAATTCGCTGTGCCACAGGTAGCCAATGCAACTCTCGTAGTGCCACCATCATGCTGTGTTGGTCATGCTGACGTAAGCAGAGGACGACACGTGCAGCTGATCGCTGGACCATCTCTAGTCGGTGCAATAAGGTTCCACTAATGCCATACAAAGATGAGTTTTCGAAGTAGAATTGCGATGTGACTAGTGCGTGTACAATCGACTTGCACGCTGAAAGCGGGAGAGATGATTGTTTTCGCGCTATGCCACATAGTTGGGTGTAGGCAACCCGACAGGTACGGCTAATGTGTGCAGCCATCGACATCATGGAGTCGAACTGTACTCCAAGGTCACATATGTTGGGGGAAGTGCTGATGTTGCAACCGCAGATGTCGATGGGAAGAGTTGGTGGCTGTGGAACACGGTTGTTTGGTGCTGCACACAGTAGTGCCTCTGTCTTTGCCTCATTCAAAAGCAGGTAGCGCGATGCTAGCCCTGCTTTCACGTCAATCACACAACAGGATATCCGGTCGGCAGCGTATGCAGAATCATTTCGCGGAAAAATTGACACAGTTGGGTGTCGTCAGCGTAGACGAACACCGTGCTTCTCAAATACATCGGAAAGACCAGCACAGTATATAGAACATTGATATCATGATGATATCAATATATTTACTGTATCGGTCTAAAGCATAACAATTAATGACGATATCCAACGCCAGACAAAACTTCCTCTGACTCCCCCTCCCAAACGAGACATTTTGTCTGATATTGGACATCGACATTCTGAGATGATCCCTTATGCTATATGTTTGAGTCAGTTATTGCTATTTTTAGTTGACCCTAACTATTAATTATAACAATGGCAACAGGTATTGTGGCACTATGTTTAAAAGCCAGGGGAGGTTTCTGTTGTATTCATTTTGTTATCCCTTGTAAATTTCACATTAATTTGATTCAATAGAAATATATATATATGTGCACACATCAATGCAGTGCATTGAACACAAACTCCCATAGATATGACTGCTTAATGTGAGAAATTAATTGTTCCAAGAAGTGAGTATGGAAGTACAAACATACATATTAACTTAGAAATATATATGGTAGAACAATGGTGAATACTTATGTACACCCTACCATTGTGCTGTTATTGATGTCTCACTACTAGTGTGACTTAAAGTAAGCTATTGTGTTATACTAAGACTTTGATCCTCTTCACGGCCATACTGTAACTTTCCATGATGACACTACTGTACATGACGACACGATACATGACGACAACGTACATGACAACACCGTACATGACGACACCGTACATGACATGTGTGTTTGAAGGAGCGCGAGAAGGACAACCAGAAGACGCAGCCAGTCACCATGGCTTGGTCGCACATGCTCAGTAGCCTGGTCAGTCTGGCGATGGCAGAGAAGGCCTACGCTTCGCTTCTCTATCTTGGACAGAACCTCGGCCACAAACTCTTTGGCCGCAAAGATGTAAGCTAAAAACACGTCATTTCTTGACAATTTATTACCGTTATATTTGTGTTTTTGTCACTCGATATTATTGATAATGATAATAAACATGGTGTAATTTTTTTAATTGTTGTATGTGTTTCTTAAATGCATTTGTATGATAAAACGTAATGACCCGCGTGGGTAGTTTTCATCATTTTGACAGTCGGTTCATACATTTCAAGTTTAAAATTGGAAATGATTTATTGAATCATGAATCTCATGAACCTCTTCAGAAGTACAAACCAACCACATTTGCATGTAAACATGATGTTTGTCCCAAAACATTAATATTAAAAGGCTGATGATCAAACATCAACAAACTGTGTGTCATTGAAACAAACGTGGATGGTCAAGTTGTAAACAAATGGAAATAGTTGATTCTATGATAAAAAACCCACTAATATTGTATCTTTATCTGGTTCTGTTTGTCATCATCATTGTTGGTTGGTGGGGGACGGAGCATCCATCATGACCCTTATCAAAATGGATGAGCCATTTCCATAAGGGTCAATTGTTCATCAGGGATGGAAGGTCTGTCTCTCATCAACATCCAGGTTTTCGAAGATCAGCTTTTACCATATGTGGGCATTCACAAGATGAATATTGACTTTGTTACTTTTGGTATAATTTCAGAGTTTGAAAACATCTTATGGGTGGGTACTGGCAGATTTGAGACACATCGAAACAATTACTTTAACTGCCGCTGATTTGGTTGACCCTACTACAGCACCATGCAGTGGTGACTTGCTCGACGAACTGTTCGGTCATCTGTGCGGTCAACTGTGCCACTTTGTTATGGCCAGGTCAAAGGTTATGGAATTGTATCCTGGTCAGCTGTTTCTTTATGCGATATCGACCGGTTGTAAAATGTAGATACTACAAATTTATTGCATAGATGGTATATACTGAAGGCTGTGGACTATATGTAGTTTTAAATATGAACTATCTTTTATCATATTGATGTAATTTGTATTGTTAATACTATTCCCTCAGTTTGATTGTTTTGATCTTCAGACTAATTTCTCAAAAAAGCAAACCAACAAAGTAATCACTATGATATGCCAGTTCATTTGTGGCTATTTTTATTTAATTTTGGTGAAATTAACAGACAAACTATCGAATTAATTTTTTGACACAGACAGCACAAAATTTGTTACAGGAATTGAATTAGGAAATGACAATTTAACCATACACAGTTTTGTCAAAGTTTGTGTGATTTGAAATGGTTAGTCAAGCATGTAACTTCAATACCTGTGTGTTTGCCAAATGTCAACAGATATCTTGTTGAAGTGCCTTGACTTGAAGTAGCTATGAGAACATAGTGTCAATGGTGGGCCACAGTCGCAGTGTGAGATACCAACAGCTGCTTGATACCATCAATGACATCTCAGAGACACATCAGAAGGGATTCCACCACCCCATACTCAGTCCAATCAAGTCAAGCTTCAAGTGAGTCGGACAAACCTGATTTATCTAGAAGGAAATTTGAATGCAAGTAGTGTAAATATAAAAAAAACTAAATTCTCCACTTGCTATTCTGGTTTTTGCTTTGGGTGAAATCGATGCCAGTCTTCGCGGTTGTGTGCTAATGTCTGAGTTTCTGCAAAGGTCTTCCCAGTCCATTCTGCAATATTGTCTAACCATCTCTTCCTCTGTCTTGCCTGTCTTCTTTTCCCCAGCACTATTCCTTGTAGTATTGTTTTTGTGAGCCCGTTTGATCGTGTTAAATGACCACACCATCTCAGTTTCCTCTTTTTTACTGTGGTCAGTAGGTCTTCATAATGTCCCACATGTAGAGTAGGGTGGTTCTTAGAAATCAGAAAAAAATTGAAATTATATTTCTCATGCTCTTACCCCCCAGAATTGTTCCTTATGATAAAAAGACTCAAGAGACAAAGAGAAAAGACAAAATATTGATATCTAGGGGTAGTTCAAATGCCTCAAAGTTCACAATATTCGGAGTTTGAGACAGTGTATTCAGTTATGAGCAGTTTGCTAATTTCCAAATAATGACATATTAGAAAATTCATCCAATAAACTTAATTGCATTAATGATACTGACATGAAATATTGTCATGAATAAGTAATGTCTTAGTGACATACATGGTTCACATAATAAAACCACAGTTTGTGTTCAGATTCATCCTGTTATCGCCTCAATGTCGGCCAAGTTCAAGCAACAGATTCTATGTGCACGACACTTGTTTCTCACTGTCCACTTTGTCCTGTTAAGGTCTGTTTCCTGCTGTCTGGGTAGGCATGGCGGTGCTCCTCAACAACTTACAGCAAGAACTGAAGCTGGGGCTCGCTTTTGGTCAGGAGGCCGCTGAATTCTTGAATCAGAACAACTCCGCATTCAGCATGGTCATTCACGACTTTCATTGTACAAACTGTCTCTCTAGCCTGCGTGAAGTCCTCTCGTTCCTCCCACATATCTGGATCGACCTGGAGAAATCCATCTGAAAGTGCCATCTGTTCAAACAATGCAGCAGACTTCAACATGACAAAATCGTCCAGCTTCTTCTCTCGGAAAGATTTGAGGGTGACAGTAACCTTCTTTGTATGAGATGGAGTAGGATCCTGCTCTCTCATAGTGCTAACCATCAGCCTCTTTGTTGATGAACTGACCTGGCTATCAAAAAAAGCCAACCCAACAAGTGATACCACAAGTGCTTGGTGAGCTTATCTGATGTAGCTCTCGAGATAGTTGCGTGGATGGTTGAGTAGTCAAGCAGGGACTTCAGCAGCAGAAAGTCATTGTATGGTGCACATGCTGCTTGTGGAGCAGTATTCCACGCCTTCAGGTACACACGTACAGCACTTGCTGCTTGTGGAGCAGTATTCCACGCCTTCAGGTACACACGTACAGCACTTGCTGCTTGTGGAGCAGTATTCCACGCCTTCAGGTACACACGTACAGCACTTGCTGCTTGTGGAGCAGTATTCCACGCCTTCAGGTACTCATGTAGAGCAAATACGCACACATCATGCAGCCCTTTTTCCTCTCTTGGGGTGAGTTTGAACTGGGCTCGAAACATCCAGATCTTGAGAGCGTAGATGACCATGGACATCCAGCGGGCGTGATGCATGGCTCCAGGTAACATAAATCGAACTCCTCAACGAGGAACAGCTGCCAGGAAGATCAACACTAATTCCAGGAACTCCCTATAGTCATCTCTTGGTTGTTTCTCTTCCAGATGATTGTTAGCAAACTCGATGGTGCTTTCCTTGATATCTTCGACCAGGTTTAACATATCTTCACTTTCAATTCCCATTTCAAATTTGTCTCAGTTGATGAACTCCCAGTATTCCTGAAACCGCTTGAACAGTGGCACCTCTGGAGAAGATGTGGATCCCATAAACATTTGAAATACTGCGCCAATGATGAGTTCCATGATGTGATGTCTGCAGGCCAGTGACAGAAGTTCCTTACCAAGCTTTTGCTCCAAGAGGACACAAGCACCAGCCAGCCGACCAGTATTTCAGCTCGTTGTGTCGAAGCACAGCTCGAACTCTGTTAACCAAGTCCCAGTCCTCCACGGCTTCGAAGACTGCTGCAGCCTGGGCTTCGATGACTGCTGCAGCCTGGGCTTTGAAGACTGCTGCAGCCTGGGCTTTGAAGACTGCTGCAGCCTGGGCTTTGAAGACTGCTGCAGCCTGGGCTTTGAAGACTGCTGCAGCCTGGGCTTTGAAGACTGCAGCAGCCTGGGCTTTGAAGACTGCTGCAGCCTGGGCTTTGAAGACTGCTGCAGCCTGGGCTTTGAAGACTGCTGCAGCCTGGGCTTTGAAGACTGCTGCAGCCTGGGCTTTGAAGACTGCTGCAGCCTGGGCTTTGAAGACTGCTGCAGCCTGGGCTTTGAAGACTGCAGCAGCCTGGGCTTTGAAGACTGTTGCAGCCTGGGCTTTGAAGACTGCTGCGGCCTGGGCTTTGAAGACTGCTGCGGCCTGGGCTTTGAAGACTGCTGCGGCCTGGGCTTTGAAGACTGCTGCGGCCTGGGCTTTGAAGACTGCTGCGGCCTGGGCTTTGAAGACTGCAGCAGCCTGGGCTTTGAAGACTGCTGCGGCCTCGGCTTTGAAGACTGCTGCGGCCTGGGCTTTGAAGACTGCTGCGGCCTGGGCTTTGAAGACTGCTGCGGCCTGGGCTTTGAAGACTGCTGCGGCCTGGGCTTTGAAGACTGCTGCGGCCTGGGCTTCGAAGACTGCTGCAGCCTGGGCTTCGAAGACTGCTGCAGCCTGGGCTTTGAAGACTGCTGCAACCTGGGCTTTGAAGACTGCTGCAGCCTGGGCTTTGAAGACTGCTGCAGCCTGGGCTTTGAAGACTGCTGCAGCCTGGGCTTTGAAGACTGTTGCAGCCTGGGCTTTGAAGACTGCAGCAGCCTGGGCTTTGAAGACTGCTGCAGCCTGGGCTTCGCCTGTTCCAGATGGAAGTTTGGTGACATTGAGCAACTGAGAAACTCCTTTACCAGGGACGAGTGTCGGGAGCCGATCAACCTTTTCTTTGCCCGTCAAATCAGGTAGAAGTTTGCCGCCCCAGTGCATAACCAGTGCATAACCAGGGGCACCTGACCTCAAAACTCTGCCTTGAGACTTGCTCCTTGCTGAACACGATTTGTTATTCTCATTCGGCGAATCGATGATCTGTTAAGGCCAAGGCTGTCAAGATTTTGACCCATAATAATCCGTCTGGATTCTCCAGACACGTCTGAGCATGTCTGCAAGTCTGATGTCAGCATGTCTGCAGTGCAGTCTGTTGGGGGGAGGGGGTGTATTGTCTATTGAGCATGTCATGATCAAGAACTGATACATGTATACATGGTATATGCTTTGTTTAGGATAAGGGCATGCACAATTATGTTCTGAATCTCAGTTTCATATTATTATAAATGCAACCTGCCCTAATTATATGTTGGCTGCCGCTTATGAAATATCAACAATTTCAACATCATTGAGCTACCTCTAAATATTGTTCAAGTGTGTTCATATTTGGTGAGAAATTTTATTTTATACATTGGAACAAAATCAGAGGGTAAGAAGATGACATATGAAAACTTCAGAAATAAGGACCGCCCTAATGTTGAGTGATGATTTTTCTGATTTCATCGTTGGTGATGTGGTCCGTGTAGGAAATACTGAGGATTCTTCGGTAGCATTTCATTTCCAATGCAGTAATTCTTCTTTGCTGTTCCGCTGTGAGGGTCCAAGATTCGCATGCAAATATAAGTAATTTATAATACAAAATACTACTTCTCTACTATTTTGTCTACACAGGTACCGAGTAATATTACACAAAATGCAGTACATAGATCGTATGATGGCAGTACTTAGATGAAGATTTGGCACCAGTCAGTAATTTATCTAATGTACCGTATTCATTCTATTAAGCGTACAGTACGCTTAGCAAATATTTGAGACATGGAAATATGTCAAATTTTTGGTTCCAATAAGTGTACAGAGGTGTGTACCCATTTCCTGTGGTTCCTGTGGTTCCTGAGTACAGCCATCTCAGTAGACATGACTGGCAAGTGATTTATGCATCTCACATACGATTCCAGAACACTATAAAAATGTGATAATTTAGGTGTACCTTTCGGTAGAATTTAAAACACAATGATGGATTCAACAGTCAAGGCTGGCATTGAGATCACGGCGTCGGTTGCTACTAAAAAGGGGGTGTACGCTAATTAGGACATGTACGCTTAATAGAACGAATACGGTACTTCTACCTTGAATTGTACTAAAATGTACTTGATCTTGGTGCTACCCACAGTGGTGTCTGTTTTTGGATTATTTTTAACATTAAATGTCAAGTATGGTGCACCATAATGCAATACGTTTGAAGTGGCACAGTGGATAGAGCATCAGACGCAATCGAGAGAACACGGGTTTGAAATATGTGCCACTGTGTTGAATCATGGGCAAGTTCGTTCACTATACATTGCATTCTTCTTCTTCCACCTCTCTCTCTCATCCGCAATGGCTGTCCATTCATGGCTGTTCATGCCAGCTCCCCAGGTCTCTTTTTATGCTGTCGTTCCATCTCAGCCTTGGTCTTCCTCTCCTTCGTCTGCCACCCTCTTCTACTTTCCATGATCTTTTCGCCAGTCTGTCTTCACCCATTCTATGTACATGTCCCGCCCATCTCATTCTATTACCGGCTACTTTCCTCTTTAGGTGTTTCTTCATTCCAATCTCCTCTCTCAATTCTTTCATCTTCCTTCTATCCTCTCGCATTACTTTACGTATTCTTCTGACCCACTTGTTTTCTGCCACCTGTAGTTTCTCCTCCTGTCTCTCTGTCAGTGGCATTGTTCCCAACCCATATATACAGGCTGGTACAACGCAGGCTTCTAACACTTTTCCTTTCAGTTGTTTCTTCAGTTTTCTGTCCCACATAATGCCTTCTACCCTCTTCCATGCTGCTGCTCCTGCTTGGACCCTCCTCTGTATTTCTTTACTACTCCTTCCATCCTCACACACTGTACCGCCCAGGTATACAAAGCTGTTAACTTGTTTAATGGTCTTTCCGTCAATAACTACATGCAGATCTACCTCCTGTTCACCTATCCACATTACTTCAGTCTTCTCCAGATTCATTCGGAGGCTGTGTTTTCTGAAGGTGTCACTCCATTCTTGCAATGCTTTCTGTAGTTCCTCTTTGTTATCAGCCACCACTGCTAGGTCGTCTGCATACTGTATCTTCTTAAGTTCTTCCTGCTCCGATATCTTTCCACTGATCAGGTACATCACCATAATGAAAAGCAGGGGACTCAAGGCACTTCTCTGTCTGAGTCCTACTTCCACTCCAAATTGTTCCGATGTTTCTCCTTCGACTCTCACTACCGCTGTTGTCTCCTTGTACATTTCCTCCACCATTCTGGCTTCTGCTTCTCCAACCTCCATCCATCTCATGACTGCAAATGTGAGTTCTCTCGGCACGGTGTCAAATGTCTTTTCCAGATCTACGAAACTGAATGCTACATCCTTTTTAAATTATCTCTTCTTCTCGATAATTTGTCTGATAGCAAACAATCCATTATCTGTTCCTCTCCCTTTCCTAAATCCCAGCTGATTCTCTCCGATTTTGCTCTCCACTGTAAGCCTCACCCTAGCATCCAGTATCCTTTCCAACAATTTCAAGGCTTGGCTCAGTAATGTGAAGCCTCTGTATCTCTCTGGGTCATGGATGTCCCCTTTCCCCTTCCATATCGGCACAATCACGCCTCTTCGCCACTCTGTTGGTATCTCTCCTGCTGTGAGGCACACATTAAACAGCCTCATCAGCCACTTGATTCCAACTAGTCTGTTTGCTTTCACCATTTCCACAGAGTTCATCCACTCCTACAGCCTTTCCTGTTTTCATCTTCTTTACTGCTTTCTCCACCTCTTCTTCTGTTATTGTCCTCACCTCCAGCTCTCTCCTTACAGTATGAGGTATCTCCATCTCATATTCTTCCTCCGGATTTAGTAGTTTCTTGAAGTTCTCCCAAACACCCAACACTTGTTTTGCTCCAGTGACCAGTGTCCCGTCGCTTCTCTTCATTGCTGATGTTCGTATAGTATCTTTGCTGTCTCTGTCTCTATCCCTGGCAAGTTTGAAGATCAGTTTTTTCCCTCCATCTTCTTCAATACTCCAGTTCACACATCTATATGAATGAGTACCTGGCTATAGACAATGGTGGATATTTGTGTACAAATAGTCTTCGCGCATTAATTGCAATGTTGCTAAATTCTTCCTGGTGAAGTCAAGAGAGTGTTCAGTTGAACATGTCTGCCAGGGTGTAAAGTGTTTTGAGCTGTCCTAAGGACTGGATACTGCACTATAAAAAGTTATCTTTACTTTTGTCACTAATTCATGTGTGTGACATCACCAGCTATATAAGAACTTTTTAATTGTAGCAAATACTCGCAGTAGTACACCACTAATTCCTGTGTATGTGTGCATGACATCACCAGCCTGGAGTGTGACATCATGCGCCACCTGCTAACAGCCCAGCTTCACCTACAACACTGGGAGTTCCTTCCCACACTGCTCCAGCTCAACGACGCACATTCCAAACTGACCTCTCTCAGTGGAGGGGTGGCTGCCAAGGAGGTGGGTGTTGAATTCATTTCATATGTCACGCCTGCGTGGCGTATTTTGTACGAATGTGTTGCTCTCTGCATGCCTGTCATCAGGGAAGAAGTTGGCCTTGATCTGGATCCTCGATATTTTATAATTTCCTTTCTGTCATATTCACCATCCATCTCTCCTTCTCCATTTCCTTCTTTATTCCAGAGCACCTCTGTAAATTGTAACTCTTTACGTCTTAGACATACACTGGTTACACGGAGGAATGCAAGAGCCACACGTGCTGGTTCAGCAAGTTTGTTTTCTATTTCAGTTTGAGTTACACCTGTGCCAACACTTATAACATAAGCTCTTACCTTTTAGGCGTTGGCACATGTATAAGTCATACACCTGTAAGACTGGTTTCTCCAGGAATCCAAAAGAATGCAAACAAACCAGTTTTTATCTACACCTGCTTGCTTGCCATGCATGCACTTAAGTATTTTGAACTGAAATGTACTGTTTTGAAAGACGAGAGTAGTAAACTAGTTTGAAAAATTGAGAAAACCACAAGGAATGTTGGGATTATTGTTAAATGGCTACATTCCTTAGGCATGTAGAAGAACACGACAAGTGATGAACTAAGATTATAAAATGTGTTTAGGGATTATGCTATAAGGTGGTTTATTACGACAGGGTAAGAAGCTAGCATTTGTGAGTTCATCGAAGTCGCTGCCCCTGCCTGCCCTCTACCAGTGGCACACAAAGTACAAACGCCTCCTGGTGGCCAAGTTCTCACTCTACTTCTACGATGTTCTCAGTCGACAAGCCCCACGTAGCGAGATGAAGCATCTAGCTTCAAAGGCATCGGTTGATTTCTTCGGAAAGTAAGTAAGCGGAGATGCGTGTTTGAAGTGGTCTTGACATTTCTCACAGGCATCCTTCTATCTCTGAAGATAACGATGTACCTTGTGGTCAGTCGGTGATTCATTGCATTGCTGTATTTGCTGTTACTAACACGTATGACTTGTGATCGACAGTGACATATGTTACATATGTGAATTTTGTAACATTAATTAACTGTACTGTTTACAGTATTGATGAAAGTTACAAATTACCGTAACAAATCTGGCACACATATTTGTGTGACCATATAGCTCTGAGTAATATTGGACATTCATATAATCTGCATTGCCTAATGAACAATAGATTTAAGACTTGCATTCAGATAGTTAACTGCTCATGCAAACTGGCCATTAGTAGTTACTAACTTAGACCTTACCCTGGAGCAATACTCCAAGGGCATCATAATTACCATTACAGTATTTTGATCACATATTTGTAACTACGGGCATCATAATTACCATTACAGTATTTTGATCACACATTTGTAACTACTGGCATCACAATTACTATTACAGTATTTTTATCACACATGTGTAACTAAGGGCATCACAATTACCATTACAGTATTTTTATCACACATTTGTAACTAAGGGCATCACAATTACCATTACAGTATTTTTATCACACATTTGTAACTAAGGGCAACACAATTACCATTATAGTATTTTTTATCACACATTTGTAACTAAGGGCATCACAATTACCATTACAGAATTGTTATCACACATTTGTAACTAAGGGCATCACAATTACCATTACGGTATTTTTATCACACACTTGTAACTAAGGGCATCACAATTACCATTACAGTATTTTTATCACACACTTGTAACTAAGGGCATCACAATTACCATTACAGTATTTTTATCACACATTTGTAACTAAGGGTATCACAATTACCATTACAGTATTTTTATCACACACTTGTAACTATGGGCATCACAATTACCATTACAGTATTGTTATCACACATTTGTAACTAAGGGCATCACAATTACCATTATAGTATTTTTTATCACACATTTGTAACTAAGGGCATCACAATTACCATTATAGTATTTTTTATCACACATTTGTAACTAAGGGCATCACAATTACCATTACAGTATTTTTATCACACATTTGTAACTAAGGGCATCACAATTACCATTACAGAATTGTTATCACACATTTGTAACTAAGGGCATCACAATTACCATTACAGTATTTTTTATCACACATTTGTAACTAAGGGCATCACAATTACATTACATAATTGTTATCACATATTTGTAACTAAGGGCATCACAATTACCATTACAGTATTTTTATCATACATTTGTAACTAAGGGCATCACACTTACCATTACAGTATTTTTATCACACATTTGTAACTGCTGGCATCACAATTACCTTTATAGTATTTTGTATCACACATTTGTAACTAAGGGCATCACAATTACCATTACAGTATTTTTATCACACATTTGTAACTAAGGGCATCACAATTACCATTACAGTATTTTTATCACACATTTGTAACTAAGGGCATCACAATTACCATTACAGTATTTTTATCACACATTCGTAACTAAGGGCATCACTATTACCATTACAGTATTTTTATCACACATTTGTAACTACTGGCATCACAATTACCATTACAGTATTTTTTATCACACATTTGTAACTACTGGCATCACAATTACCATAAAGTATTTTTTATCACACATTTGTAACAGTGGCTCCCTCTGGAGAATTTGATCTTAAATTTGTCAAAGTGGGGAATGTCTCTCCGTATAATTTGTTCACAAAAAAAGTGTACAGAGCGGTTGTCATTCCTTCACTACTGAAATGTGGACTGTGAACTAGCGCCATACCTAATCCTAACTCTAAACCACTTTCACATGAGCTGTCTGCAAAAGTTGCTGAAAATCAAGTGGCAGGACAAAGTACAAGACACCGAACTGCTCACCCAGGCTGGCTTGCCAAGTGTATATGCAATGCTGAAGCATACACAGCTGACGTGGGCTGGCCATGTAGTCAGAATGCCAGACATATGTCTGCCAAAGAAGATGCTCCAATGTGAGCTGGCAAGTGGGACCCGGTCTCGGGAGGGCAAAATAAACGTTATAAGGACACCCTAAAGGCAACCCTCAAGAACTTCAAATATGCACCATGACTGTTGGGAGAGATTGGCCTGTGAGGGACACACATGGCGCAGCGAAACAAAAGCGGGTGCTGTGTCCTTTTGCTTCGCGAAGGACGGACAACAACTTGTCCACAGAATAAATAACTACTTTTGTGTTTTTTGACATATATCACCATTTGGTAGACCAGTGATTCCAGGAAGAGATTGGACGTACAAAGAGGTGAGTTGACCTCAGAGCCGGAGAGGACATAGACTTACAGTGCTCCAACATTAGTGTATTAATATTCAGATGTGTACACTTGTATGTAAAGAATGTCTTGTTCTGGGTCGTTGTAGGATTGTGACATTCCAGAAGAAGGCAGACGCCTGCAACGTGTCCATAGTGTTTGACGTCACCGGGATGGAACACCTGTACAGGGGGGCAGGATACCGCCACCCCAAGTCATACACAGAACCTCCGAAGGGACTGGACAGCTTCCCAGCCATATTCAGTTACCCTGCTGTGAGTAGCAGTCGGACTACAGAGTAGTAGTCAGACTACAGATAACTCAGTTGAAACTAAGTCTTCCTCCTTGATCCCTGGCTTGGTGGCAGATACACCGCGTGGTCTTTTCCTCCTTCTCGATGAGTTGTTTCCATCTGTCATGATCCTCCTCAGCCTTGACTATCAAACCATCTTAACTGTACTCTTTGTCTTCTCTCTCTCCTTCTCTTTTCCTACCCGTCTCAGTCTGCTCTCAAGTAACTTTATTTTCAGGTGTTTCCTCATAATGATGTTGTAACCCATCTTCTTTCAATTGAAACTATGTAAAAATATATTTTCATCCAGTCAGTTTGACCAAAATATGTACTTTTTAGTCGCTCTGTGTTTGAATCAGCTTCATTAATGATGGTTTGTTTGATCGGTTGAGTCCTACTTGCTTGGAGATTTCTCTCAGGGAAGTGGTATTTGGGCAGTTCCAAGATTATCCTACAAGTGTTTCGTTTTAATATGTCCAGATACAAATCACATGTGTACATTAATCCACCGTGTCTCCAGGTAATCAAGTGGATATTTTATACTATGAACTCAGGCTAAATATGCATATTAAATTACTTATTTTAACAGTTTATGATCATTCAACACACACACACATATATATATATATATTTATACATCTACGCATATACTTTGTTATATATTTTTATATCTCTAGCATTGTAATTGTATATATGTAGTCCTACTAGACGTACACAGTATCATGAACAAACTACATTTAAAATACATTTGTAAATACTCATGTACTTGCTGACATGAAAGGTATATTGCTGACATATGAAAGGTATATTTTGAAGGACTTGTCATGTGTCAAGTGGATGTGATCTGTTGTTGACAGGAGAGAGAGGAGAGACACTGGCCGAGTGTCATCAGCATCCTCACAGACCGTGCTGACGAGTTGTCAACACTGGAGAAGATCGTGTATTTCTCTGATGAGGTAAGTGCCTCTTGTTGCTGTTCTTGTTATTTAGTAATTTTATAATCTACTACAATTCCATTGTTTCTTGAGAGTTACATTGTTGATGCTTTTTGTGGTAATTGGCCTGTGCATCACGTGACATGTTGCCTAGCAAAAGCTCCTTCAAGTCATCATAAAATGGAAACCAAACACGTGGTGTCTTCATGCATTCCATCGTATATTTTGTTGAAATTCGGGCCACATAATTTTTTTCGTTATGACGAGAACAAAAGGCAAAGTTTCTAAATGTGACAACTGTATGCGGGAATGTTTGACAACTGATATGTCAGCAGTGGTAATGTAATTCACGTATATAATTGTTATCAACATTGGTGGCAAAAGTAGAGCTGGATGGAGGTCACGCACAAAATGTTGATTGGGACTTACTGGATACATAAATTCATAAACAGCTGATCACAGTTAAACTGCTAAAATGTGTTTATAGACTGAGATCAACAGCTCTGGGATAGAATGGCATTTAGCCTCATGGGGATCTTTGTGTTACCTTAGAATAGGCACCAGATGTATGGGACAAAGGCTTTAGTCTCTCTCTAGAAAGACACAGGCAAGATGGAGTAAATGAAAATGTCCAAGTTTCAATTCAAAATGGAATTGACAGTCTGATGTGATACTCCCAAGCTGCCATGCCGTCGTGAAATATAAAACACCTACTTCAGATGTCAGTGGGCACGCTGCGTAGGTGTTTACTTACGGGAGAGATCTGGAGAACTTCTCGGGGCTATTCTGTTAGTGTCTGAAAAAGTCTGTCACAAATGGAATGACCATTTCTCTTCACTGCAAAGGCAAATAGAATATAACTTTCAGGCACTTGGGCTGTAGGTGTGATGGGTGCGTATGTCCCACCCCCACTTTGGCAAGAGATCCGCTTGAGAGAAAAAAGCTTAGCTGGATGATTCTAAGGGGTGCAGTTGGAGCATGTTTGTTAGCCTCAATGGGATGCAGTTTGAGGTTGAAGGGGGGTTGCAGTTGGAGGTTTTTTGGGTGCGCCAAAGCGTGCAGATGGAGGTTTTGTGGGAGCCTCAGGGGGAATGCAGTTGGAGGTTATTTTGGGAAACATAAAATGCAGTTGGAGGTTCAAGGGGGCTTGGGGGTTGGAGGTTTTTAGGAGTCTCAAGAGGGTGCAGTTGGATATCTTAAGGGGGGTTCTGTTGAAGGTTTTTTGGGAGCCTGCAGACAAAAATTAAATCCCCTCCCAAATCAACCATGCTATGGGTCTTAACTTTCTTTAGAAATCTGTCCCTTCCACACGAGTCTTGTTGTATCTTCATTTTAGCATACCTTAAATTGGTTACCTCTCTCCTTGGACAGTATATGGCGCCTCCTCATTGTCGATGAATTAAATACAGTGTTGCTACTGGTTTGTTGCAGCGTCTACAGTGTACATATTTCCTGACGAGAGTGGAGCCGCGTATGACGTTTGTTGTCATCTTTGAGCAGAAGAAGTCTGAACGTGACAGTTTTGTCAACAACTTCCTCATTGACATTTGTGTCCATCTGCGCTGTACTAAATTGTTGATGTCATTGAAGCCTGGCTCAAAGTGACGTCAGTTGGATTGTAGCCATGAACACAAAATCTATAAATATCTGTACAGTAATTGTGGATTGCATGTCTTTGCATGATTAAGAAACGTTAAATGCAACATCCAACAAAAGATTTTTATTGGTACATAAAATGTATTTAACACCAGTTAGTAAATGCAGAAATATGATCAGCAGTCTGATTATATTCTTGATTAATACATATTATTATGTTAGGTAAGTATTGTGATAATACCAAATTTAGGATTACGTGTCAAACATAACCGTTCAAAGAAGAGAGTGTATAACCAGTTAATTGTATGCATGGTCATAGTTGTGTTAATTAAATCAGTCATAACAGATATTTTTTCCTAACATGTTTAATGGTTGTTTATGTATGGTCGGTCATCAAATGAGCCCACCATTTTGTGGAGTGCAAGAGAGAGATTTCAATGTGACTAAAACAGGTGTTCGGTGTGACATCTTGCTTATCCTTTACATATGTTCTGTGGAGGTGCAAACGAACGTCATTTACTACATTAAACCTTTACAGTGTGTCCTCTTGAACGTATTTCTACAGACTATTGTGCCTGTTACTACATTCATTCCTTTAGTAGTGACCATTTTGTTGGTATGAATCTTTTTACAGCATTTAAATGCCCACATTCTGGGTCAAAGTAAAAACACGATGAAAGTGGTCCAGTTGTGATAATGGGGGGCGGTAGCAAAAATGTGACAACAAATTATTAAAATAGAACGGAACTGCTTCACCTCAAGCAGAACTCTTGCCTCGACGGGGGTGGTGCATATGCAGCACCATTGCATTTTGGCCCCAACCTGCACATGCACGCACACACACACACACACAAACACACACACACACACACATACATTCACGTCAACGCATAATTATGTACCATCATTTGCAAAAGATCATTGTTTATCAATTATATTGGCATGCATGACTATGGAGTGGAGACCGTAACGTGCTGCTACCTATCGAATGAGTTACAACTAAAGACACCTGCGAGGAACAACTTAAGAGCTACCGCAATCTCCAGCAGGGCATCTCATTGCTCAACTATAAATCTATAATCATACTTCCGGATAAACCAAGGAATGAATATGTATGCCAAATTATCTGTCCTCTACCTTACGCCCACCCATGGAAAATCAAACAAAGAACAGCAGTTATGATCATTAAATTATTAGAGGTGCCAATCCGTCTGTTGACACATTTTCCAGTTCGTTCCAGCTCTAAAACAGAGCAACCTCTCCAAACGGAACTGCTTAACCTTTTAAATTAAGAACTGAACCGCTTGTTTCGTCGCATCATCTCTCAACTTCCCGGTGCGGTATTAACTTGCTGCAGTTACTAACTCCTTCAATTCAGGTTTTCGGTGTCGCGTAGTCAACGTCTCTTTTCTTAAAATGTTTAACTGATATTTCTGTCTTCCACTTCCCCGAGTCCGAAACCTGATTTCTTCCGAGCGTTTTAGAATCAACCATACGAATAAAGACATCTCGCAAAATCATGCGACCTTTCCGCAACATCCTGGATAACGAAGCTCTCATATCAATGGTTACTGTCGACGATCTCCAAGGAGAAGACCACTGTGATACATTTAGTGATATTTTGCCGACCCAACCTTACCGACTCTTTTGCGACGCCTGCATGTTTGTGCGCGCCGTTTGGCATAGATGTACCAATACACGTGAAGATACTTCATCGTAGTAACGTGAGAAGACAGTTACTAGTCATGTGACTCTCTCCCACAAATGACTTCACCGCGATGACGTATGCATTAATATTATAATATGTGTGTGGGGGGGGGGCGTGTGTGTGTGTGTTTGGAGTAGGAATATGCTGACTAATCGGGAGGCTGATACTCACCAAAAACCTCCCATTGCCACCTTTTAGTTGCTCTAAAACACATTGATGCTCTCCATGAACCTTCTTTTGTACCCCCTTGAGGCTCACCGTACACCACCAATTACACCCCTATCCCCGATGATCTCCAAAAAGCCTACATTGCGGCTCTCCGAAATCCTCCATTTGTACCCCCTGATGCATATTAAAAATCTCCAATAACACCCCAAAATGTACCCATACCGTATATATAACCAGCCCCCATTCAATATAATGTCCCCAAGTCACACACACACACACACACACACACACACACACACACACACACACACACACACACACACACACACACACACACACACACACACACACACACACACACACACACACACACACACACCAAACACAATTGTTTCCAGTGTTTTGTCTGTCTGTCAACTGTCACAAGTCCCACTGAAGCCGGTGTCCCTCTCGGTGGTGTCTGTTATTGTGGCAGCCAAACAAGTCCCACTGAGACCGGGATCCCTCGGGGTCCCTCGGGCGTCCTCTTCTACGAGGGCCCTCGGGTTTCCAAAGCAGAACTTGGTTGGCCATTTCATCGTTGCGCATCACATGCCCTGCCAGACGTAGACGTCGTTGCCTCGCTGTGGTGGAGATCCTTGGTAGACTACCATACAGATTCTTGTTAGTGACGTGTTCGCGCCAGGACACACTTAAGGTTTACTTAGCAAGCTTGTGTATGAGCCGCCAATTTTTTTCTCACGTGTCGTAGCTGCTATGATTACGTAAACACAATGCCCTCCACTCGCCTGCTCGTAATATGTCCTCTTAGAAAAGACAGTTGTGCACTTTCGACTTGAAGTTCCGGAAGAGTTGACCCGTGTCGACCCGCATGTTGTTCACGCCGTCTGCCCCGCCTCGGCTCATGCGTCGTGACTTGGCGGCGACCTTAGGGAAAACCCAGCACGGTGGTTATACTGGCTGTTGTAAAACTCGCGTGACTGCTGAATTGTCACTCATCGACACAGTCAATGAACGACAGACTTAAGCCATTTTAATAATTTCGATTTGAACGAGTTACATATCCAGAGAGGCTCTCAGGTTAAACGCAGAGGTAGGTGAAATATTATCTAAACATAACATGACGTAACAGGGATAAACTACTGTTCGATGGACGGGGGTTGTTCAAGTATGGTGAGAGGGTATAATTGGCTAACTCTGCTTTGTTTTATATGGAGGATTACGTTTTTTGTGTTCAGTATTTTGACCATATGGCATTACCGTGTCCCACTGCCTGACGTGCATTGGTGTTGAACACACGGACATGCGCACGCGCGCCCGCGCACACACACGCACACGGTTTTAAAGATAAATAGCCACCCGACACAACACATACAGGAGTAAACACAAAAAGGACTCCCGAGCGTCACCGGCCTGTAGTGTGTTAAGGCTATGCAACTTCATATTGCAATGGAATCGTAAAATATACGTGCACAAAACATAGGGCATCGTGGATTCCGCTACTATGCAATTCGTCTGTTTACATTGTCGTTCGCGCGGAGCATGCTTGTACCAGCGTGTATTCCCACGGACCCACACTGATTCTTTCACTGATTCGTTCACTGATTCGTTCACTGATTCTTTTTATGCATCCATTCATTTGATAAATGTCTTAACAAGTATTGTAAGCAAGTGGAAATTCAGTCCTTAGGATGATCAACGTGCTTTACACTTTATTCCCTGGCAGACCTGTTCAATCGAACACCAACTCAACTTCTCTTGGAAGGATTCAGCAACGCTGCAGTTCATGCGCGAAGAGTATTCGAACAAAAATATCCTCCACTGTCTATTGCCAGGTACTCATTCATACAGCTGAATGAACTAGATCAACGTAGAGTAAACGAAGGTCCTCAAGGTTCGACACGGCAACATATAATTCGAACCACTGTTCTCTCTAATGAGAGTCCTATGCTCTGTCACCGCGCCAGTGCGCTGCGCCAGATGGGTTAAAATCGTATCAAAGGGGACATAACCCACGTGATCAACTGACATCCTTCAAATATTGGCTATGTTATTAATCAGTTAACAGAAGACAATATATTACTTAGTTGGAAGAAAAATATGTTGAAATAATAAAAAATCAAAACCATAGTAATAACTGTCGTATGTACGCGTCATTGTTTCAGTATGGTTTATGGAACTTATTATTAAGATGAAATAAGAATTGTTGTCAATACTTTACGAAAGCATTTCACTGTTTCCTGCCAGAGTGATTTGAAACAATTTGGGTGATTACTAGACGTGGATGTGAATAAATACGAAAATCCCTGCTTTAATACGTCATCGACATGATTATTAGCCACGCACTACTCTCTGTAGATTGAGAGACGCAATTTACCTATTTAGATTGAGAGATGTTGATGTGAAATGTTATTGACAATCTTAGATGACTAACTATTTATTTTTGAATGATACGATTTGATATTATTCAGCTGAAGACTTCGTTTTGGTCATTCGCACAAAGAAGGAAAACAATTAAAAAAAATGACGCTGTTACTTGTAGTGGTAGAAATAGTCTACATCAACGATAATCCGAAGAAGCCATCATGGTTTATTTCCATTTGGACCACTTGGAATACTGTTTTACACGGTTTCCATTGTTTCATCTCACGCTTCACTACAAATCAGTTAAGAACGGCTCATTTAACTTGATTCCTCCAAAGAATATTAAACATAAAATAGTTCGTTATAAAGTCATGTGGTTGTAATTAAAACGTGTACCTCGTTGATTTTAGGGTTTTCGGTAGACATTTGTTGCGACTGATCACCCAGATGACCATGCTATTGAAGGCGATTCTGCTGGTTGTCATATGTGGATTGGTAAGGAATTTATGTTGACCTACGCAATAAAAGTGTGTGTAACAATGGTCGAGTGCTGAAAAGGAGCCACATTCAGATACAATTATCTAGCAATTTGTAAAATGCGCACTGTTTTCGTGTTGTTATTTGGGAAACATATTTTATTTGAATTTTATCAGCTAATTCTCAAATTCGCCTCTTTGTATTTAATTTTCATTCGCGTCCTTTCTTCCTTGGCCTCTGCCAATCTGTTGGCGATACAATAAAACACACGCAGGTGGTTATTTACAGTTATTTTCTTTTTCTCTGAATTGACTGGTCAGCCATTCTCCAGGGGCGCCACAATGGAATTCTGTTTCTGAGTTATCAGAAAATTCTGATCTGCTGCAAAGAATATCGTAGTTGGCGACAGCCGAAATTAAATGGTCACGGGAACGAGCTTAAGCTTAACACTATACTGTAGCCGTGGTAGTCGCTGCCGTTTGTTTGTGTATTATATTAAAGCTGTTATCGAGTGCATGTGTGGGCGCGCGCGTGTGTGTGTGTGTGTGTGTGTGTGGGCGCGCGCGCGCGCGCGTGTGTGTGTGTGTGTGTGTGTGTGTGTGTGTGTGTGTGTGTGTGTGTGTGTGTGTGTGTGTGTGTGTGTGTGTGTGCGTGCGTAAGTGTATGTGTGTATGTGTTTGTGTGTGCGCGCGCGAGTGTGTGTGTCTGCGCGCGTGCTCGTGCGTGTGCGTGTGTGAGACAGATAGAGTGTGTGAGCGTGCAAGTCAGCCAGCGTGCATGTGTGCGTGCGTGCGTGCATGCGTGCGTACGTGCGTGCGTGCGTGCGTGCGTGAATTGATACGTTTACGTCGTAAGTAGTAAACATGGAAGTAGTGGCATACGCCCGCTATAGACGACGTTACATTGACCTGGGCTTAGTCACGCATGATTGCTGCTGTAAGAGATAAACACATTGGTGTCAGTGTATGACAAGTTATTATTTGACATTATTCATTATAAGAAATGAGCCTGTGTTTGTTCAGGTTGGCACTTCGTTGGCAGACCTTTCCCCGAAGGGTTGTTTCTTTGAGACACTGAAGCTCGATGCTCTTGTAGACCGATGTTTTGATCATGTCGACAATAAAACGCAACATTTAGACAAGGAATACGCACTCGTCGGGACAAACTGCATCATTAAGTATGTCTTGTATCTCCGAACTCTTTAAAGCTGTTTCGCTGACAATCAAACTTCTCTAGTATCCACGACGATTTTGTTTAGATTGGTTATTTACTATTGACTCAACCATCGGAAAATTGAATACATTATTGTTGACTTCTGTCGGAATTCGGGAACAAGTGAAACAAACAAATACATTATTTCGATGATTTTCACTTAGGTAATCAATCTTTTTAAATGTCTTTCAGGCATTGCATATTGAACATCAACGAAATAGAACCGCATTGAGCTAAACGAACTGAAAGTGGGTGAAATATAAATAAAACAATTTGTTTAGTTTTGAGACAATTTATCTTTATCAATTTAAGCGGGCGAATTGTGTCTTGACGTCAAATGATCCTTTGCAACAATTTAGCAGAAGCAACATTTTTTTATTTTCAGGTGCAAACACGGAGAGGGCGTAAGTTACCGCCTATGTGACAGTGGTGGCTACTGGAATGGCCCAGTACTAAAGTGTGTCGGTGCGTAAAACCTTATGCTTGTTCTTACAATAACGTATCACGTTTTGCTTACATTGCTACCATCGTTGCTTACAAAAGTACAATGAAGTGAATAAGTCGGTAGAAACGAGGAAATATAGTCGATTTCGGGGTCATTCACAGTTGCCGACATTTAGCTATTCGCACAAAGCGTACGAAGAGGGGAGGGGGTCTATGCCCGCCTACTAACTATTAAAAACGCAGTCGTATGTGAATTGCACAACCATTGACAATGCAACTGTAAATAACTGTTTGTATACATGGCAATGGTGGCTGTTATTAGACGATTACATGTCTTATAATTAGTTCGCGTGAATATCAGTACCTTGAGCAAGTTCGTTTACTCTACGTTGCTCCAGTTCAATCAGCTGTATGAATGAGTACCTTGCCAGATACAGAGGTTGATATTTGTTTACGAATAGTTTTCGCGCATTAATTGCAGCATGTCCCAGATAAGTCAAAGTGATGTTCGATTGAACTGGTCTGCCAGGGATTAAAGTGTAACGCGCTGTAATGTAACTGCGCTATATAAGAGTTTACATTTGTTTTAATATGGGTATAATTAACAACAGCTTTCCAGTTGACTCACAACGCTTCTCGGCCGGACCCCCGTTATCTCACACGTCTTCCAATTAGGACAATTATCAACATGTGTGTATATGTGTGTGTGCGCGCACGTCTGCTTGTGTGTGTGTGCATGCGTGCGTGCGTGCTTGCGTGCGTGCATGGGTGTATATTTATATATATATGCATGTTTGCATGTATTCATGTATGCATGTATTCATGCATGCATGTATGCATGTATTCATGTATTCATGTATTCATGCATTCATGTATGCATGTATTCATGTATGCCTCTATGCATGTATATATGAACGTATGCATGTATGTATATATGTGTGTATATACGTATATTTTCCGTCGCGTGAATATCAGCCGGTCCAACCGTTGTATAATGTGAAGTATGCACTGAATTAGAAGATCCTATTGTCATACTGAATATCTTTATTTACAGGCAAACACGATGCAAATCGGGACGTTAGGCGTCGTCAAAAGAAATCATTTTGGTGGAATAGAAGTAGCGCACCCGGTAACAAACTTACTGCTCGGCGCATCACATGATATTCACAGCAACTTTCTTTAGAAAACATGCTTGGCATGACTTTAGTTAGGCCTTATCATTGGACTACATTATGCCGGCTAATTTTGTGCAAACAACTGACTAACGTTGCCGAACCGTTTTTAAGAACTAGACATCTCTTTGTTCAACCAGCATAATTTACGAATCGATGATAATCAATATGTCTTTGTACTTAATTACGTTAATCTGTGTTATTAATTTATTTCTACTTTTCTCAATGTCGGTTCACAATCAATCAATCAATCACATTGATTGTGAACCGACATTGAGAAAAGTAGAAATAAATTTGATGATGGGTGGCAGTGTGCTTCATTTAATACGCCTTTAATAGACAGTTTGTTTCAGCTGTACGATCGAAGCTCCGACCGTATCGGAACAATTAACGTGTAGCCAATAAGCTCAATTGATCTCATTCGTAGCAGCAATGCCGTTTCAGCTATACGTTTGAAATGGTGCGATTTTGCCAGTTTAGTGAAGTACGTTTCTAAGCCGTCGACCATGTTATGCCTGATTGATTTTCTACGAGCGAGCGCCTTGACTCGCTCTACGTTAATTGCAGTTGAATAAACTAGTGTTTCTCTGTCCTGTTATGTTATGCTTATTATTGGATATCTACCTTACATCGTCTATAAAACGAAACCATACATGTTGTGAAATAACATCAAAAACTATAAGTAGCGTAGTCACTTATGGGCGTTATTCTATACGTATTTACGTATACGTATCTAGACACGAAACTTATGGAGAACATGTGACTCGCACATTCTGCTGAAGTCAGTGATTATAAGTGACGGAATTAACAATACGTAGGGCGAAACACTTATAGATGAAACTGTCTATTATATGCGTGGCGTACGCACTAACTCGCTCGTTGTTGCTAAAGCTCCAGTGAGGTGTAACCGACCAGCAGCCCCGAGTCATGGCGCCGTCCTGGGGACTGTCGAAAGATACGGAAACGGAGAGGTCGTGAAATACTCGTGCGACACGGGGTTCCTCTTGACAGCAGGAAGTCGTGAACGCACCTGCAGAAGGAGCGGCTGGACCGGCGAGAAACCTATCTGCACATGTAAGTCTACCAGGTGGCGCATGACGTGGTAGCAACACTACTAGTATTAACAATAAAGTAATTTCGTTGAAAACCAAATTCAGAGGTACATCAAAATACAATCATAAAACACACAAGGAGTATTTAAGTAGGTTAATAATGGATGAATTAGTTGAGGAGCTAAAGTGGATAGGCAAGGACAATGTTAACTGACGGCTGAATTTTTTTATATTTTCAACTGATCTATCACCAAGATGCAGCAAATTTAAAAGAAAAGGCGCCGCAACAGAAAAAGGCACAACGTTAACCAGAAATGAAATGTTGTTTACATAAAAGTGCTACTTCACATTATGATAATAACAATTATATCAACGAAAAATCCTAATATATCTTTGCTGGTGTACACTTGTAATATCGTCATTGTTAATATTTCATTGTTAGGAATTTGCCAATTTTTTGAATTGCTCGGAAACAAATTGTTTATAAAGAGAGAGGGAATGCATACATGCATATATGCGTGTATATTTGCAAGATCCGACCGACCGACCGACCGACCGACCGACCGACCGACCGACCGACCGACCGACCGACCGACCGACCGACCGACCGACCGACCGACCGACCGACCGACCGACCGACATTTACATATGCACACGCTCACGTGCACACGCGCACACACGCACACACGCACACACGCACACGCGCACACGCGCACACGCACACGCCCATGCACACATTAGTATTAGTATACATCCACCTGTTGCAAGTGGCCACGTGTCATCGACCATCAGCCCCGTCCAACGGCTACATCTCGTCGGGGTCTGGCTACACGTACGGGGACGTTGTCAGATACTACTGCAACACTGGCTACACGTTGACGGGAGCCTCTTCTCGCACTTGTAGATACGACTACTGGACCGGAACCAGGCCCGGTTGCTCAAGTAAGATCCCGGCTGTCTTGCAGTGCAGTTTATCAAATGAAAAATGCATTTCGATAGCTTGCTTGCATTTATCTTGTCGTCAGCGTGATATAATATTATATCTAGTATTCCTTACAACGTGCTAGCTCGTTTTTTAAACAGATGCGTTATTTAACTTATCGGACAAAACGTTACATTATTTTTATATTGCAATTGTTGCTACAATAGTATCATTAGTTTTACGTACGATGCATCTGTTTAACTGTCCGAATTCACTCGGTATCGAATTGGCCGAATGTTCTCACACGCGCAAGCACACGCCACACATACCCTCACCCACACACTCAGGCACGCAAACACGTACTGTCTCACACACACATACGCACACACGCACGCACACGCACGCACACTCACACAACGGGTTTATAACATATCTCTATTGCTAGGGGTCACATGTGGCAGACTCTCAGATCCGTACAACGGGGACGTGTCGCAGTCTGGCTACGATTACGGAAGTCTTGCCTCGTACTCGTGCGACACGGGGTACACCTTGACAGGACGCTCCAGCCGCACTTGTGACAGCAACGGCCACTGGAGTGGGAACACACCAAGTTGCACACGTAGGTTTCAAACACTTTGAGGAGACATGCATTACCCCGACTACACTCAAAGCTATTTGTTCTTGACATTATAGTAGTAGTAACTATGCTACGGAATGAGCATAATCAGCTATGGACGAACCAACTTGTATATTTACCTGTTCTGAGAAATGTAGGCCCTTATTATAATTACGCGTGTAATTACTCTACATAGTTCAATCAATCTACATCCCCCTCCACAGGTTAGTGTCGATGTCGATCATAAGATTAATAGGCGTCGGAACTGAGGGGGTGGGGAGGCGTGGATGCTCAGTCCCCTATTGAGAGTGGAGGGCTTAGCACCCAAATATTGTATAGCTTTTGACGATTTTTGGAGAACGACGTTCAAGTTGCTACTGACCTTTGGGTGGTCTGCATGACGCATGCACGCATGTACACATGCCCGGAAACACGCATGCCCGCAAACATGAACTCGCACACACACACGCACGTGCGCGCGCACACACACACGCATACACGCGCGTGCTCGCATACACACACACACACACACAAACACTCGCACGCATGCACACATACACACACACATGCACAAACACACACACACACACACACACACACACACACACACACACACACACACACACACACACACACACACACACACACACACACACACACACACACACACACACAACACACACACACACACCTTGACTTTCTCTTTCTGTTGCAAGGTATATCGTGTGGTCGTCCATCAGCTCCGGCCCACGGATCAATCTCCGGGTATCGTTACCAGTTTGGAGACGTTATCAGGTACTCTTGTCGATCCGATTACACGTTGACGGGCGGAAGTACATCCCGTAGGTGCACCGTCAGTGGCAGTGTTGGCTACTGGACCGGTAGCAAGCCTTCTTGTGTGTGTGAGTACGACATTTAGTCACAAGTAATGCTTTTTATCAACTATAATTACACTTTTGGATATGACTTCTAAGGGCGCAAACAGTTTTTTGTCCATTCCTACCAAGAACGTCACTGCACATATCAGCACGCCAGTCTTATTCCTCCTAAACGGTGCTCCTAGTGTGTATTCGTGATAAAATTTGGAAAATATATCCTTAACTCCTAATGAGTAAACAATTATCTTAGCGTATCAGTGTTCGGGTTTGTAAATATTTGCCCCGCAACGTGAGAGCTATATCCTAATCTGTATCATTTAGTGTCAATATTTAAAGAGGTGTTGTCCATACAGTTTGATTACAAATCGTCTTATACAGTATAAACTATATCATACAGAATACGTAAACTATATCATACAGAATACGTAAACTATATGTTGTCTACGTACGAAACGTCCAAATATGTTTAAACGATGCAGAAACAACTTTTGAATTCAACAGTTCGTTGTTAACAAAAATCGCCGAGCTGTCATTCAAATCTGCGAATCGCAAGCTCGAATATAACTCAAATACAGTTTGTGACCTGACAGAGGACGTGCCTTTGAAAGCGGCGCGCTGTCTTGTAAACAAACCGTTTCCTCTCGAAACAATTAAATTGCAACAATAAGAATTAATGGCTCGTTAAACACACATGGGTGGCCAGTTATTATTGGGTGTAGCTTATATTGCATTACATTGTTTTACGATACCATGAAGATCTCCTTCCAAAGCTCCAATCTCCAGATGGCATGTGGACAAGGAGCTTTTAGTTTATCGAGTTTCCAAACTGCCCTTATACGATCTGTCAACTCTGTTTTATACATACTATTGTTCAATCATCTAGAATTCACACAATCATCATATACTTATTCCGTGTAAGTAGTTGGCTTGTTAATTGCTATGTCGTCGTCACTTTCAAATGCTGGTGTTTCTTAATTTATTCTGCAGTATTTTGTATACAGGCACTGTATTTCCTATTTTATCAACTTTATTGTATTTGGGTAGTCAGATATGGTACTTAGCGGGGATCCATGCACTGCAGGTAACAATGGAGTGATTATTGTCATTGTTTTAGTTTCGAATACTTGTCGAAGCAATCCTTGTCAACACGTAGCGACGTGTGTTAACGGGTTAAACCGTTACCGCTGCAGATGTACACACGGCTGGGTCGGAACGAACTGCGAAGTTGGTGGGTGAACACAGACATATTACACATTTGACTGTTATCATTATCCATATTACATTAGACTAACGTTTGAACAATTAAAAATAGTCATTCATTAATGTTGTGTGCGTGCGTACGTAAGTGCTTGCTTGCGTGTGTGCGTGTGTGTGTGTGTGTGTGTGTGTGTGTGTGTGTGTGTGTGTGTGTGTGTGTGTGTGTGTGTGTGTGTGTGTGTGTGTGTGTGTGTGTGTGTGTGTGTGTGTGTGTGTGTGTGTGTGTGTGTGTGTGTGTGTGTGTGTGTGTGTGTGTGTGTGTGTGTGTGTGTGTGTGTGTGTGTGTGTGTGTGTGTGAGTGTGTGTGTGCGTGTGTGTGTGTGTTTGTGTGCAGTAATAATGTGTTGTTGTTTTATTCCATCTTAGGTGTATGCATGTTAAGGAAACTGTCTATGTTACTAATATCCGCCTAAGCTCTGTCTTAGTATAATCCTGGTGGCTACAGCGATGGCCGATAACACAGGGTCTCTCTTGTTTTAACAAGGTCTCTTGAAGCTGTAAGTTATTGTTATTTATTTGTTTTTTATTATTCTATGTTTATCGTCGTGAATTCTATGACTGCTGTGAAGAACAAAACTTGTCTATGTTACAGAAAAGATAATATAACTTACAATCGCAATCTTCTGTTCTTAGATATACTTCCACCCGTCATGAATAACTGTCCGGCGAACAAGACGCACTACATTTCTACGCCGGCAGTGACGTTGAACTGGACAGCGCCCACTTTCTCTGATCCGACCATTCGAGTCTCGAGCAATTATCGTTTCAACAATGCAACCTTCCCGTGGGGTGAATTCTTCATCCAGTACGTGGCAACGAAACCATCGAACGGCCTGCGATCTGAATGTCTCTTCACGGAGTCAATCTATCGTAAGTCACACTCAATTATGTATGTGTCAGTCTGATATAATGTTGGCTATACAATTCTTTATACCATATAAAGTAACACCTTAGGCTTTAGACACCTGCGATGGTGGCGTAACGTATAAGACTGCGTAATCCGACTCAAGAAAGAAGTATGGGTTTACCCTTGGACTCCATTACGGATCACACTAAATGCAAACACTATTGCGACTTCAACACGGTACGTAAACCATTGCTGAAAGGTGACGTGGGTCTGCGATGGGGGCACAACATGTGTGACTTCAACATGGCACACGAACCATTGCTGAAAGGTGACGTGGGTCTGCGATGGGGCACAACATGTGTGACTTCAACACGGTACGTAAACCAATGCTGAAAGGTGACGTGGGTCTGCGATGGGGGCACAACATGTGTGATTTCAACACGGTACGTCAACCATTGCTGAATGGTGACGTGGGTCTGCGATGGGGGCACAACATGTGTGACTTCAACACGGTACGTAAACCAATGCTGAAAGGTGACGTGGGTCTGCGATGGAGGCACAATATGTGTGACTTCAACACGGTACGTAAACCATTGCTGAAAGGTGACGTGGGTCTGCGATGGGGGCACAACATGTGTGACTTCAACACGGTACGTAAACCATTGCTGAAAGGTGACGTGGGTCTGCGATGGGGGCACAACATGTGTGACTTCAACACGGTACGTAAACCATTGCTGAAAGGTGACGTGGGTCTGCGATGGGGGCACAACATGTACGACTTCAACACGGTACGTAAACCATTGCTGAAAGGTGACGTGGGTCTAAGATGGGGGCACAACATGTGTGACTTCAACACGGTACGTAAACCATTGCTGAAAGGTGACGTGGGTCTGCGATGGGGGCACAACATGTGTGACTTCAACACGGTACGTAAACCATTGCTGAAAGGTGACGTGGGTCTGCGATGGGGGCACAATATGTGTGACTTCGTAAAAGAAATCAAATTAGATATATGGTTTGACGCTGATAGTTTACATGGCTTTTGCGTAGAGATGAACATCGTAAGTCAACACACATACTGCAATGTAGTAGTTATTGTAGTGTAGCCAACAGTACACACCTAGTGGAGTCATACGTAGTTTCGCCTATGCTCAAGCTCAGCCACAAAAGAGATTCATTCACGACAGGACACTATCATACACATATACTTATGCACACACACACACACACACACACACACACACACACACACACACACACACACACACACACACACACACACACACACACACACACACACACACACACACACACACACACACACACACACACACTCACTCACACACACACACACTCACACACACACACACACACACACACACACACACACACACACACACACACACACACACACACACACACACACCCACTCCTTTTACACATACACACACACACACACACACACACACACACACACTCACACACACACACACTCACACACACACACACACACACACACACACACACACACACACACACACACACACACACACACACACACACACACACACACACACACACACACACACACACTCACACACACATGCGTGCGTGCGCACGCACACTCGCACACAAGCTCGCGCATCCAGCCACGCACGCGCGCACGCACGTATATACTCGTAGGCAATCACCCACGTACGTATGCACGCACACACCCACACATTCATGCCATCACACACATTCACATGCACGCACATACGCACGCACACAAACGCACAGACACACACGCGCGGAGCGAGCACGCACATATAGAGGGATGAATTGAGGGAGGGAGGGAGGGAGGGGGAGGGAGAGGAGGGAGGGAGGTAAGGACTTCTGAAGACGGAATTTTCTGTGGAAACTGTGGTTACATAACTTTTAATCGTCCCCCTCTTCGTCTTCAGCCCATCCGTGTGAGCCGCTGGTCGCCCCGGACCACGGCGCCGTCGCCTGCAACGGCTGGAACGGAAGGTTCGGAGAAGTGTGCACCGTGCTGTGTCAGCAAACCCGGGATCTACCCCTGGGGGAAGACATCGCAACCGTGTACGTGTGCGGGGCATCCGGGCAGTGGATACCGAAGATGGACACCAGCGCTTGCTCAGGTAGCGACACAGGTTCTTCTTGAGTGTACGTCAGGTTGCGTGAATCTGGTTAATACGTACTACCAAAAATAGATAAGGGAGCGAAAAATGAGCAATTGTCAAACACGTTCCAAAAACGCCTTTTGAACGACTGCTAGTACCTTTACGGTTCGTCGTATCCCAACAATATTGATGTCGTTTGAAAGTTTAAGCTTTCTGCTATTCAAACATATAAATGGTTTCCTGATAATCATTCCTAAAATTAACTAAAAACGGACCTATAACCGGGCCCGTTCCGGTGTCTTAGACACTGCGAACGATGTTGTTTCGTCGACACAGTTCACCAATCTACCGATTGAGGTACCACTATCTGATTTCATGGTATAAGCTCCACCCACTTTCAAGATATAGAGATATATCAGTTTCGCTGCGATCAAAGCAGATCAATTTCGCCGCGGTTTAAAAGTGGGTGGAGCTTATAACATGAAATCAAGAAATGGTAAAGTGCGCATGTCTGAACAAATGAGGAAAACAGCGCCGCAATCGGAAGATTAGTGTACTGAGTACCCGCCGCCAACATCGTTCGGAACCGTATAATAACAAAAGTGCATCCTTTCAAATGATACCAAGATCGTCGGGACAGGACGAGCCGTGAGGGTGCTAGCGATCGTAGAATTTCATGTTTTGGACGTTTTCTGAGTTCGCTCGCTTATCTATTTTTGGTACTACCTATAATTGTTCGTTGATGCTTAAAATCCCACCCGTGAAATATTCAGTGTTTTCAATCTGTACTTTTGGTCAAATATGACACGCTATATACAAACGCGAACCACGAGTGTTCTATTTATATTGCTTTAAATCTGTATCCTGTACGTATTCTTCAGTTTTTTCTACGCATTCGTTTTAGTCACCATAGGCTACATTGTATTGAAACTAATACAAACTCTTTAAATGATATGCTGTTTCCCTTCCTCTTGATTTACACGCATTCACTCGTTGTTTGCATAAACATTGTCATATCCTGGACTATCTCCCTCGTGTACGTCGTGTAGTTAAAGGGATTAATTTTCAATGTTTTATAGATTCACAAAATACCATACACATATGGTTTTGTCTATAACGTCTCCTGATTCAAATGCCAAAATATTAATATATAAAGCGCCACTCATCGCATATCTAATCTGAAGTATCTTGTCTCTTGCGCCAGAGCGGTACCTGAGCGAGAGCGGCGGGACGGAGAGACTCCAGCACCACTACTACAGCGGCGACTGCGACGACCGGCGAATGGAGATAGGCGAGAAATACATCGCGATACTGAAGACGTCGCCCATGCGCGAGATGTGCACGAGCGCGCGTTGGGCCGCCTCCTGCGTACCACAGAAGGCCAAAGTCGTGTGTGGAAACAACAAATAATGATAACAATCAAGGATATTTCACTAGATACTCGTTGAGTCAGATGGTCGTCTGTTGTCACGGACTATCGTTGGTGGCATTGCTTGTCTATGCGAATGACTCGCGATACGGCTTCGTGTTTTGTTAAAGGCTATTCAACTGACAACTCTATTTACTGGTTTCTTGCGTCAGTGGACGTACACACGCTCTCCTTTGTATATCTACGTGTTGTGTTAAAATTGTGTTCAAAACTGTTACTACGCGTTCACATATATGCAAAATATTAATGTTGTAAATAAGGCTCAATTATAATTGCATGTTTAACATGAACGAACGTGTTGTTGTATATATTGTATTGTTAAATATTCCGTGTTAACACGACGCGACACTGGAGAGACCTGTTGGCGGTGGTGAAGTGTGTATTGTATTGTTAACTATTCCGTGTTAACATGACACGACACTGGAGAGACCTGTTGGCGGTGGTGAAATGTGTACTGTATTGTTAAATGTTCCATGTTAACACGACACGATACTGGAGAGACCTGTTGGCGGTGGTGAAGTGTGTATTGTATTGTTAAATATTCCTTGTTAACATGACACGACACTGGAGAGACCTGTTGGCGGTGGTGAAATGTGTATTGTAATGTTAAATGTTCCATGTTAACACGACACGATAGTGTAGATACTTGATGGCGGTGGTTAAGTGTAACTTTTTGTCTTTCTTTAACAATGATGACAAACTTCTCATGTCAGCGACGGTGCACTCGCTCTACTTTGTATATTTTTGTGTTTTGTTTTAGTAATATTCAAAACTCTTATGACACGTTATCCTAGTTTTAAGACCAATTAGGGCTTTGCCTAACATTTGTGCTTAATGGAGAATGTTGTCCTGTCTCCGACGGGTTGTTTCTTCTCTCATTGATATTTTCACCAAATTGCTGTTGGCCATTTTAGGAGATTGTCTTTTTATACAACAACTGGCCCATTTCGACTCCTTGGATTATAATCACCACTATCTGCTTTTTAGACGAATACATCTAAGGGACGTATTTTAGAAGCAAATTGAGGTTCTTCCTCTCAATAAATGCCATTTTAAAGAAAGTTTTCCCTTTTACCACAAACCAATTTGCCCGTTATTGAAAATGTTGCCAGTTGTACATTTAGTATAATACTCTGATGACAAAACTATTATATGTCAATGATACAATGGGCTGATAATTTGTGAGAAATCAGGATGGGGACAGGATTGGGGGAAAGTTGGCCTGATTTGGAGGCAAGTGAAAGGGCT
>CM034533.1:9611215-9686215 GCA_020002185.1 Paraescarpia echinospica | reverse complement strand
ATCGATGGACGTGAACATTCTCTCCGACCTTCGTTATTTTGAACAAACGACTATCTGCGAGCGCGTTATGGTGTTTGTGTAACGATGATGTGTGTTTTCTAACATTTGGTAAATATAACTATCACGACTGCCAACTACCAAAGCATCCCGTCAGGTGACGGGCATTTTTGTTAAAATTATAAACTCAAGACATCATTAATACTAACTGTAATAATCACATCAACAAAATCAACCCAATTTTTATCATTTCTATTGGCGTCATTCATATTACCGTTATCGTTGTTCGTTTCACGTGTACAATAGTTCTGGAGTTGTCTAAATAATGCTCTGCATTCCGTTGTACACGCACACACGCACGCACGCACGCACACACGCATGCACACACATACACAGACGCATTTTATAACATATCTCTGTTGCTAGGGGTATCGTGTGGCAGACTCTCAGATCCGTACAAAGGCGACGTGTCGCAGTCTGGCTACGATTACGGAAGCCGTGCTTCGTACTCGTGCGACACGGGATACACTTTGACAGGACGCTCCAGCCGCACTTGTGAGGGCAACGGCCACTGGAGTGGGAACACACCAAGTTGCACACGTAGGTTTCAAACACTTTGAGGAGACATGCATTGCCCCGTCTAATAAACAAGTTGCAGACGCACACACGCTCACACGCACGCTCGCACGCACACACGCACACACACACGTACACACGCACACGCGCACACGCGCACACGCACACACGCACACACGCACACACGCACACACGCACACACACACACGCACATACTCATACTCATACTCACACTCACACGGACATACGCGCGCGCACACACACGCGCGCGTACGCACACACACACAAAGGGTGTATAACTTATCTCTGTTACTAGTCGTCAAGTGTGGCAGTCTATCAGATCCGGACCACGGCGACGTGTGGCAGTCTGGTTACTATTACGGAGACTACGCCACTTACTCGTGCGACACGGGATACGCCTTGACAAGATACTACTACCGCCGCACTTGTAACAGTAACGGCTACTGGAGTAGTGGCAGACCAAGCTGCAAACGTAAGTATCAAATACGGCGGGGAGAGCTGCTTTATTCAGTCCACATTCAAAGATAGTTGTATTAACGCTGTCTCAGCAGTAGCCATTCTATCGAAAGCGCTTGATCGGCATTGCCAGCTACACGTACGAACCAACTTGAATATTTACCTGGCCTCAATCATAACACTTACGCTCATAATTACTCTTCACATTCTTATCTACACCCTCCTTCTCAGGTTAATGTCGATCATAACTTTCCTTGGTGTAGGGTGGGGCTTGGGTACACACAGTCCTCTAATGTTGAGAGTGGAGGGCTTAGCACCCAAATATTTTTTTTATAGGTATGGATGTTTTTTTGGTGAGCGACATTCGAGTTGCAACTTCAGACTTTAATTTGCATAATGGAATAAACAAATTTCATAATTATTCCATGAAAACCTTCAGCAACACCCCCTCCACCTTCTAGTGTCCGACAGCGTTGAAGTAATGAGTGAGAGCCATGCAAACTATTGGAATGTCACCATGAAAAATCTTCAACAATACCTCTCTCCCGGTATGCACAGTGCTAAAGGTTCCGGCTCAGCCCCCACTATATTACTCCGTTAGGACGCCAGTGATATTATTCTACACACTTGTATACTTTTCGTCATCCCCTATCCTACACACCATTATTATATTAAAAAAAACTGATGTCTGGATGGTCTGCGCGACGCATGCACGCATGCACACATGCCCGGAAACATGCATGCACACCCGCAAATATGCACTAGCACACACAGGCACGCTCGCGCGCGCGGACACACACAGACACGCATACACACACACACACACACATACACACACGCACACGCGCACGCACATACACACACGCGCACGCACACACACACACACACACACACATACACACACACACGCACACACACACACACACACACACTTACCTTGACTTTCTCTTTCTGTTACAAGGCATTTCGTGTGGTCGTCCATCAGCTCCGGCCCACGGAACAATCACCGGGTATCGTTTCCAGTATGGGGACGTTATCAGGTACTCTTGTCGATCCGATTACACGTTGACGGGTGGAAGTACATCCCGTAGGTGCTCCGTCAGTGGCGGTGTTGGCTACTGGACCGGTAGCAAGCCTTCTTGTGTGTGTAAGTACGACATTTAATCACATGTAATGCTTTTTATTAACTATAATTAAACGTGTGGATATAATTTCTGGGGGCGCAGACAGTTCTTTTGTCCTTTTCAACCGAGAACGTCACCGCACATATAAGCACACCTGTCAAACTCCTCCTAAACGGTGCACCTGGTGTGTAATTCTTGATTAAATTTGGAAAGTCCATCCTCAACTCCTAATCACCCCGCAGCATGAGCGCTATATCCAAATCTGTATCACTTTGTGTCACTATTTAAAGATATGTTTTGTCCATACAGTTTTATTACAAATCGTTTTATACACTATGAACTATATCATACAGAATACGTAAACTATATCATACAGAATACGTAAACTATATGTTGTCTACGTACGAAACGTCCAAATATGTTTAAACGATGCAGAAACAACTTTTGAATTCAACAGTTCATTGTTAAACAAAAATCGCCGAGCTGTCATTCAAATCTGCGAATAGCGAGCTCGGATAATACCAATACAGTTTGTGACCCAACACAGGACGTGATAAGGTATTCGCGATGCACGTACCGTTCTCATCAGTAACTGGGCCAGAGGCCACGCCTTTGAAAACGGCGCGCTGTCATGTACATGTAAACAAACCGTTTCCTCTCGAAACAATTAAATTGTAACAATAACAATTAATGGTTCGTTAAAAAACACATGGGTGGGCAGAACGATATCATGGGTGCAGCCCCTACGGTATAGATGGGTGGCCAGAACGATATCATGGGTGCAGCCCCTACGGTATAGATGGGTGGCCAGAACGATATCATGGGTGCAGCCCCTACGGTATACATGGGTGGCCAGAACGATATCATGGGTGCAGCCCCTACGGTATAGATGGGTGGCCAGAACGATATCATGGGTGCAGCCCCTACGGTATAGATGGGTGGCCAGAACGATATCATGGGTGCAGCCCCTACGGTATAGATGGGTGGCCAGAACGATATCATGGGTGCAGCCCCTACGGTATACATGGGTGGCCAGAACGATATCATGGGTGCAGCCCCTACGGTATAGATGGGTGGCCAGAAAGATATCATGGGTATAGCCTCTAATGTGTAACATTGGTGGCCAGAACGATATCATGGGTGCAGCCCCTACGGTATAGATGGGTGGCCAGAACGATATCATGGGTGCAGCCCCTACGGTATACATGGGTGGCCAGAACGATATCATGGGTGCAGCCCCTACGGTATACATGGGTGGCCAGAACGATATCATGGGTGCAGCCTCTACGGTATAGATGGGTGGCCAGAACGATATCATGGGTGCAGCCCCTACGGTATACATGGGTGGCCAGAACGATATCATGGGTATAGCCTCTAATGTGTAACATTGGTGGCCAGAACGATATAATGGGTGCAGCCCCTACGGTATAGATGGGTGGCCAGAACGATATCATGGGTGTAGCCTCTACGGTATACATGGGTGGCCAGAACGATATAATGGGTGCAGCCCCTACGGTATAGATAGGTGGCCAGAACGATATCATGGGTATAGCCTCTACTGTATACATGGGTGGCCAGAACGATATAATGGGTGCAGCCCCTACGGTATAGATGGGTGGCCAGAACGCTATCATGGGTATAGCCTCTAATGTGTAACATTGGTGGCCAGAACGATATAATGGGTGCAGCCCCTACGGTATACATGGGTGGCCAGAACGATATCATGGGTGTTGACTCTACTGTGTAACATGGGTGGACAGAACGATATCATTGGTGTAGCCTGTACTGTATACATGGGTGGCCAGAACGTTATCATGGGTGTAGCCTGTACTGTATACATGGGTGGCCAGAACTATAACATGGGTGTAGCCTGTACTGTATACATGGGTGGCCAGAACGATATCATGGGTGTAGCCTCTACTGTATACATGGGTGGCCAGAACGATAACATGGGTGTAGCCTCTACTGTATACATGGGTGGCCAGAACGATAACATGATTGTAGCCTCTACTGTATACATGGGTGGCCAGAACGATAACATGGGTGTAGCCTCTACTGTATACATGGGTGGCCAGAACGATATCATGGGTGTAGCCTCTACTGTATACATGGGTGGCCAGAACGATATCATGGATGTAGCCTCTACTGTAAACATGGGTGGCCAGAACGTTATCATGGGTGTAGCCTGTACTGTATACATGGGTGGCCAGAACGATAACATGGTTGTAGCCTGTACTGTATACATGGTTGGCAAGAACGATAACATGGGTGTAGCCTCTACTGTATACATGGGTGGCCAGAACGATATCATGGGTGTAGCCTCTACTGTATACATGGGTGGCCAGAACGATAACATAGGTGTAGCCTGTACTGTATACATGGGTGGCCAGAACGATATCATGGGTGTAGCCTCTACTGTATACATGGGTGGCCAGAACGATAACATAGGTGTAGCCTGTACTGTATACATGGGTGGCCAGAACGTTATCATGGGTGTAGCCTGTACTGTATACATGGGTGGCCAGAACGATAACATGGGTGTAGACTCTACTGTATACATGGGTGGCCATAACGATATCATGGGTGTAGCCTCTACTGTATACATGGGTGGACAGAACGATAACATGGGTGTAGACTCTACTGTATACATGGGTGGCCAGAACGATATCATGGGTGTAGCCTCTACTGTATACATGGGTGGCCAGAACGATAACATGGGTGTAGCCTGTACTGTATACATGGGTGGCCAGAACGATATCATGGGTGTAGCCTCTACTGTATACATGGGTGGCCAGAACGATAACATAGGTGTAGCCTGTACTGTATACATGGGTGGCCAGAACGTTATCATGGGTGTAGCCTGTACCGTATACATGGGTGGCCAGAATGATAACATGGGTGTAGACTCTACTGTATACATGGGTGGCCAGAACGATATCATGGGTGTAGCCTCTACTGTATACATGGGTGGCCAGAACGATAACACAGGTGTAGCCTGTACTGTATACATGGGTGGCCAGAACGATATCATGGGTGTAGCCTCTACTGTATACATGGGTGGCCAGAACGATAACATAGGTGTAGCCTGTACTGTATACATGGGTGGCCAGAACGTTATCATGGGTGTAGCCTGTACTGTATACATGGGTGGCCAGAACGATAACATGGGTGTAGACTCTACTGTATACATGGGTGGCCAGAACGATATCATGGGTGTAGTCTCTATTGTATACATGGGTGGCCAGAACGTTATCATGGGAGTAGCCTGTACTGTATACAAGGGTGGCCAGAACTATAACATGGGTGTAGCCTCTACTGTATACATGGGTGGCCAGAACTATAACATGGGTGTAGCCTGTACTGTATACATGGGTGGCCAGAACGATATCATGGGTGTAGCCTCTACTGTATACATGGGTGGCCAGAACGATAACATGGGTGTAGCCTCTACTGTATACATGGGTGGCCAGAACGATAACATGGGTGTAGCCTCTACTGTATACATGGGTGGCCAGAACGATAACATAGGTGTAGCCTGTACTGTATACATGGGTGGCCAGAACGATATCATGGGTGTAGCCTCTACTCTATACATGGGTGGCCAGAACGATAACATAGGTGTAGCCTGTACTGTATACATGGGTGGCCAGAACGTTATCATGGGTGTAGCCTGTACTGTATACATGGGTGGCCAGAACGATAACATGGGTGTAGACTCTACTGTATACATGGGTGGCCATAACGATATCATGGGTGTAGCCTCTACTGTATACATGGGTGGACAGAACGATAACATGGGTGTAGACTCTACTGTATACATGGGTGGCCAGAACGATATCATGGGTGTAGCCTCTACTGTATACATGGGTGGCCAGAACGATAACATAGGTGTAGCCTGTACTGTATACATGGGTGGCCAGAACGATATCATGGGTGTAGCCTCTACTGTATACATGGGTGGCCAGAACGATAATATAGGTGTAGCCTGTACTGTATACATGGGTGGCCAGAACGTTATCATGGGTGTAGCCTGTACTGTATACATGGGTGGCCAGAATGATAACATGGGTGTAGACTCTACTGTATACATGGGTGGCCAGAACGATATCATGGGTGTAGCCTCTACTGTATACATGGGTGGCCAGAACGATAACATAGGTGTAGCCTGTACTGTATACATGGGTGGCCAGAACGATATCATGGGTGTAGCCTCTACTGTATACATGGGTGGCCAGAACGATAACATAGGTGTAGCCTGTACTGTATACATGGGTGGCCAGAACGTTATCATGGGTGTAGCCTGTACTGTATACATGGGTGGCCAGAACGATAACATGGGTGTAGACTCTACTGTATACATGGGTGGCCAGAACGATATCATGGGTGTAGCCTCTACTGTATACATGGGTGGACAGAACGATAACATGGGTGTAGACTCTACTGTATACATGGGTGGCCAGAACGATATCATGGGTGTAGCCTCTACTGTATACATGGGTGGCCAGAACGATAACATAGGTGTAGCCTGTACTGTATACATGGGTGGCCAGAACGATATCATGGGTGTAGCTTCTACTGTATACATGGGTGGCCAGAACGATAACATAGGTGTAGCCTGTACTGTATACATGGGTGGCCAGAACGTTATCATGGGTGTAGCCTGTACTGTATACATGGGTGGCCAGAATGATAACATGAGTGTAGACTCTACTGTATACATGGGTGGCCAGAACGATATCATGGGTGTAGCCTCTACTGTATACATGGGTGGCCAGAACGATAACACAGGTGTAGCCTGTACTGTATACATGGGTGGCCAGAACGATATCATGGGTGTAGCCTCTACTGTATATATGGGTGGCCAGAACGATAACATAGGTGTAGCCTGTACTGTATACATGGGTGGCCAGAACGTTATCATGGGTGTAGCCTGTACTGTATACATGGGTGGCCAGAACGATAACATGGGTGTAGACTCTACTGTATACATGGGTGGCCAGAACGATATCATGGGTGTAGTCTCTATTGTATACATGGGTGGCCAGAACGTTATCATGGGAGTAGCCTGTACTGTATACACGGGTGGCCAGAACTATAACATGGGTGTAGCCTCTACTGTTTACATGGGTGGCCAGAACTATAACATGGGTGTAGCCTGTACTGTATACATGGGTGGCCAGAACGATATCATGGGTGTAGCCTCTACTGTATACATGGGTGGCCAGAACGATAACATGGGTGTAGCCTCTACTGTATACATGGGTGGCCAGAACGATAACATGGGTGTAGCCTCTACTGTATACATGGGTGGCCAGAACGATATCATGGGTGTAGCCTCTATTGTATACATGGGTGGCCAGAACGTTATCATGGGAGTAGCCTGTACTGTATACATGGGTGGCCAGAACTATAACATGGGTGTAGCCTCTACTGTATACATGGGTGGCCAGAACTATAACATGGGTGTAGCCTGTACTGTATACATGGGTGGCCAGAACGATATCATGGGTGTAGCCTCTACTGTATACATGGGTGGCCAGAACGATATCATGGGTGTAGCCTCTACTGTATGGGTGGCCAGAACGTTATCATGGGTGTAGCCTGTACTGTATACATGGGTGGCCAGAACGATAACATGGTTGTAGCCTGTACTGTATACATGGTTGGCCAGAACGATAACATGGGTGTAGCCTCTACTGTATACATGGGTGGCCAGAACGATATCATGGGTGTAGCCTCTACTGTATACATGGGTGGCCAGAACGATATCATGGGTGTAGCCTCTACTGTATACATGGGTGGCCAGAACGATAACATGGGTGTAGCCTCTACTGTATACATGGTTGGCCAGAACGATAACATGGGTGTAGTTTGTACTGTATACATGGGTGGCCAGAACGTTATCATGGGTGTAGCCTCTACTGTATACATGGGTGGACAGAACGATAACATAGGTGTAGCCTGTACTGTATACATGGTTGGCCAGAACGTTATCATGGGTGTAGCCTGTACTGTATACATGGGTGGCCAGAACTATAACATAGGTGTAGCCTGTACTGTATACATGGTTGGCCAGAACGATAACATGGGTGTAGCCTCTACTGTATACATGGGTGGCCAGAACGATATCATGGGTGTAGCCTCTACTGTATACATGGTTGGCCAGAACGATAACATGGGTGTAGCCTGTACTGTATACATGGGTGGCCAGAACGTTATCATGGGTGTAGCCTCTACTGTATACATGGGTGGACAGAACGATAACATAGGTGTAGCCTGTACTGTATACATGGGTGGCCAGAACGATATCATGGGTGTAGCCTCTACTGTATACATGGGTGGCCAGAACGATAACATAGGTGTAGCCTGTACTGTATACATGGTTGGCCAGAACGATAACATGGGTGTAGCCTCTACTGTATACATGGGTGGCCAGCACGATATCATGGGTGTAGCCTCTACTGTATACATGGGTGGCCAGAACGATATCATGGGTGTAGCCTCTACTGTATACATGGCTGGCCAGAACGATAACATGGGTGTAGCCTCTACTGTATACATGGTTGGCCAGAACGATATCATGGGTGTAGCCTCTACTCTATATACGGGTGGCCAGAACGATATCATGGGTGTAGCCTCTACTGTATACATGGGTGGCCAGAACGATATCATGGGTGTAGCCTCTACTGTATACATGGGTGGCCAGAACGATATCATGGGTGTAGCCTCTACTGTATACATGGGTGGCCAGAACGATAACATGGGTGTAGCCTCTATTGTATACATGGGTGGCCAGAACGATATCATGGGTGTAGCCTGTACTGTATACACGAGTGGCCAGAACGATATCATGGGAGTAGCCTCTATTGTATACACGAGTGGCCAGAACGATATCATGGTAGTAGCCTCTATTGTATACATGGGTGGCCAGAACGATATCATGGGTGTAGCCTGTACTGTATACACGAGTGGCCAGAACGTTATTATGGATGGGTGTAGCCTCTATTGTATACATGGGTGGCCAGAACGATATCATAGGTGTAGCCTCTACTGTATAGATGGGTGGCCAGCACGATATTACGGGTGAAGCCTCTTCTGTGTAACACGGGTGGCCAGAACGATATAATGGGCGTTGCCTCTACTGTACAACACGCGTGGCCAGAACGATGTAAAGCATTTTCAAGTTTTCTTTGAGATCAAAACACCTACTTGGTGAAACCTGCTGGTGTTTCTTAATTTATTCTACAGTATTTTGTTTAGTTCCTATTTTAGGCACTAACATCAACTTTATTGTATTTGGGTAGTCATATATGGTACTTAGCAGGGATCCATGCACTGCAGGTAACAATGGAGTGATTATTGTCATTGTTTTAGTTTCGAATACTTGTCGAAGCAATCCTTGTCAACACGGAGCGACGTGTGTTAACGGGTTAAACCGGTACCGCTGCAGATGTACGCACGGCTGGTTCGGAACGAACTGCGAAGTTGGTGGGTGAACACAGACGTATTATGTGTTGTGGTGTAGTGTAGTGTAGTGTAATGTGGTGTGTGTGTGTGTGCATGTCCGTGCGTGCGTGTGTGTGCGTGCGTGTGTGTGTGTGTGTGTGTGTGTGTGTGTGTGTGTGTGTGTGTGTGTGTGTGTGTGTGTGTGTGTGTGTGTGTGTGTGTGCGCAATAATACTGTTTTGTTGTGTTATTCCATCTTAGGGGTGTGCCTGTTATAGTACCTGTCTATGTTACTAATATTCGCCTAATCCCTGCCTTAGTTTAATTCTGGTGGTTACAGCGATGGCTGTTTTAGTAGGGAATCTTTGAAGCTGGTAGTTATTATTATTTATTTGTTTATTGGTTATTTTATGTTTATCATCGTGTATTCTACGACTATCGTCAGAAATAAAACTTATCTGAGTCACAGAAAAAAATAATATAACCTTTAATCGCAATCTTCTATTCGTAGATATACTTCCACCCGTCATGAAAAACTGTCCGGCGAACAAGACGCACTACATTTCTACGCCAGCAGTGACGTTGAATTGGACAGCGCCCACATTCTCTGATTCGACCATTCGAGTCTCGAGCAATTATCGCTTCAACAATGCGACCTTTCCTTGGGGTGAATTCTTCATCCAGTACGTGGCAACGAAACCATCGAACGGTCTGCGATCTGAATGTTTGTTCACGGAGTCAATCTATCGTAAGTCACCCACAATATGTATGTGTCAGTCTGAGACCGTGTTGGTTATATAATTTGTTGTACTACGGAAAGCTTCATCTTAGACGTCATACACCTGCGATGGTGACGTAAAGTGTAAGACTGCGTAATCCAAATCAACAAAGAAGTATGGTTTTACCCTGGGACTCCATTACGGATCGGAATAGAAAGAAAATAAGTTATGTGGTTTGACGCTGAGAGTCTACATGGCTTTTGTACAGAGATGAACATCGCAAGTCAACAGAGCTACTGTAATGTAGTCAAGTGCAGGTAGCTAACAATACACGCGTAGTGGAGTTTTACGTAGTTTCGCCTATGCTCAAGCTCAGCCACAAAAGAGATTCATTCACGCACATAGACAAGACACTATCATACACATCCTTATGCACACACACACACCCACACACACACACACACACACCCACACACACACACACACACACACACACACACACACACACACACACACACACACACACACACACACACACACACACACACACACACACACGCACACACCCACACACACACACACACACACACACACACACACACACACACACACACACACACACACACACACACACACACACACACACACACACACACACACACACACACACACACACACACACACACACACACACACACACACACACACACATACACACGTGCGCGTACGCCCACTCGCGCACAAGCTCGCGCATCCATCCACGGACGCACGCACGCAGACAGGCACGTATATGCTCGCACGCAATCACCCACGTACGTACACACGCACACCTACACACCCATGGAAACACACAGAAGCGCACACACAGACACACCCGTGCGCGCGCACACACACACACAGATGGTGAGTGAGTGAGTGAGTGAGTGAGTGAGGGAGGGAGGGAGGGAGGGAGGGAGGGAGGGAGGGAGGGAGGGTGGAGGGAGGGTATGTGGGAGGAGGGAGGGTGGGAGAGAAGGAGGGACGGTGGGACGGAGGGACGGAAGGACGGAAGGAAGGAGGGACGGAGGAACGGAGGGAGGGGGGTGAGTGATATAGGTCATACATACACACGCACGCACACACGTACGCTCGCACGTATAGTCGTTTTCGGTACTACACGGGACTTCTGAATACGAAATTTCCTGTGGGAACGTGTATGCGGTTATATACGTTTTCATTGTTCCCCTCTCTTCGTCTGCAGCCCGTCCGTGTAAGCCGCTGGACACCCCGGACTACGGCGCCGTCGCCTGCAATGGCTGGAACGGAAGGTTCGGAGAGGTGTGCACCGTGCTGTGTCAGCAAACCCGGGACCTACCCACGGGGGAAGACATCGCAACCGTGTACGTGTGCGGGGCATCCGGGCAGTGGATACCGAAGATGGACATCAGCGCCTGCTCAGGTAACGACACATGTTCTTCTTGTGTGTGCGTCAGGTTGCGTGAATCTTTTTACTACGTACTACCTATAAGTGTTCTTTGATGCATATAATCCCAGTCCTAAAATATTTAATCTTTTCAATCTGTACTTTTGGTCAAATATGACGCGCTATATATAAACGCGAACCATTAGTTTTCAAGTTCTATACGGGACAATGACGTATTGTCTCTCAGCACGGCCTCGCCGTTATTGCTTTAAATCTGTATCCTGTATGTTTCTTCAGTTTTTCTACGCATTCGTTCTAGTCACCATATGCTACATTGTATTGAAGCTAACACAATTTTTTTAATGTTATGCTGTTTCCCTTCCGCTTGATTTACACGAATTAACTCGGTGTTTGCGTAAACATTGTCACATCCTGGACTATCTCCCTGGTATACTTCGTGTAGTTAAAGGGATTCATTTTGAATATTTTATAGATTCATAAAAAAACGTATACATATGGTTTTGTCTATAACTTCTCATGATTCAAACGCCAAAATATTAATATATAAAGCGCCAATCATCGCATATCAAATCTGTAGTATTTTGTTTCACAGAGCGGTACCTGAGCGAAAGCGGCGAGTCGGAGAGACTCAAGCGCCACTACTACAGCGACGACTGCGACGACCGGCGAATGGAGATAGGCGAGAAATACATCGCGATATTGAAGGCGTCGCCCATGCGCGAGATGTGCACGAGCGCGCGTTGGGCCGCCACCTGCGTACCACAGAAGACCAAAGTCGTGTGTGGAAACAACAAATAATAATGACAGTCAAGGATATTTCACTAGATACTCTTTTAGTCAGATGGTCGTATGTTGTCACGGACTATCGTTGGTGACATATTGATTGTTTAGGCGAATGACACGCGATACGACTTCGTGTTTTGTTAAAGGCTATTCAACTGACAACTGCGCGACTCAATTTACTGGCTTCTTGCGTCAGTGGACGTACACACGCTCTCCTTTGTTTATCTACGTGTTGTGTTAAAATTGTGTTCAAAACTGTTACTATGCGTTCACATATATGCGAAATATTAATGTTGTAAATAAGGCTCAATTATAATTGCATGTTTAATATAAACGAACTTGTTGTTGTATATATTATATTGTTAAATATTCCGTGTTAACACGACACGACACGACACTGGAGAGACCTTTTGGCGGTGGTGAAGTGTGTATTGTATTGTTAAATGTTCCACGTTAACACGACACGATACTGGAGAGACCTTTTGGCGGTGGTGAAGTGTGTATTGTATTGTTAAATGTTCCACGTTAACACGACACGATACTGGAGAGACCTGTTGGCGGTGGTGAAGTGTGTATTGTATTGTTAAATGTTCCACGTTAACACGACACGATACTGGAGAGACCTGTTGGCGGTGGTGAAGTGTGTATTGTATTGTTAAATGTTCCACGTTAACACGACACGATACTGGAGAGACCTGTTGGCGGTGGTGAAGTGTGTATTGTATTGTTAAATGTTCCACGTTAACACGACACGATACTGGAGAGACCTGTTGGCGGTGGTGAAGTGTGTATTGTATTGTTAAATGTTCCACGTTAACACGACACGATACTGGAGAGACCTGTTGGCGGTGGTGAAGTGTGTATTGTATTGTTAAATGTTCCACGTTAACACGACACGATACTGGAGAGACCTGTTGGCGGTGGTGAAGTGTGTATTGTATTGTTAAATGTTCCACGTTAACACGACACGATACTGGAGAGACCTGTTGGCGGTGGTGAAGTGTGTATTGTATTGTTAAATGTTCCACGTTAACACGACACGATACTGGAGAGACCTGTTGGCGGTGGTGAAGTGTGTATTGTATTGTTAAATGTTCCACGTTAACACGACACGATACTGGAGAGACCTGTCGGCGGTGGTGAAGTGTGTATTGTATTGTTAAATGTTCCACGTTAACACGACACGATACTGGAGAGACCTGTCGGCGGTGGTGAAGTGTGTATTGTATTGTTAAATGTTCCACGTTAACACGACACGATACTGGAGAGACCTGTTGGCGGTGGTGAAGTGTGTATTGTTATATTGTTAAGCGTAACTTTTTGTCTTTCTTTAACAATGATGACAAACTTCTTATGTCAGTGATGGTGCACTCGCTCTACTTTGTATATTTGTGTGTTTTGTTTTAGTAATATTCCAAACTCTTATGACACGCTACCCTAGTTTTGAGACATTTTGGGGCCTTGCCTAACATTTGTCCTTAATGGAGAATGTTGTCATCTCTCCTGCGGGTAGTTTCTTCTCTCATTGACATTTACACCAAATTGCTGTTGCCATTTTAGGAGATTGTCTTTTTATTGAACAAATGGCCCATTTCAACTACTCGGATTATAATCACCACTTTCTGCTTTTTTATGAGGAATAAATATAATGGACGAATGTTACAAACAAACTGAGGTTCTTCTCTCAATAAATGTCATTTTAAAGAAAGTTTTCCATTTTACCGAAGAACAGTTAGCCCATGATTGAAAATGTTGCCCGCTGTACATTTACTAAAATAAATTGATAACAAAACTAATATATATATCAAGGATTTAATGGGCTGATAATTTGTGAGAAGTCAGGGCGGGACAGGATTGGGGAAAGTAGGCCTGACATGGACGCAAGTGAAAGGGCTGGGTACATTGCCCACCACGTTGTATGTAAAACACGCCTTGGTGACCGATCATAATCGACTCATTCAATACAACATAAAAACACTACAAAGGTCTTATGATTGCAAAATCTTTACTACTGTTGCGATTTCTATAGAAACCTGGGGATGCAGCATGTGTTAATGTGAGCGATGTATTGTTCATTATTTAGTACCGGTGATATAATAGACTCACCATTTGGGCTTCATGGCGACATATTGTTCATTATTTAGTACCGGTGATATAATAGACTCACCATTTGGGCTTCATGGCGACATAGTAAGACATAGTACATATACAGTAGAATGCATGTCGCAACGGTACAATTTGATACACAATCATATGAACTTAGCCATTTCTCTATCACCGCATTTAAGCGGGTTTAAAACAATTGCATTTTGAACACGGTGATGGCGTAATGATGCAACACAATTGTTTATCATAATTCAACATGTGTGATTATGAAATCTGCATTGCACGACTGTATTGCTAGGAGCGTCTTGCAAGCATGTGTACTAAAGTTTTTATGTCGCCCTTTCCAATGTGAACACTTTTGTCAGGTTGTAATCAATTACGTCAAAAATTAAATCATGTGACAGTGTAACGGTGGTGATATATAAATATCAGTGTGAGTCTGTCTTCCTTATTTATGTCTGTCTGTTTGTCTGTATGTTTAACTGTCTGTCTGTCTGTCTGTCTGTCTGTCTGTCTGTCTGTCTGTCTGTCTGTATGTCTGTCTGTCTGTCTGTCTGTACGTGTGTACGTGTGTACGTGTGTACGTCTGTCTGTCTGTCTGTCTGAACATCTGTACGTCTGTACGTCTGTATGTATGTCTATCGGCATGAATGCATGCCTGTTTGTCTTCTATATGTCTGTCTGTCTGTCTGTTGGAATGTGGGTGTGTCTGTTGGCCTTTTATTACCTCGCCACGGTCGCATCGGTGGGCCGATTGGATCGAAATTGTGTCCAGTTACCCGGAGGTACACAACTACAAACATGGCCTGATCCGATATGGAACAACTGTTTTACCCTTCATGAAAATTGTTCGCAAAGCTACGGCGTATTTACGTGTCTTGTGACGATCATAGTAACATTTATTACGTTGCGAACAATTATACAATAACTACGCTGGATAACACTAGTCTCCCTCTTTAATGTCACACATAGCGCGAACACACCACTCGCACGAGCTTTTTATCAACGTAACTATGACGCGCGCACACTAACTCACACACACATACATACATTCACATGTAATCCCGCACGTACACGCACATACACACGGACGCACGTATGCACACACACACACACACACACACACACACACACACACACACACACACACACACACACACACACACACACACACACACACACACACACACACACTCACTCACTCACTCACTCACTCACTCACTCACTCACTCACTCACATACACACTCACACACACACCCACACACACACATACACACACACGCGCGCGCACACACACACACACACACACACACACAGCGTTGGTTTGATATGGTCATGATTGCCCATCGCGTACAATGGACAAGACATCTACAAAAACAAAATCAAAAATAACACGAGGTGACGAAAGGTGGAATCCAGTCCAATACACGTACATACACACGGACGCACGCACCTCCCACACCACGCACATACCCACACACGCACGTATGCACACACACACACACACACACACACACACACACACACACACACACACACACACACACACACACACACACACACACACACACACACACACACACACACACGCACACACACACACACACACACACACACACACACAGCGTTGGTTTGATATGGTCATGATTGCCCATCGCGTACAATGGACAAGACATCTACAAAAATCAAATCAAAAATAACACGAGGTGACGAAGGGTGGAACTCAGTCCAATACAATTTAGATGTTGCGCAGACGTGCTCTAGTTCTCGGACTTGGCTACTAAGGTTAAGCCTCGACAATGGTCATATCCGACTTACAGTATATGAATCTGGCCCAGGTCGTAATCTCCTACTTCTGTCACGGTCCTGCTCCTTCCGCTCGAGACACCGGACCTGGTTGGTGCTGAAGCTCGGTGATTTGGTCCTCGACTCGGGCCCAGTTACCCGGTGTAAATACCAAAGGATATGTGACACTCGCTTCGAGTCCAGGAAAATTGGCCAACCGAGTCTTTTGTGAATTATTGGGTGCAGCTTGATTGACACGTACCTCAGAAGGGCGGGATACACTTAGATAAAAATGGGTGGATTCCCGATAAACCAAAAGGCTTCCTTCGCCACCTGCCATCTAGAGTTAATTATCTGGGTGGCAATCTTGTTCAATCTTGTTAAACTTGTTGACTCGGCTAGCAACCCAAGCGTGTAATAACGAAACGACTTATGTGCGTCATTCATTGAAATGCAAACATCGGTCGATCCGTTTTACCCAGTGTAAATACCAAGGGATGTCACACATCCGCTTCGGGTCCAGGAGATTTGGCCAACTGAGCCTTTTGTGAAAAATTGGATACAACTTGTTGACTCGACTAGCACCCTAGACGTGTAACAAGGACACGACTTATGTGCTTCATTCATTGAGACACTAAAATCGGTATGTCCCTTTTTACCTAGTAAATATATGGCATGAAACAGCCGACTACACATATCGACATAAAATCGTTACAGGTCACTTTATATCTCTTACCAACATACAAGATGCAAAATCTGCACTTGTAGAAGTATGCCTTTTCACGCAAAATACATGAATAGTAATATTATCTGATCATATTGCATTCAATTAAGAGTCATACTGAGATCACTACAAACGAAGTATGGCATCCTATAGTGAATATCTCAGGTACTTTATTATTGTGGATCTAAGCAGATTGACACCAAAAAGAAACATAAATTTGATTGCATGCGCCAAATGTTAACGGGATAACATATCAAATGGAACACAAGTTCACATTGCTTGCGTCCCATAACCTCCCCGACATTTTATATATTTATAATTCCTGTTACTTGACTGGCCGTATTAACTGTACCCTACCCTAGAAGACGTTCTTGTGACATGTATTTTCAAAATACTACCGTAGTGTTTTGAGGGGTAGTGTTTTCAACTTGACTACACCAGCGCACTGGCCGGCGGTTGCCAGTGCATCCTTTTCCCCGCTTGGCGCTGGCTCAGTCACGGCAAGGTGAATCGCCGCTAGGCAACTCATGCGTGACCTGTCAATCACCGATGATTCAGATTTCTGGAAAGGCGCCTGACGTCGTGGTTATGCTGACTACGTGTACCATGACAGTATTTCCGTAATTCTGATTATTCATTAAATTGTTATTACCTAAGAGCAGGAGCCACTGACGATACACACCTAGTTACAAATAGACGTTGGCGAATTTCAGGCTTTCCACAAACCTCGATTTGTACCCTTTGTTGCTTGCCAAAAACACTTCCATGTTTACCAAAAACATAAAATTGTACCAAAAAATGCACCCGTTCGCTAAATATTTGTCAGCCCCCAACCCATACCCCAGTTCCGGCGACTATGTTGTTGTGTAGCAGATGTGCTGAGGTTCCCGAAGATATTTGAAAATTTGAATTTATTTGTAATAAAAACGCTATTGCATAATTGGTTCTTCGTTGTAATGCTGTTGAAATCTTCTACAACACTGGCTGAACAATTAATATTATATGTCTCATATCAAAAGCATGGCAGGCCAACATTTAACAAATGTTTACTTAACGTTTTCCCAAAGAAACCCACCTCACGTAACGTTTTGTCACGCCTCCCAAGCGTGACGTACGTTATGGATGTCTCCTTAACAGGCGATCAAATAACCCATAATTGTTGTTAATCTGACATCATTACTTTTGCACCTGTCCGAGTTCATAGCAAATTCATGATCCCACGTGTACCTATGTTATATTTAGTAACATAGTCATGTCGTTATGTAACCGCTCGGTACATAACGACGTCGTTATAGTTTGTATAATAACCACGTACGGCTTCTTGCCGGGGAATTTCCGTATTGATAAGTACATGCGGAAAACTTGAGTGACGAAAAAAATTCCCCTTAGCAGTATGCACGCGTTCTAGTCCTTTCATTACAGCAGTCACTGCGGGGTGAAGCCAATGTATACAGCGGGTTCCGACAAGGCACACGTTAAGGTAAATATAAATAAGGTAATTACTTGAATTACACCTAAATCTGCGCACTGATTTGATGGTTGAGTTACTCTGAGAGAACCGGTTATCTAACATAAACTCACAATGAACATTCATAAATATTAGTAAATTATTAGGTGGAAATATCGTGCATTTGATCTAACATGTGTTTTAATACATGGACTCACTATATATTGCTACTGGCCACTGAAAGTAGTCAGTTACGACATTGCTGGCGTATACCCTACCTGCTCTGTTTGACGTCAGAAGGTGTTTCTCCATACGTAGACCCTAAATTGGACATGACAGCGAATTTTGAACCGACTGTGGAGATTATTTTCAAAATGTTATTTTCAAAAGCAAGTTCACACACTGGAAAAAGGCAGCACACGACGCTCTGCACGCCGAGTCAGATAAGGAAGTAATGCTAGAGAATCGGACTATCAATCAAGAGAACCCGGTTTCGAATCCTGTGTTGCTCACTCTACGTTGCTCCACTTCACTCAGCAATGTGAATGAGTACTTGGCTACAGACAATGGTTGATATATGTCTATTAAAAAGTCTTCGCGATTAATTGCACTGTGGCTGGACGCTTTACAGAGAAGTCGACATGGAGTTCAATTGAACAGGTCTGCCAGGGATTAAAGTGTAATGCGCCTTGAGCAGTCCTGATGACTTGATACTGCGCTATATAAGAACTTGCCTTTATTTTAATATGGCTATAATTAGTAACAGCTTTCCAGTTGATCCACAATGCTTCTTAGCCGGACCCCCGTTGTCTCGTATGAGTGGGTTTTGTTATGGCATATCGCCATGTATGCGCATTAATGTCTTTCTATATCGCGCTTTTCAACCATATCATTATTCTTTCCGCATAACCCGTCCAGAATGTTGCCCTTTTGTGGCAGGCTATGCCATAATGTCACCAAAGGGTCCAATTCCAAACGACATCATTATCAAGAGCCATTTGTTTGTGTATTAACGTTGGTATTAATGCGGAAATGCGGACTGCCACGAGCGCATTAGAACCAAACAATTATCAGGTTCCCAAACAGTTGGTGGATAATCTGTTTTCACTGTTAGCAAGCCTCGGCTGTTTGCCATGCAAAACTAGCCCTGGCTGATCCTCTATGCGAAGTGCGGAAGTTAGCCGAGTCAAACTAGTAATTGACTTCGCCAGTCGCGGCTGCATCACCCATGAGAACAGCGCAAATACCCGTCCCAATTTGAAGACGGATAAACGACTTCTGGGAATCCCAATATATAATGACCCGTTCGCCCATTAGCACGAGCAGCTGAGCGGTATTGTGTATTCGAATGAATAATTGCTTCTACTTCCTAAACATTGCATGTAACACGAGCCACGGTTGGTTGAAATTAGTTTTATTATGACCACTTGACCTGCCGAGATCCACTGATCTAGTTAGCGATTTCATAGGCTGAACTTAAATTCAGAGTTTCGCAAAGCGATCAGCCAGAGGGTACTGTTGGCTGGCACTGACGTAATCAGCAGCAGCGACCCCTGACGCGCGAGGATGGGGGAATGCAAATTGATATTTGTGGAGAGCCTCAATGTGGGGCTTTCCGATCGTCACTGACGCGTGTAATGAGATAGCGAAATGTATGTTTCTTAATGCACGCATACAAGTTGTCAGAAATTGCATTACAACTGTGTTAGCTTGGTGGCGGAACGTATCAGACACAGACAATTTAATGACACCGTTGCACTTGTTGGTTCCAGGCCTTCCGGTAAGCAATTGATGCAACAGATCTCACGGAGAAACATGTCCCTCGAGACGGTCGTCACGCTGCTTATCCTCTCGGCTTCGGTAAGACTGCATGCTTCAAGACTGCGCATTCGATCACGCAGCAGCTGCTTCTGTTGTATGAGATGCTCTACCTAATAACGTCACAATACGAACATCTACTGATTCCTTCAAAACCGCTTTAAAATCACACGTTTTATTAGTGCGCTCACAAGTGACAGTAGCTTCACTTTAGAATAATTTATTGGTTTTTATTAGTCACACTTTGTTTTTAAATAAAACTTAAATTGTTTTAGCAAACTAAGTATACTAATAATAGTAATGCTTATTATTATTATTCAATTTAACTGGTTTAGACTAGTTGTTTATTTTGTATGTACATTAATTAAATAGAATAAATAAATTGAATGTGTTTATTTTAACATTAAAGAACTAATTTGTTGTAATTTCCCGATGATTACACAGCTATTTTACACTTATATTTAATTTTGTTTTATTTCTTCGTTTTATATATTAATTATATGTACATCGTTGCGATTATATTATGGCTATGGCATTTCTAAAATCATTATCATTATTATTAATACTTATGATAAGCATGTGCAAAGAAGGGATTATTACTTGACACGTTTGATGTGTAGAATGTCTTTGAAGCCAACTTAACACGAACGTTATGTTTATGTCTTGCAATTATGTGGCGACTGCTAGAAACAATTTCAAAGTAGGATCTAACTCTGCTTGCAAACCCTCGGTTGTTGACCCATGTAGTAAAATAGTTGTCTTATGCTGATTACCGTCACTGTAGAGGATGCTGCCTGGTCACGGTTGTTATCAAATAATGTCAGTAATGACTTTGGTGTTGTTTTCAGGCTGGAACGTCATTGGCAGATATTGTCACCGGAAGTTGTTCCTTTGAGACCCTGAGGCGCGACGGTGACGTTGAACGATGCTTTGACCACGATGACAACGCAGTGCAGTACGTGGATACGGACCTCGCACAGGCCGCAACAACCTGCACAATAAAGTACGTTATCTACCTACACTTGTACCTAAATTCTTTTAATGTTGGACGTTTATAATATCCAATTATTTTTTCTTAAAGTGCTGATCTCGCGATCTACTTTATTATGCAAATCCTCTCTGAAAAAATACTTGTGAATTTTTGACACAATTATTGTTGTTAATGTTTGACAGTTATTTTTGTTATCGTTGTTATTGTTTGACACAGTTATTGCACATTGCATTGAGTGATTCATAGATTGTATAGTTTGCTTTCAAATTAAAAATGTCTTGACGCAAGTTAACACATGCTAAACAGGTTTGTTTTGTTTTGTGTTCAGGTGCAGACGGGGAGAAGGTTTAACGTACCGTGTGTGTGACAACGGTGGTTACTGGAATGGACCAGTACTTACATGTGTTGGTGCGTAATTTTAATCGTGAGCGTTTGTTGGCAGCACGGTAAAAGTGTGATTAAACAAGCGATATCGATTCAGGACTAACAACGTTAAAGGAAATATTCTTGATAGCGCAGTGATTTGTGTACAGTGCAAGGCATTTATGAAGCATGTTAATTTTATTGAATTAAACCATTATTGATTTCCTCTGTGATACTTCGATTACAAGACATTTGGGTGAGATAGGAACATTAGTAAGTTAGAATAATAATTATTATGTTCAAGTAGGCTACATAAAAATTTATCATAAAGTTATAAAGGAATTAGTTAACATACTCTATATATATATATATATATATATATATATGTATATACAAATATACTTTTTTACAATCTTTATATACTTTTTACATTCTGATATACGTTGTATATATATATATATATACATATATATATGTGTATATTTTTTACAATCTGATATACGATTGTTCAACTATCTTGGATATGAAACACCGTCTAAATAATTTCGATTTTATACATATTTTCGATTCGTAACTCCAAGGCCACATTCATTTGCCGAATATACTTGTATAATGTGGTCAAATTTAAATGACCTAAATTCTTTCCAAAATGTGTTCAGTCGGCTTCAGAAACTATAACAAAGATAAATTACTTTGTATTAGAACTTGGTGCATTGGTGGTAGAAGACTGTCACATCTGAATCGATAGAAGACTGTCACATCTGAATCGCACAGAGCAATGTAGTAGCCCGCTCTGCGAATGAGAAAATCCAATCCTCATGTTGAACTTTCTCGTCTTCCAGATGGACAAGAGGCGAACAGTAAACGTGTGGTTCGTCAAAAGCGAGGATGGCTTAGAAGTGCTGTTCGTGTGGTGGTGAACACATTTAAAGCAGCTGCACGTACGGTTGTGAAGGTACTGAACTATCTTGGATGCAAGATCTTCAAAAAATGTGGCCATGCCTACCACTTAGTTCCGCCAGGTAAGCACGCCTTCGTATTCCTGTTAATGCGATTAGGTAGAAGAACACAGTCTTAGTGTGTCTCCTTTTTCACCTGGGCGGGTTCTAGTACATACATTGCCATTGTTACCAGCCCTTTCCTCCGGTCAGACTAATCCCCTAATCTTGCCGCCTCCCCTCCTTGTCACACATTATCAGTCCATTGCACTCTTAATTGATTACTTTTTGATGGAATATTTAAACAGAGGCACGCTGGCCAACCTTTTCTAGAAAAGGCAAATTCCTGGAATGGTATTGTTAACGAGAAACAGGCAAACGGTCTTTGAAATGGCAGTTTATTGAGCGGAACAAAATGGCAAAATACTTTTTTCTCATAAAAGATAAACTAAGATTAATGCATGCACGTGCTACGCATGTATTCGTTTGTATATGTACGTATGCATGTCTTCTTTTGTATGCGTTGTTGTTTGTTTTTGATGAATAGTGAATGTTTGTGATGAATAGTGAACTTTTCCTCACTCCAAATATCTGCACACCTGGGCAAACGTGTCGCTTACAGATCGCACCCCACCGACGATAATTTGTCCCCCCAACATCGATGACACGGCCGACGCCCATAAAGACTCAACGAGAGTGCTCTGGGAGGAACCGAGCGCTACCGACGATAGAGACGGCAGTCTGATGTATGTGTGTTTGGTATAAATCGGTTTGTCTACGTGGCTGGTCGGCCAATAAGCAAAACTGTACAAAAATAGGCAAACTATTAATAATGTTTCTATATAGCGGCCGCATAGTAATGAATTTGAATGCGCGCGCGCATACAAACGCACGCACGCACGCACGCACACACACACACACACACACACGCACATATACTATTAATTATAAATTAACTCACATATTTGTTGAAGAGAAACACACTAACTGTATTAAAGCAATATTACATGATCTGCATAACAGCGCCAAATGCCAGTCAAGGCACCGGTCGGGCCAGCGATACTTGGATGGCACGACAACGATCACCTACGAAGTCCGGGACAAGGCGGGCAACTACGCCAAGTGTAGCTTCGACATTCGCATCTCTGGTTAGTAAACAACTCGATGTTCGCTTGTTGATAGACATGAAAGCTGCGTAAATGCAAGTATTAAATGTACTGCACTACGCTAATAAATTTAATTTTTTTAAAGGCGCATTAATTGCAGCGTGGCTGAATGCTTCCCAGAGAAGTCGAATGAACATATCTTCCCGTGATGAGGTGTAAGGACAGGGTGCCTCACAAAATGAGAACATACCTTTACGCGTACAATTTAAAAAGTGCACCAATGAATCAATTACATACTACCAAATGTGTATTACATACAGTGTAGACAGTGACAATAGTTTGTTGTTGATTTACATGTCGTTTTGTTACATTCTTCGTTGCAGTTGTTCGCTGCCCGTCACCCCCTTCCATCTCCAACGGCTACTATGTGTGCAGGTTAGTGACACAGCCAATATTACCAACAACGTTTGAATCTGTGACGTCCAGTTTGATCAACGGAAGTATTCTGAATCAATTTTACCACGTAGTCCTAATTTGGTCAACATCGTGACAATACGGAGACAACGAGCCCAATTCCAAGCAAGAGTTGTCAATTAGTAATAAGTGCCAACAGCAACTGCTTTTTAAAACAGTTTATTACATTTACAATTAAAAAAATTTAGCGGACGCAACTTTCATATTGCGAACACAAGTAACTCAATGGGAACAGATCGGATAAAAGCACTACAATTTTTCGCAGTTTCGTTGTATAATAATATTTCACTTTTTGATCGGAGACAGCAAATATTTTGGGTGGGTAGTACATATTTTCACACACAAACACACATACACACACACACACACACACACACACACACACACACACACACACACACACACACACACACACACACACACACACACACACACACACACACACACACACATTGAATCCATATATGCCGTTTTGTAACATTGTAACATTTGTCCATGGGCTATGGGGCAGACCGGAATAAAACATCCACATACTTTCTGATGCTTCCTTGAACAAAACTATTTTGTTTGACCGGAATCATAAGTTTGGGGGTGAGTCCATATTTTGGCACCGCCATTGAACCCATTGGCCCCATATGCAATAATTATTTCCATGGGATTTGAAAGACATCAGATAAAGTACCACATTTTGTGCTGCTTCTTTGAAACGTAACATTTCAGTTTTTTCAGCAAATATTTTGAGTGGATCCATTATTCTCCTCACTGTGCCGACAGACTGACTCCACTCAACAAATAAAGCCTACTAACCCAAGAAAGCTGTGGAAAAAGTTTGTTGCTTTTATCCGGTCCTAAGATGTGTCGCTAAGCTACCTGACTACACTATTTCGGGCTTTTTAAACGCAATTTGGCAGGCAGTACCCCTTCAAGATATATATTAGTATTAAGAAACATATATACATAACATTAATAACTGATAAAGTCACTTACTATCTTTATATCTCAATGTATTATGCACTTTTTCTTGCAGTCCGAGTAATGACTATCGGTATGGTGGGACTTGCCAGTATTCTTGTTCCATTGGCTATAGTCTAAAGGGCCACCCTAAACTGGAATGTCTTCGAAGCGGCGATTGGTCCGGCAGTGCACCATACTGCGAGAGTACGTTCAGTTCTATACGACATCTTTATTCAATGTTAACATATGTTGCGTTGAACAATGTGTAATTAAATAAATACTGACTTAACCGACAGATTATGTCAATGCAAAGCACACTGCACCTATCACACTACATTGATGTTGATTGATATTCACAGCTACTTGAAAGTGTAGTAACAAACCAATTAGTTGTTTAACCTGCTTTTGTTTTGAAACAATGACACACGAATGTCTGCCTGCAGTGCATTGTGGGTAACTGCATCGTCATTGTAGGCTAATATACAAACACATTAACACATGTTGAAGACCAATGCTAACCGGAAGTGAACGGTTATATTTGCAGAGATTCAGTGTCCTCTGCTGGCCACAATTGCCCACGGAAAGATAGAATGCAGTGACTTCAACAATTTCCAGAGCAAATGTAGCTACCTGTGCAACGAAGGCTACCGCGTGCCGGAGGGACAGAACGGAGTGCAGGTGTGCAGCCACACGGGACGCTGGAGGGGCGGCACTCCCGTCTGTCGAGGTAGGATACAGCTGCTGCTTTGGTGCAGCGTTAAAAGGGGTCAGTCAATTCCATTACCCGGGATTAGCGGACGTAGTAACTTGTAAGAAGAAATCTGCTGTGTCAAACGTTGGGAAACAGGATATCGTTGAACATCAAAGGCTTCGATGCACACGAATTGGCATCGCGCACACTTCCAATTCAGTTGACAGTATTGACATCTCTTGCAGTATTGTGTTCGTAACAGCAACGTTGCCATCATACATACTAACACAATTGAAATCCACATTATGTTTTTGTACTTCGTAAAACACATGATTGGGATCATAACGATTTTGCAGATTACGAGCGGCCAATGTTCAACAATTGTCCTGTCAACCAAATTTCGTACACGGCGAAGTTGAGCAACTTCGGAATAGGGAAATGGTCGGAACCGGAAGTGGAGGACAACTCCGGGGAGACGATTCGCGTCATCCGCACGGGACCCAGGCCCAACACACCGTTGGCCGTGGGAACACACCGGATTACGTACGACGCCACAGACAGCGCCGGCAACAAGGCGTTCCCCTGCAGCTTCACCGTCAACGTCAGACGTATGTAATTGACGTATCTAGTACGCCGCGTTTTTGCTTACGTTACAATAAAATGTTGCGCGCGACTTCAGTCAAGCTTTGCCTTTGCCACCAATGTTGACAACGGTTGTATACATGAATTATATTACTATTGATGCGTAACTCTCACAAATCAAACTTTAATGCATGTATTTCTTACTTTACAAACTTTGCCTTATGTTTTAGTCATAAAGAAACCCTTTTTGACCAGCATTTCAACCAAATATACGTCGGAATGCACGAACCCACCTCGTGTTCGGCATCCATTTTTTGATGGTTTGACGGACTTTTTGCTAGGCAACAGGTCACGTGATGGATATGTCAATTGCTTTATTATTGCTGCGTGACATCTCATAAATAAAAAATCCCGATCACTGTTGACACCTTAAGAACTTTGCCTTACATTTCTGTCATAAAAAAAAACACCTTTGTGGCTAGAATTTCGACAAAATATACGACGGAATGCACGAATGTACCGCATGTTCGGCATCGTTTTTTGTATCTTAATCCAGCTACGCATTTACAAAGTCCACAGACCTCAAGTACCTGGATACGGCAGCACATATTGCCGATCTCCGGCTTTAAGCAAAACGTTCCCGCTTTATTTGAACGATTTTTAATGGATTCTTATTTGTTGTTCTTGCGTAATTTAATTTACGCACGTTTGTAGTATAATCAAATGGGCTTTGGTGGAAAACGTAACACTGCCTAGTATCGCTCGATCTCCTCCTTGCAGGTCTGACGTGCCCTGTCATCTATGGGACGCCGTACCAGCGTGTGTCCTGCCCCATGGGACACCAATACGGCGCCGTGTGTCACCTCAGCTGTGGCGAAGGCAAGAACTTGACAGGCAAACCTAACGTTTCATGCGACATAGATAGTATTTACGTGTACCCGCCCGTGGCATCGTGGACGTGGACGTTCAACTCCTCGCAGCCGATGTGCGAAGGTGAACACTACATACATACTACTCCAGTGTTTAACAAAAGCGTGCACGCGTAGGGTTTATTGTTCAGTGTTCCATCATACGTTTCAACATTCATGGTATATTGATGTGTTACTGTTCAGAGTGTGCTCGTGTTGAGGAGTCTCGGTCATTTACTACTGCGCGCATATTAAATATTACACTATCACCTGATCTTTATGGCACTGATTCATACGCAGCTAAGTACCTGTTTGATGATCCGTATTGCCAGTAGCAACTTCTAGCAACAACACCTTTATATGGATAATATAAGAGGCATTTTCTAGGTTATTATGTATATTCGGGAAATACGAATAAAACATGTGGCTTTTGAATTGTCAGGTTCGCCGTGTCCTAAACTCCACCCCCCTGTCAATGGGGCGCTAGCGTGCGACTACTGGCTGTACGGTCGGTTCTGTCAAATGCAGTGCCAGAATGGTTCCGGTCTCTCACGAGGCAACAATGTGCCAAGTTTACTGGTGTGCGAAAACAAAGGGATGTGGACTTACAGAAAGCCCTTGCCGCCTTGCGAAAGTAAGTAAAGACAAGACGCTCGATACACCCACCGTCAGCTCATCACCACAGTCACACATACAACTGTCTCCCAACAGCATGACTACCGCCATGCTCACCGTTACCATCCCAACACATGACCACCGCCATGCTCACCGTTACCATCCCAACAGCATGACTACCGCCATGCTCACCGTTACCATCCCAACACATGACCACCGCCATGCTCCCCGTCACCACCACAATACACGATCACCGCCATACTCACCGTCACCACCACAACACACGACCACCGCCATGCTCCCCGTCACCACCACAATACACGATCACCGCCATGCTCACCGTCACCACCACAACACACGACCACCGCCATGCTCCCCGTCACCACCACAATACACGATCACCGCCATGCTCCCCGTCACCACCACAATACACGATCACCGCCATACTCACCGTCACCACCACAACACACGACCACCGCCATGCTCACCGTCACCACCACAATACACGATCACCGCCATACCCACCGTCACCACCACAATACACGATCACCGCCATACTCACCGTCACCACCACAATACACGATCACCGCCATACTCACCGTCACCACCACAACACACGACCACCGCCTTGCTCACCGTCACCACCACAACACTCGACCACCGCCATGCTCCCCGTCACCACCACAATACACGACCACCGCCATACTCACCGTCACCACCACAACAAAGGAACACCGCCATACTCACCTTCACCACCACCAACACACGACCACCGCCATACTCACCATCACCACCACAACACACGACCACCACCATGCTCACCGTCATCATCACAACACACGAACACCGCCATACACACCGTCACCACCACCAACACACGACTACCGCCATACTCACCGTCACCACCACAACACACGACCACCGTCATGCTCACCGTTACCATCACCAACACACGATCACCGCCATATTCATCGTCACCACCACAACACACGAACACCGCCATGCTCACCGTCACCACCACAACACACGAACACCGCCATACACACCCTCACCACCACAACACACGACCACCACCATGCTCACCGTCACCACCACAACACACGAACACCGCCATACTCACCGTCACCACCACCAACACACGATCATCGGCATACTCACCGTCACCACCACAACACACGATCACCGCCATGCTCACCGTCACCACCATCATCACTACCAACATGATAGCCGCCGCCACCCCGTCCACTGCCAGACTGTACAATATGTTTTCGTGTTGTAGAACTCAAACGGCCTCAAAAGATGCGACTGAAGACACAACTGCAGTACTTCACAGGCGACTGTTGCGCCAACGGTACACAAAGGCGTATCCGTGAGGCGTTCATAGATGAACTCAAGTCATCGTTTTACGCCAAAGCCACGTGTAACCCACCGGACTGCAGGTTCGTCAACTATAGACTGCAATGTGTGTGTGTGTGTGTGTGTGTGTGTGTGTGTGTGTGTGTGTGTGTGTGTGCGTGCGTGCGCTTGTGTGTGCGTGTGTGTAATATATATATATATATATATATATATTAACAGTGCTGGTACAAGTACTCCAATAAAGTAACTAAGTAAAAGTAAAAGTAGCTCCCAAAAAACTACTTAAGTAAAAGTATCCCTCAAGAAAGTACTTAAGTAAAATAAAATAAAGTACTAGTATCGAAAAGTACTTAAGTAAAATAAAAAACAATATCCGGCTGTCAGATTATTCCAGTATGTGTCCATTATCCAAAATGAACACATACGCCAAGCAAAGTTTGTTAGGTAAATACTGATGTCACTATTACGTAATAATAATACTAATAAACATTATTTACTCATGATAATCAACGGATCAAAAAATAAATGCAGTATTATACAACAGGAGAGAAGAATGCAAGCTTAATTAAACTGCATTACAACCGTTAACAGACCCGTGTGGCGTATCGTACGTTGTGCATTACCTTTTCAATGAGTCAGAGTAGTTTTCAACAAACAGCAAGTCTTTGCCACTGATTGACTCAAAACAAATGCATCAGGATGTTTTTCACACTTCTGGGAGTCAAGGTCAGCTGTGTGCAGGTAGCCACTAACTAAAGTTGGTATTATAACATGAAGTGCTGGTCAAACATTACCCAGCAATTAATCAGTGAATGAATGGGAAGCCAATGAGGCCTGTCCCATTAGCCTTGTGTGAAAAGGGGTTTTGGCTGAGGACTAAGCTTCAAATGACCATTGAATCCCTTTGGACAGGCAGCAATCACTGTTCCAATGTCACCTGCTTGTAAACATCAGGGCTAGCACAAAAGAAGCCATGATTCCTCCAAAGTGTTGTCAGTCAAAGATTACCAATGCAAAGAGAAACCAGGTGAAGCTGCTTCATCCCTGGAGTTGTAACATAAAAAGTAACTAAACATGGAAATATAAAGTAAAAAAGCAGATAAATGTACTTCGTTACAAGTAAAAAGTAAATCTGTAAAAATGTACTTCGTTACAAGTACATTAAAAAATGTGCTTAAGTAATGTAAAGAAGTAAATGTACTTCGTTACATACAAGCACTGTATATATATATATATATATATATATATATGATTATATATGTGTGTGTGTGTGTGTGTGCTCGCGTGCGTACGTGCATGTGTGAGCTTTACATGCATGTATCTGTGTGCGTATTCATGTATGTTCGTATTACGTATGAACACAATATGTATGAACGTATAAACATGTGCACGTACCTATGAACGTATGTACGTACGTATGTGTGTGTGACTGTGTATCTCTGTGTGTGTGCATGTTGGCATTGTTAGTATCGCTTTGCAGTGTTAGTGTTAAATGTGTTTTCAATTATGTCAGTTGTGTTGGCGTATAGATGGTAGATAACAAGATCAAAGCAAACATATGTGGCTGACACGTCCACTAAGACATGTTGTGCATGGTCAGATTGACCATTAATAACCTGATCAACGGTTATGCGACCACGGTGACATTTTCTATGCAAGCATGAGAATACATTTATATATCCGTGTGTTGAGGTCAGTGTTCTAATGTGAATTTTCATTAGCTAAGGTACGAATGAAAACGAAAATGTTATCATGCATGCAAGACTGTATTTGATAAAGTATAATTTACATGTAATCTCCTACACGGTTACATTTGCTTCAGTCAACCACATAACATTATGCATTTCATGTCGTGACAGCGTCGACAATGTGGAGGTCCGGTGTAACCCGCCATGTGACGGCAGTCCACGACACAAGAGAGACATACCTGTTGTCGTCGTCGGACTAAGTCACACAGTCAAAATTAAAGCAAACATGTCCACTGAAGAGAACGTCAAGGCCGCGACCGCAATGACGTCTCGACTGGCAGACTCGATGGAGGAACTGTTCAAGAACGTGTCACTCGACGGTGACCTGAAGTTCAAGGACAGTGCGGGAGAGAAACCAACACTGCTCTGCGACGAAGGTCTTCTTCCTTCTGAGACGACGCTAGGATGTGGTCAGTATTGGTCGTTTGCTCAGTTTTCAGTTTCACTTTCGTTTTCGATCGCGAGCAGTCCTATGGGTACCGGGATGCATTTGCCTCCATCTTCTTTTAACATCACACATTGGACATTATGTTATTTGCCTCCATCTTCTTTTAGCATCACACATTGGACATTATGTTAATCCTGTGACACCGGTGTATCTTATGGTTCCAGTGCCCTGCAGCCCTGGTCACTTCCTGAATGCCGTCCTCTCCCAGTGTCAGCCCTGTCCCACGGGCAGTTACCGCGAGGATGTGGCGGCGGCCCACTGCGCCCCGTGTCCCCCCGGCACCACCACTCGCGGCCTCGGCGCCGAACGACGGGCGGACTGCCTTCGTGAGTGACTCACTAAAGTTAGACATCGAATGTTAGTTACTGTGGCGATGATTGTGATGATAGCTATGAAGGTCATCACGATAGTAATTTACATAAATGTAATGATGATGATGACAATAATACTACTAATAATAATAATAATTATTATTATTAGTAGTAGTAGTAGTAGTTGTAGTAATGGTATTGGTGGCAGTAATAACAGTTGTTGTATTAGTGTTAGTGATGATAACGATGTGATGATGTTAGATAATGATGATAACAATTATGATGATAATGGTGCCGATGATGACGATGGCGATGGTGATGATGATGATTACGCCGATGGCAATGACGATAATTATGGTCATGACAATGGCGACAGTGATGGGGCGATGACGATGGTGATAACGATGACGATGGCAATGACAAAGACAGTGATGGTGGTGATGACGATATTATCTATTACGTTAATGAGGATACTGATGACATCACTAACTCCCCCTGATCCCTCATTCCACTTTGCAGCCCAGTGTAGTCCCGGGTCGTACTCGCGTGAGGGAGGGTTGGAACCATGTACGCCGTGCGGTGTGGCGACGTTCGCCGTCGAGACTGGAGCTGTGCAGTGCAGTCTCTGTCCGCCCGGCACCACGACGACAGACGAGGGCAGCTCGGAGCTCACCCAGTGCCAAGGTAGATCGGCTGCTCGTGTGTTCGTGTAGTCACGATAGCGCTACGTTGTATACGCCCAGTCTAATGCAAATGTAGCAGAACGGAAGCTCGTCTGTTCGTGTTGTCACGATAGCGTTATACATGGTATATACCAGTCCAGTGTAAAGGTGGCAGAACTGAAGCTCATACGTTCGCGTAGTTATGATAGCGCTACATTATATAATACATAGCCCAGTGCAAACGCAGCAGAACTGCAGTTTGTTTTTCCGAGTAATCACGATAGCGTTACATGACATATAACCCCAGGATTTCAAAGATGACAAACTCTAATTATTATGAGACGGAGACATTGTAATAATATTCTAAGGGAATGTTCCTGTCCTGTCCAGAGCAACTGTCTGATTGCTATCATTATTTGCGGTGTCACTGAAACGAATACGAATTTCATGTTTCAAAATTAGTGGGTCACGGTATATTACCAATTGTTATTCTATGTATCCTAACCAGGGCTAACATAACCAATTGCCTATTTTATAATTGTTTTTTTGTAACACCGCTGGCCACTTCTTTTTTACATGCAACTTCAAAATCGTTCCTACGACCTATATCACAAGGCTTATATTCGAAGACTGGTAAGATTATCATGAAGTAGGTCAAAAGAAATACATGTTTAAAACAGATCATTGTTTATTTTTTAGCATTCGATGTCGTCTTTGTCTCTAGTGACTACCAGCAGTTCGTGTCCACAACAACGACGGTGTCATCGCAACCGGAAGAGATGACCCTCTCGCTTAAGGCATGTTAAGCATCATATCTTTGTCAATGTCTTTATATCTACATGTAAAATTAATATGATTAGTGAAAATATCACGATGCCTGTACACTCGTGTCATGGTATTTAAACTGGAAGCTTCACACATGTTTTTAACAGTAAATAATCATGTATCACCATATTAACTACATGTTTATCACACGAACCGGTATAACGAGACCGTCTAATTGCTTGCTCATACTATATGTCTATAAAGCATACAATGTCAACATATTGCGAATGGAAAATCAAAACGTTGTATAATATACCAGTATATGGTTTAACAAGACTTAGGAAGAACGGCGAGTGAACAAGGAATTGGCTTATCGAGAGCCCAACATTTGTTGTATTTATGTTCAATCTGTCCTTAGGGATATTTCGTTAAAAAAAAAAAAATATATAGTTTTGTCAACCTAATAACACTTTTCTCACGTCTCCAGCTGAAATTGAGTGGAGGTCGGAATGGATCTGATTGGGGAGACGTGATCAGAGTGGATCGCGTTGTTAATGACACCTCTGTCACTGGCACAATTCTCCGCGTCGCCATCGGAACTGTGAACAAAAGCCATGTTATGGTGGAGGCCCAAGGGTAAGGTGCCAGTTTGGGCATTCGTTACTGTGTGCTTTTTATTGTGTGCCACATTTATTCTAAGTAGAGGTGACATCTTGGCACATAGCTTCCTTGTGTACCCACAAGCCCACTGTTTTAATATAATTATCGTGGCGTGATCGGAAACTGATGCATGGCTAAAGATAAGAAGATTTGCTTACGTGGGACAGAAAGAGTGTAACTATGATGTGTGTGTATGTGTGTTTGCGTGTGAGTGTGTGTTTGTGTGTGTGTGTGCGTGTGTTTGTGTGGGTGTGTGTGAGTGTGAGTTTGAGTGCGTGTGCGTGTGTGTGTGCGTGTGCGTGTGGGTGTGCGCGCGAGCGAGTGCGAGTGTTAGTGCGCACGTGTGTTTTCAACGCAATTTGAACAAATTTCAAAGAGGGTGTAAACGAAGAAATGTTTTATTTTCGTTAGGAAATTTATGTTGCCTAAAATAACTCTCTAACTCAAGACTATCTATCGTGTGATCGCAACAGGTGTAAAGTCGTTAGTAGCGGTGCCGTGTCACCAACGCAGTGGCAAAGCATCGGCGTGTCGCTTAATCGGACAACTCTGATACTTCGACACAACGGCCAAGTGTTTGTTGACACCGGCGTATGCAAAGCACCGAATTACGTCGGCAAAGAGAACAAGATCGCTGCTATCCGTGTCACCATTGGCAGCCAAAAAGGTATTCATTAACACTATTCTGTTTTGTTAGTAAACTGTTTGCATACAAATATCCGAAATTGTATCCTGTCTTTGTTAAGCTGCAGCCATATATGTTTGCTGCACTAGTTTATAGCGTCAGCTCGAGAATAAGTATTACTATTTGAAGACACAGGTGTATTTATAATGCTGCTTGGTTGTGTATTACTTTTATTATAGCTGATTGATATTATCAAATGAAATAGTAACATTAATATTGTATATTGTATGTTTGGATCTGAAATATGCACACTCTGTGTCAAGGCGATAGTATGATCTAGCAGGGAATGAAGACGCGACATAATCTAAACTGTGTTAATCATGGTGTACCCAGTTGTTGCTGCATCTTCATCTTTTGAACGTTGACACTCTCGGGGGAATTTTCAGATGACGTTTTCTGTGGAGAAGTGACTGACGTAAACGTTTGGAACGAGACATTGAATGACACGGAGCTCGAGTCGACTTTGACAAATTGCGGCCACGCTGCTCAGGGCAACATCGTGTCTTGGCGGGACTTGTCCAAAGGCGAACTAGTCGGAACCTCCGTACAGACGCCTTCACTATGTGACGGTATGGTCGTCTCTAGGGGACTATATGTTGGTCTAGGTGATGAGAACACGTATGCCACTTCAGGAGAAATACAAATTAGCACACCACTATTGCTTAGATTATCTTTGAGATCACGTGGCGGTTATAAGTACATGTTATGTTAAATAAAACGATGCTTACTTTTAAACTAACGTATTATAAATAGTTCTGCAAAGTACAGAGTATTGAGAACACAACGTTTGTAATAACAAAAACCTTATATAAATTATCATTTGAATCATTCACCGGGAACTAGTTATTAAGAATCACCTTAAAACGATCACATATAAATAAAATATCCTTGTCAGTTTTGACAACTTTCAACGCGGTAACACTTTGGAAAATAACGTTATGTTCGCATGGACTCCACCTATCGCGAGACTTGTAAAGTGTATCGTGCGAAGCGTGCTTAGATACATCGTTGGATCGATACATCGTGGTGACATGTGGTTGAAACTAGTTTGTTAGTATAGCGTACTCTTGTTTAGCATCATGATATATACACTTACACTACAACATTAAGGCTGGAGCTATGTGTTAATACTTGGGTATTGTCATCAGTGACTGACGACTGTGCCTCGGCGCCGTGCGGAAACCACTCATGTGTCGACGCCCTGCGAAGCTACGACTGCCAGTGTGACGATGGCTTCACGGGTCGACACTGTCACGTGAACATCGACGACTGCCGGGACAACGCGTGCGAAAACAACGCGACGTGTGTCGACGCCGTAGCGACGTACACGTGTTTGTGTCCGGACAGCTTCTACGGCAACTTCTGCGAACACGAAATTAGTGAGTGGGGCGACTGGAGTGCTGATTAACCTTTTCGCAATCGTTAAACTATATTATATAAAATTATGACGACATTCAGGAGATTGTGACTAAGGAAACACACCTCTTACCTTGTTTTGCCTTATTTTTTATGTATTTGAATGTGTAACAAGTATGATGATATACGATGTTATGCTAATTAATGTGTGTGTGTGTGTGTGTGCGTGTGCGTGTGTGTGTGTGTGTGTGTATGTGCGTACGTGCGTGATTGTACGTGCGTGTGCGTGCTTGTGCGTGTGTGTGTGCGTGTGCGTGCGCGTGCGTGTGTGTGTGCGTGTGTGTGTGCGTGTCTGCGCGCCTGCGCGTCTGTATGTATGTGTTTGTGTGCATGCGTGTATCAAACATACACATATGTGGACCCATGTGGGACAGATAATATAATCGTAGTTACTCTTACGGCAACCAGAAGAAAACAAAGCACGTCTGGTGTTAGACAGGCCAACCGTGATGTGAATGATAACTTATCGTCTTTGCGCGCTGTGTATATGTATCAGCTGCCATTGTTACATTACAGTAAACGGGGCCTGGGGTGAATGGGGCGACTGGAGTCAATGCAGTGTCAGCTGTGGCGGCGGCAACTCGACCCGTCGGCGTGTGTGTGACAGTCCGCCGCCCGACGCTGACGGCCGGCCGTGTGACGGCAACAGAGAGGAGTCACGGGCCTGTCACACGGACCGGTGTCCAGGTAGGTGGCGATGACAGCATTTGTTTTTTTGCAGTATAGTTGTCAAAGTTGGGTCGGTACTTCCACTGTCTACTATGACTATAGCTGCACTAAAATACAATTAAAACTTACATAGTTGATTTTTAAGATGTTTCAAATTAAAATGTGCTAACATCATTATAAAATGCAAAACTTGTCGCCAACTGACATCTGTCAGATGTTGTTTGCAAAGTGGCCGTAGCAGCGAATTCGTGTTGCGTAAACATGTCCTCTCTGAAGCATACCATCGGTGTAGACCCTCTCAGAACTCAGAATCAATTTATTTGATCTATAAATACGATATATATACAATGAATAACGCAAGTAATACATAAGGTCGGGATATTTCCATTAATATATATATAATATCGATAGCACAGGAGCCACCCCATACATATAAACAAAACAAAAAATTACATGACACAAATCAGAATAGCATATGACTTGTTGTTATAGTTGATGATTACTCAATGTATCAAAATACATACATAATGCAAGGACTGATTATATGTACTCGTGTACACATTGACGTGCATATGGACACTTATGTATACATTTCAATACGTACTATGAATAACAAATAAAACAATTATGAATACGACAACTGGATTCATTTAAAACAAAGAAGTTTTTTGTGTATGTGGAAAAACCATATAGACTGTAGGTGTAAATTTTGTTAATGATAATACTTGGTGTATTGTTAACTGTCTCTGCGATGTTGTGTCAAATTCATGTTTTGGCAAATTCATTCTCTCTCGGTTGGTTGCAGTTTGCGGCGAGTTGGAGCCACCAGATCACGGCTCCGTCAACTGCAGTGGGGACGAGCCCGTCAACTGTACCGCGGCCTGTGACGACGGCTACGAATTCAGCATCGAGCCGCTCCCTTTCTACTACTGCGGACCAGACACGGCCAGTAGGTGGAGCCATCAGACTGAAGACAATCCTTTCGCGCGAATTCCCGATTGCGCAGGTGCATTTTATTTTTATAAACTGATTTTATTATGCCTACATTTATTAATATGTATATTACTCCTATTGATATATTATCTTAGTGACGATAAATGAGACGCATACTATTAATAAACATATTATCAGTTAATGTTGTCATGTTGTATTTAGCAGCACATAGAGGTAAAAGGAAACCGTTCAGCCACGCCGGAGTTACTGCACGAGTACAACACATTCATTCAAAAGATTATAATCTATATACTATCTACTCAAACATTCCCGAGGTAGCTCGAGTCGTCAGATTCGTGACATTAATTGCATACACCAGTCACTCACGTCAAACGTAAATGTAACTGAGTGACAACGTGTGAAATGTTGTGTTTTCGGCAATAGAAATGCTACTGCCAGAAAAGCTGACAGTCCGGCACAGCGTGCAGTACGCAGACGCACCTTGCAACGAGAACGACGTGACGGCGGGGGCAAAGGCGAGAGCCATGGAGACGGTCGATCGTATCCCGTGCATCGTAAACGGCACGTGTATTCTGGCGGACCTGACCGTTGGGTGTGCAGCCAGTGAAGGTCAAGGGAGCACGTCGCCCCTCACTGTGTCCATCGCACTCTCCGTCTCTGGTGACGATGACGGAGCTGACGAATTCAACGCCACCCAACAAGGTTCGTTCACCCATTTATATGTTATCGATATGACTTAAATACCATACGTTTGTGTTGCAGTACTACCATGTGTACAATAGAAATACAGTCGAACCTCGCTTTACGGTCATTTCTTTAATACAGACACCTCGCAATTAATTAAGAGAAAAACTCTGTAGCAGTAAAGTATAAGAAATTAGTCTCGCTAATACGATCACCTCACCGTCCGGGTCACTTTTGCTCAGCTCCAAGGGTGACCTTACTAGTGAGGTTCCACTGTATTCTATTGTTTTCTTGTTTTTATTTGTCTAGACTATTCACGGTTTCTAGACAGTCTCCACAGTTACACAGTAAATTATATTTTTACATTTTGCAATATTATAATACCAAACTTACGTACACGTGACTAACATAAATCTACAATTGAATTACAGCAATGTTTGCTGGCTGCATACATAGAAGTACGAGCAAAGGGAGTTTCTTCTTTGACTGAAAACAGTTTTAGGTTGATTTCAAAAAAAATTCAACACAAAAAAACCAACAATGTACGATGGTATTTTATTTTATTTTACGTATATATACTTTACGTGTAAGCAAATAATCATTACAACAAGGCAACGCATATAATCATTATTACAGATTAATGCATCATAGGGACGGGTTTGTCAAGATCCACAAATAGCATGATGTACTTTATGGATGGCCCCTTGGTGTCGTGCTACAGATGCCATGCTTGGTCTGCTTTGGGCGGTCGAGAACCTCAAGACGGCCGTTGAGATTATGGAAGAGCGCGCTGGTGACGGCAACTTCACCGTGGATGTCGGCGGTGCGAGCTACTCCGCAACGGGACAGAACACGACGGGAGACGTGAGCTGTGCGCCGGGCATGACCCGCGTGTCGATAGTGTGTGGTACGTCACCTCTTGTATGTTCAAATGCTGGGATACATTGGCACCTTTCGCCCGACGCGACTCGGCCAGATAAAACCAGACCTGACCGGACTCACCCATAGTATACACTACACCGACTGACACCGACTTAGTCGTACTTAAAGCTGGTATGACGTCATAATCACGTACATTTTAAGACGTTCGACTGTGTCGGGTCTAGTCGGTGTCATTCTGTCGTATTCGAATGTGATCAAGTTTGCGTGATTGTGACATCACGCCGTCTTCGAATATAGAGTAGTCGGCGTAGCGTATACGAAAAGTGCCAGTGTATTCCGGCCTTAAGAAAGACGTCGTGTTTGTAGCACATTTATGGTTTCTTTACGTCAAATTGCACCTTTCGCATGCAGCTGTAACTGAGCGACACTGTGGTGTTGTGGCACAAACGACCGGACAAGGTCGCAGGCCGTGTCCGATTGCTTGTATTACCACACCACCGTTGAATTAATACGATTACAGCCGAATGCAAGTCGCAAAGGGGCCATTTGATATTTATGTCACACTCCTAACGATTTAGTTTTGACAATTCAGAGTCAAATTTGGGGAATACGTTCTTTAATGCCTTAGTCGGTTGTCGTGTGGTCTTCCTACCGCTGCACGTTGAATACGACGAACCGGTCTTGACGGAGCCAAATGTTTCGGTCAGAATTATGTGTGTGATTATGAAATCTAATCTGCACGGCTGTATTGCACAGAGCGTGTTATTGCACAGAGCGTGTTATTGCACAGAGCGTGTTATTGCACAGAGCGTGTTATTGCACAGAGCGTGTTATTGCACAGAGCGTATTATTGCACATGCAAACATTAATTCCACTTGTAAGTCAGGAAATGAAACGTAGGGATCTCCCCCCCCCGACGAGAGAAGCACGTTTTGATTAACATTAATGATACTGTTTCAACAGCAGTGCGTTTTCTTGTACCGCAGTGGAGTGCAGCGCGGGTACCTACAGCGACGGTGTAGTCTGTGTCAAGTGTCCGTTCGGGTTTTACCAAGACGAATCTCAACAGACGTCTTGCAAGGCGTGCGGTGATGGCTTCTCAACCAAGGGGACAGGGTCAAAATCCCGTCAGGAATGTGGTAAGCAACCTGTATCCGTGGCCATATACCTATGGCACATGCACGTGCGCATACTAATACACACTCACACGCACACGCACACGCACACACGTACATTCACAAACACACAAGCACATAGTCTATGCTCACGCACGCGCACTGACAACACATGTACACAATCACGAACGCATGCACGCACAGACACACACACACACCTACACGCACACACACCCACACACACACACACACACACACACACACACACACACACACACACACACACACACACACACACACACACACACACACACACACACACACGCACACCCTAATCATTAATGTGACTACTGATGTTTATATGTTGTACTTGTAATCTCGATGTGATATGAATGACGGAAAGGGCCTTTGGTGGAACAGAGACTGTTGACTAGTAATTATTGCCTACTATTATTATATTCTATATAATTCTTACACAAATAGTAATTGTTCACACTTAACTATAACCTTAACAACACGTTCCTATTTTCATTCGTGACCGAGATATCACAAGAAATTTGTCGAAAACAGCAACGTTTCCAGTGTACGCTAGACACATGTGTTACCCTCTACATTCAGTTATTAAGTAATTTCTTGTGCAGACACGTATTGATATTTGAAAAGTGTAGGCCTGGCTATCTGGCTACAGTCGACTAGGTCAATAACTAACATGAGGTTGACATTTTACAGAGGCTTGTAGCACAGGCACCTACGAAAAAAATCACGTGTGCGAACGATGTCCCGTCGGCTTCTATCAAAACCTGCGTGCGCAGACGTCGTGCAAGTCTTGTCCTTCCGGCTTCTTGTCAATAGCACCAGGAATGGCAAGTGTTCAAGAGTGCAATGGTGAGTTTATACGTTCGGGAAGATGGCGGCCGGAGCGAACCCACAGAGAGTGGTCTGGGGGGGGGGGCGGGGGCGGCAACGGGGCGAACACCTCCAATTGCTCTCCACTTGAGGCTCTCCAAAAACCTTCAATTCAACAACATATGGCGTGACAAGAAACCCACCTTCAAACTCTCTAAATACCTCCAATTGCACCACCAATGCTCGCCAAAAAACCCCACCTTCAGGCTCTCCGAAATCCTGCAGTTGCACCCCCTGAGGCTCGCCAACAAACCCACCTTCACGCTCTCCAAAAACTTCCAATTGCAACCCCTCTGGTTACTCAACAAACCAGGGACACATTCCAAAGGTCCATGTGGCACGTAAAACTAGCGTGCGCATAGCGCGTGCACATTCCAAAGGTCTAGGGGTACATGCACTCCAGACCCCCTGGATCCACCTATGATGATAAATAAATTTGTTATGTCTGAACAACCTGTTTGTATCAACTGATGACTGCATGTTATTGAGTCTAATTGTGAAACTAAGTAGAATAGATGTAAATGCAAATAGAACACGACACGTTTCCCAACAGTACACGTGGGGACTACGACGAATGGAGTAATACAGACTAGACACAACTACTTGAGATAAATGAAAAACAACCCCAAGTCATTCTTAGACACGTGTGCGTTCATTTAATAGGTTGTGTTCCGGTGTAAAACAACATTTATTGTCAAAATAGACTATCATAAGTTTAAAAAAAAAGGCATTGTGTTCTCCAAGTAGCATGTTCGCCGTGGAATTGCCTCCAGAAAACAATTCTTGGCAACACTATCTTACATATATACCTTATGAAAAATAACGTTAATTGTGAAACTGTCAACATTAGTGAGTACGTATCAACTGTAGCATGGACACGTGATTGCAAGCACGGCTCGAGTAAACCTCTTACACGTGTTCTGCAGTGTGCATATTTTCTTGCAGTCACAAAATCCACAGCAGAAGCTCCAACTGGCAAGCCGGACACTAGCCTGGACGCAATAGGTAAACTAAGAATACCTGATCGGTTGATTGGTTTCCTGCTTTATGTAGCTATTGGTTCAATGACGTATGATATTATAAATATGAACTGACAAATACACCATTGAGTGACATCACTGTTGATCTAGTGGCAAGAATAAGTTGCATTATAAATATACAAATGAATATTGAGATAACTAATTTCATAACTTCGCTCATCCTTTATTAATATTATGTGAGTACACGATCTGCAGTTTAACAAAATAATATTAGGGTAGTGTGATTTTACCAGTAAGGTCGCAACCGAGCCGTTATAGCAGCTGCTGCAATTTTTTATTTGTGATTTCAATAAACAAAAACCGCAAAATGTAGTGGTTTTATTGTTAATTGAAATAATTAACTATGCTAACTTATGTTCTTTGTATGTTTATGTTTGTTTATTGGTGTTGCATGTCGCGCTCAGCCGCCGCAGCTGCTATTGGATTGGGAGTGGTCATCGGCGGTATCGTTGGAATCCTCGTCTTGGTTATTGTCATCGTTGCTGCTGGCATGCTCCTACGTCACCGTCGCAAACACCGACAGTGATAACCTTGTCTGCGACGAATTGACGACAGTCATCGTTCAACAGACCGTTCAATGATGTCAGCCATTTGCGCGTTGTCTTCGCGACAAATAGACATACCATAGTCACTGGCCGCAACATCGCGGATGTAATAGACGATGCATTCCGATAAAAATGTGGTCGGAGCAAGAAAGCAACTACGGGCATGTTAAACATATAGGAGCATGCTTCGATTTAGAAAAAAAGGAAGAAATCCCTGTGTTGTATTCACGACCGTCAACAACAAGTAACAATATTGTACAGACATTTGTCGTGTTAACATTCTGAATAATCTTAATATTATGTATGTCATTGCACATGTAATGTGAAAATTAGATTGTGCTTGTTTGTTGCTTCGTTACGTCCAATGTCCATGGTTTGTATCCGCGCCATTGTAAACGCTCGGGTCATTTCGTGAGGTGTCATGTCATGACTAAGACATTCTAACTTCTTCATGCGTGCTAATCTCGTATAGCAAGCTGGATTTTCATTGATGGCAAACACCAGAGCCAAACGAATATAGCAGTGTATACCCAACAGCCGGCAATTCTTTATAAACTGTAAGTTTCTTTCATAACAGCAATGATAACATGCTACGTAGAATACTGCCACATGCGAAACAGGAACAACACACAGCATGTAATTGTATAAGGATGTATACGTGTGAATATAATAATGATAGTTAGTATGGTTGTATTAAATTATAATAATTGTGAATGTAATTATGATAGTTAGTATGATTGTATAAAATTTTCAGTGATCGTGCTGAAACTGCGCTTGTCTTTTGAGACATTGTGACTAGGCACGTGACCCGAGAGTATCAGTCGGGAGGCTCGTTATGTCTGATCAACACACACCATTAACTTCTATACACATCAGCCATGACATACATATCATGATATCATGAACCACCTTTATTGAAAATTACGTAGGGTAATTTAGAAGCAGTATACGAATATCTAGCTCTCCGTGTAACAATTATTACTATTATTATTACATGTAACATCACCTGCTGCCTGAAGAGCAACTGCCAAAGTATTAACGCCTGATATTGTTGTTTTGTGTAACCACGTTACGTATCAATTATTATTATTAGGTTTATTAGCATTGTCAAGTTTACTTTTAAAATATTGATTGTATGTTTTACTCTGTACCGATGTACTAATGTTTGATTATCATATGCCAAATGTGTTGAACATTAACTGTAGATAGGCTTACAGTAATGTAGATAGGCTTACAGTAATGTAGATAGGCTTACAGTAATGTAGATAGGCTTACAGTAATGTAGATAGGCTTACAGTAATGCCCACCTTCTCGATAGACTTACATTCAACTTTTAATTGTACATAAGCTGACAGTAATGGTTAATTTATCAGTATATTTATACACATACATTTGAATCTTAAGTAATAACATATCCCGATCAACAACGGACTCAACGATATATCCAATTATATATAAACATCCCCTTTACAAAATCATTGAACTCTGACATTGTCACCAATGATTTCTGCTCAGAAATAAAACCACATTGTCCACAATCACTTAGAGCAAAATTATCCAGTTTGTAAACATTGTAAATTGTATAATAAAGATATATAAATAATGTAAATGTTGTTTAGCTTCTGATTGAATGCATGAATTTACATGTACAAAACGAGGCATTTGGTTTAAGAAAGGAATATTAGCAGGTATTTAGTCTTATGGGGATTTGATTCCAGTAACATTTTATATGGGGGACATTAATGAAAATTTGTCAGGGGAATATGTATGTTCTCGGATATTGGGGAAATGTCCGGGGGATTATGTCCTAGTGATGTTTTACTGGACAAAACCAACTAAATAATTATCCGTGTCAGTCGGTTTACTAGCGACTGATTTTTTTTCCGGTTTTACTTGGATCAATATCACATGCGGTATAGTTAATGGCGGTAAAACATAATTTGTTAAGATGATAAACTTGAAAAATCATATGCTGAAAGGATAGTTGTTCATGTGTGTTTATTGCGTATCAAATGAATGTTATATAAACTACAACCCTGCAGGTATCCGTGCATATTGTTGCATTACACCAACAGCTTATAAAACCATATCAACTTTGGCCTTACAACGAAACTCAAAACAACATTGACTTGCGAATTTTTTCATAGTTTGCTAAAACGTGCTTTTGCTGTGCTAGTAGCCACCTGCTTACTCTTTGTTCAAATGTTCTTCTCATTATAATCCTGAGTGTGCGTGCGCGCGCCTATGTGTGTGCGTGTGTGCGAGTGTGTGTGTGTATGTAGTTATTATAGTTCACCATATGTGCGTTATTAACAGCATTGACAGAGAGCGCTTCTGTGAGACATGTTCTTGTTATGTTTGAATAATTATAAGCAACACTACATAATCACAACTTCACGGTTCCTAAACTAAATTATTGCCCCTTCACTACGATGTGGTAATGCAACAATATTACCGTAATTTTTAAGTAGTTAAGAAGTATAAATCATATTTTTAATTCCCGAAAAGTGAGGAGAACAGGACTGAGGAAATGTACCGACGGCAGTCTATCGAGCTGAAGTCAGTGTTTACGTGTCAGGCAGAACATAACTGTAAAACTATTATAAATGAGAGATAGCCATCGGTCGTCGTACGCCAGTTGGACCCATCTAACAACAACTGGGTGCGTTTACTTCCGTGCACATATAGAAACATGATGGTCTATCAATATAATTACAGGAAACATTTAAATAAAACAATCGTCTAATAAACAGGTCTCTCTTTTAAGTTGTTGACGCAGTGATGGTGTCACTTAATGTTTGTTTTTAGATCTCGATCAAAGAGGTCGCTAACGAATAAATTTCCACCAGGATGTGATGTCACGACACAAAAACATTGAATAGTATCACGCAATGTTTTATTATTTACCGGAAAACAGACAGTTTGCTGACGACACAAATTCTCCGCAGGAGTTAAAGTCGTGACGTGTGCTTCCTGTTACGTGATCTGGATACAGTAGATGGTTCGCCCCTTTCTTTGCAAGTCAATGAAGTAGGTTTGTGTTAGTTAACAGTTCTCACGGGTGAGATCGTGTCGCACCTGTCCTCACAAACATTACCACTCATACGGCATCACCTTTGTGTCTTGTCTACAAGTTATCGCTCAACTAAAATGGTCAACAATTTACCAACCTTCATTTGCCATTTTCAAGAGGTCTCACGGTTATTTCTGTCGTAAACATACACGTATGTTGAATCAAAATTGGCTGGTTTTAAAAATAAGTTAATCTCAGAAAGATCCACGTAGGGACCGTTTCATTACGATAATGAGTGCACAAGGAAAATCTCCATTAAACATAATCCGTTTTTAAACTTAAGTAGTGTTTTCAGAATGCGTAAAGCCGCTATCATAGAGGATTAGATGATATTATTTCCAGGACACACCGGAGAAAGTGTCCTTGTGGTACACCATGGTCTTGACAGTATTCAGTTCATAAAATAAAATATTAAAGAACGGAATCGGCCTGATGAACTCTTAAGAATATCAGTGGAACGGCACCTTGGACACAGCGACGCAGGCAAGTTACAATAACCAGTAACGTACAAATCCTCTCCATGCCTATATGTGGAACGTTGAGGAGCGCAGTGATGAAGCGATGAGGGCATCGGACTCTCATTCAAGAGAACCGAATTTCTAATCATGTGCTGTCGTGTCGAACCTTGGCCAAGTTCGTTCACTCTACGTGGCTCCAATTCACCCAGCTTTATACAGCATTGGCTATAGACAGTGAAGGATATTTGTGTACGAATAGTCTTCGTGCCGTAATTACAGCGTGGCTGAATGCTTCCCAGAAAAGTCGATAGGTGTTCGATTGAACCGGTCTGCCAGGGAGTAAAGTGTAAAGCGCTTTGAGCAGTCCTAAGGATTGGATAACGCGCTATATCAGAAGTTACCTTTACATAAGACTCGCACAAGAATTCCCCAGTCCCCTCTCTCTCGGGATATCCGCAGTGGCGCCCAATGTCAGCAGCACAGCAGCCTTTATTTCTTCTTCTATTGTCCGCCAAGTTCTTGTTAGTCTAACTCTTTTCTGTACCCTTCTGGCCTTCAAGTAAACGCTGTCTCCGCTGACAGGCCACTGGTCAGTTTGTAGGTATGTCCGAGCCATGACCACCTTCTCCAGTTTAGGATGAGGCACGTAAGTCTTGTTTTCTTGTTTGGTGGAGACTCATACCGGAGGTGGTCTCGGTCCAGTACACATATACAATCACGATGTCAGATAAAATTAGGCTGTACTTTATATAAGCTAATACTTGAATATTATTTGATTTTAACTAATTATAATGTATGTATAGTTACAAAGTGCTACGAGTATAATATCATATTATTTGGTGTGAAACAAGTAATCTTCTTCTTCATCTTCTTTTGGGGAGACGAGGGAAGTCAACCTTGGGTTACTGCCTGACATAATAACAATGGTCTGGGGTGGAAATCTCACTGCAAAATGATGTCCAACCAATATTTATTGTTCAACTGGTACACTTATAAGTTATTATACTTAGCGAAATCCTTAAGACTGTTCAAAACGACTTACACTTAATTTCCTGGCACACGTGTTCATTGGAGTACCATCTTGAATTATCTACACACGCACACACACACACACGCACGCACGCACACACACACACACACGCACACACACACACACACACCCACACACACACGCACACACGCACACACACATGCACACATACACACGCACACATACACACGCACACACACACACACGCACGCACACACGCACACACGCACACATACACACGCATACACACACATGCACACTGTGTGTGTGTGGTACTCGTTTCGATAGCTGTGTGAGCTGAAGCAACGTGGAGTGAACGAATTTGCCACTGCCTTGAGGATCCTTGAGGATTAGTCGAATCCTCTCAGCAAGAGGATTCGACTGAGATTCCGATGTTTTAAATAATACGCCACCGAGTCCCACGCGTGGTAATGCATGGACAGGGGTATTATACATACATGAAATTAATACATTTAATGGCGTGATAGCATGGAAGAGTGTAATCTGAGGAGCGTCCGCGTGGCCTTGAATAATAAGTTTCCTATCGGAATCACCACCTTAACTATTTTGTAAATTGAGCCTAACATCTTGTTGCGATATATTTCAGTTATCAAAGTACCTATCACTACATGCTCACCTGACTGCTTCTCTCTGACTCATGTGTTGCCAGAAATCTAACTTATACGATAAACTGATTTTCTGGAAAGACACGCTGCATCAAACGAACGGTATGTCCTAAGGTATTGATGGTATCGAACCGAGTCATTCATTCATGAGGGATGTTTCCTGACCGCACAATTGTGTGTTTCGTGCTATCTTTAGGCATATAGTGCTGTTGTGATTGCTTTTCGCAACTCATATTTGTGAGAGCAAACAAACGTCGCTGACTAATCGAAGTGGGGATTTATCAACGTCACTGCCAACGTAATTTCCTTTTAATTCCTTTCAGACATGATCGCAAGACTGATATACTGACTATTTAACACCGATTAACCCAATAACCAACAAAGCCATAGAATGTTTTGGGTGTATATAGTTTGTGTGACTCACTGAGACTCCGAGACTTCCCGACGTCATTAACATGACGTTTCTTACCACACGCCCAGAGTTTGCTGTATTGTTTCCTTGTAGGACTCGGCGGTAAATGTTAAGTTTCACATTAATTGTGTTTCAAGTTACATTATTAGCGTATGATTTCCAAGAAACGAATGTCGAAAGAATATGCATAAGGGCTGCCACAACAAGTTATGTTATTACATAATTCTGTCATGGGATATGAATGTTGACAATGTGAAATGAACCTCTCAGCAAGGATAAGCGGTGTGCAGCCGAAGAGACGAGGGAAATGTGCGTACTCGTTGTGTTTGATCGACACACACCATTAACTTCTGTACACATCAGCCATGACATACATATCACGATATCGTGAACCACCTTGATTGAACAGTACGTACAATAATTTAAAAGCAGTCGGTCGTGCACAAAGAATACCTAGCTCTCTGTGTAACACTTATTACATGTAACATCACCTGCCGCCTGAAGAACAACTGCCAAAGTATTAACGCCTGGTATTGTTAAGGTTTGTGTAACCACGTTACATATCAATTATTATTTTAATTTTGTTAGCATTGGAAGATAAACGTGAAAAGTCACACGCTGGGCGTTCCCACTTACGCAGAAAGGTCAATTGTTCATATGTGTTTCTTGCGTATCAAATGAATGTGCTATAAACTGCAACCCTGCAGGTAACCGCGTATATTGTTACATTACACCAACAGCTCATAAAACCATAGCAACTTTCCAATAAAATGAAACACAATACAACATTCACTTGCGAAGTAGATAAATGTTGTGTGTGTGTGTGTGTGTGTATGTGAGTGTGTGTGTGTGTGTGTTTGTGTGTGTGTGTGTGTGTGTGTGTGTGTGTGTGTGTGTGTGTGTGTGTGTGTGTGTGTGTGTGTGTGTGTGTGTGTGTGTGTGTGTGTGTGTGTGTGTGGTACTCGTTTCTATAGCTGCCTTGAGGATCCTTGAGGATTACCTTGGTGATATGATCTTAGAGGATTAACGTGGTGACATGAGTGTCCGGTATAAACAGTTGATTGCCGTGATTGTACCGTGTAAACTGTTCTCGGGTGGTTTCTATATGTAATAATAACAATAATATGTTTATTTCCTTTGTAGCCGCTGAGCGGAATAGGACAATAGATACATTAACATTGACAAAACAGTTAAATAAAGTACATAACTAAAATACATTTAATAAGTGGAATTAAAACTAATTAAATTGTATAAATTGTATACAAATAGATAAATAGAATAATTAAATAAAACAAGGTTCACTGTTAATTGCACGTTGTTCATAGGAAATCAAAAGTGCCTTTTTGGTTAGTGCCAGTGATACATAGGTGTGTGTGTGTGTTTGTGTGTGTGTGTTTGTGTGTGTGTGTGTGTGTGCACGTGCGCGTCTGTGTGTGTGGGTCTGTGTGTGTTTGTGCGTGCGTGCGCGCGCGCATGAATGTGTGTGCGTGTGTGCTAGTGTGTGTGTATGTATGTGTGTATGTAGCGACTAATTACTGCTAATTTTATTATTTATTATTATTATAGTTTATTATATGTGTGTTTTTAACACCGTTGACAGAGTGCGCCTCTGTAAAACATGTTCTTGTTATGTTTGAGGAATTTTATATAACGTTACATAATCACAACTTCGCGGTACCTAAACTAAATTACAGCCGCTTCACTGCTATGTGGTAATGCAACAATATTACTGTAATGTTATAGTAGTTAAGAAATATAAATCATATTTTCAAATCCAGAAAAGTGAGGAGAACAGGACTGAGGAAATGTACCGTCGGCAGTCTATCGAGCTGATGTCAGTGTTTCCGTGTAAGGCAAAACATAACTGTAAACTATTATAAACGAGAGATAGCAATCGGTCGTCGTACGCCAGTTGGACCCATTTAACAACAACTGGGGGCGTTTACTTCCGTGCACACATAGAAACATGATGGTCTATCAATCTAATTACAGGAAACATTTAAATAAAACAATCGTTTATTAAACAGTTCTCTTTTAAGTTGTTGACACAGTGATGGTGTCACTCAATGTTTCTTTTTAGATCTCAAGTTCGCTGACGTAGAAATTTCCACCAGGATGCGATGTCACGACACAAAACACATTCGATAACATCACACAATGTTTTACTCTTTACCGGAAAACAAATAGTTTGCTGACGACACAAATTCCCCGCAGGAATTAAAATCGTGACGTGTGCTTCCTTTGACGTGATCTTCATGCTGTTGACGTTTCGCCGGTTTCTTTGCAAGTCAATGAAGTTGGTTGATGTTAGTTAACAGTTCTCACGGGTGAGATCGTGTCACACCTGTCCTCACAAACATTACCACTCATACAGCATCACCTTTGTGTCTTGTCTACAAGTTATCGCTCAACTGAAATGGTCAACAATTTACCAACCTTCGTTTGTTATTTTCAAGAGGTCTCACGGTTATTTCTGTCGTAAACATGCATGTATGTATAGTCAAAATTGGCCGGTTTTACAAATAAGTTAATCTAAAAATATCCACATAGGGATCGTTGCATTACGATAATGAGTTCATAAGGAAAATCTCCATTAAACATAATCCGTTTTAAAATTTAAGTAGCGTTTTCAAAAAGCGTAAAGCCGCCGTCGTATATCGTAGAGGATTGGATGATTCTATTTTCAGGACACCCCGGAGAAAGTGTCCTTGTGGCGTATACGCCATGGTCTTGACAGTATTCAGTTTATGAAATAAAATAAAGAGCGGAATCGGCCTGATGAACTCTTAAGAATATAAGTGGAACGGTACCCTGGACACGGCGACACAGACAACTTACAATCATCAGTAACGTACAAATCCTCTCCATGCCTATATGTGGAACGTTGTGAAGCGCAGTGACGCAGTGGGCAGGGCATCGGACTCTTATTCGAGAGAACCCGGGTTCTAATCATGTGCTGTCGTGTCGAACCTTGGGCAAGTTCGTTCACTCTACGTGGCTCCAATTAACTCAGCTTGATACAGCTAAGGATATAGACAGTGAAGGATGTTTGTGCACGAATTGTCTTCGCGCAGTAATTGCAACGTGGCTGAATGCTTTCCACACATATCGAGATGGTGTTCGGTTGCCCAGGTCTGCCAGGGAGTAAAGTGTAAAGCGCTTTGAGCAGTCCTAAGGATTGGATAACGCGCTATATAAGAAGTTACCTTTACATAAGACTCGCACAAGAATTCCCCAGTCCCCTTTCTCTCGGGATATCCGCAGTGGCGCCCAGTGTCAGCAGCACAGCAGCCTTTATTTCTTCTTCTATTGACCGTCAAGTTCTTGTTAGTCTAACTCTTTTCTGTACCTTCTGGCCTTCAAGTAAACGCTGTCTCCGCTGGCAGGCCACTGGTCAGTTTGTAGGTATGGCCAAGCCATATCCATCTTCTCCAGTTTAGGATGAGGCACGTATTTCTTGTTTTCTTGTTTGGTGGAGACTGATACTGGAGGTGGTCTCGGTCCAGTACACATATACAATCACGATGTCAGATAAAATTAGGCTGTGCTTTATATAAGTTAATATTTTAATGGTACTTGAATATTATTTGATTTTAACTAAGTATAATGTATGTATAGTTACAAAGTGCTACGAGTATAATATTATAGTATTTGGTGTGAAACAAGTAAACTTCTTCTTCGTCTTCTTCTTCTAATGGTATTTGGCCTACACATACCCGACGCTTCTTCTGGGAAGACGAGGGAAGGCAACCTCAGGTTACCGCCGGATATAATAACATTGGTCTGGGGTGAAAATCTCACTGCCAAATGTTGTCCAACCAATGTTTATTGTTCAACTGGTACACAAATAAGTTATTATACTTAGCGCGGTGTGAAGACCTTAACACGGTTCAAAACGATATACACTTCGCCTCCTGGCACACGTGTTCACTCGAATACCATTTTGAATTATGTACACAAGCAAACGCACACACGCACACCAGACACACGCACACCACACACACACACCACACACACGAACACCACACACACGCACACCACACACACACCACACACACACCACACACACGTACACCACACACACGCACGCACACACACACGCACCCACACTGTGTGTGTATGTGTGGTACTCGTTTCTATAGCTGTGTAAGCTAAAACAACGTGGTGTGAACGAATTTGTCACTGCCTTGAGGATCCTAGAGGATTAGTCGAATCCTCTCAGCAAGAGGATTCGACTGAGAGTCCGAGGTTTTAAATACTACGCTACCGCGTCCCACATATTGTGTTAATGCATGGACAGGGGTATCATACATAGTTAAAATAGTACATTCAATAGCGTGATAGCATGGACTAGTGTAAACTCATAAGCGTCCGCGTGGCCTTGAATAATACTTTTCATGTCGGAATCACCACCTTAACTATTTTATAAACTGAGCCTAACATCTTGTTGCGATATATTTCAGTTATCAGAGTACCTATCACTACATCCTCGCCTGACTGCTTCTCTCTGACTGATGTGTTGCCAGAAATCTAACTTTTACGATAAACTGATCTTCTGGAAAGTCACGCTGCATCAAACGTACGGTATGCCCTAAGGCAGTGATTGTATTGAACCCAATCATTCATTCATTAGGAGTGTTTTCCGACCGCGCGATTGTGTGTTTTGTGCTATATTTAGGCATATAGTGTTGCTGTGAATGCGTCTAATCGGAGTTACCAAACACACACACACAAAGACATGACATTTTTCTCCAGCTGCGTGAGCTTTTCGCAATTCCTTAACTGTGAGAACAAACAAACGTCGCTGACTAATCGAAGTGGGGATTTATCAACGTCACTGCCAAAGTAATTTCCTTTTAATTCCTTTCAGACATGATCGCAAGACTTATATACTGACTATTTAACACCGATTAACCCAATAACCAACAAAGCCATAGAATGTTTTGGGTGTATATAGTTTGTGTGACTCACTGAGACTCCGAGACTTCCCGACGTCATTGACATGACGTTTCTTACCACACGCCCATAATTTGCTATATTGTTTCCTTGTAGGGCTCGGGGATAAATGTTAAGTTTCACATTAATTGTTTTTCAAGTTACATTATTAGCGTATGATTTCCGAGAAACGAATGTCGAAAGAATATATTTAGCCATAACGGCTGCCACAATTCAGTATGTTATTACATCATTCTGACATGGGATATGAATGTTGACAATGTGAAATGAACTTCTCAGCAATGATAAACGGCGTGCAGCCGAAGAGACTAGGGAAATGTGCATGCTCGTTTGGTACGTTATAACAATGATACGGCAGCCGGGTAAAATGAACATCATACAATCATGCCTGTTTTCCCACGGCCCAAGAAACGTTCCGGCGCAATGTATCTGATTACAATCCTCGACATAGTTTTCTCGTGCGTACTAAATATCGCACAATGAACGTGTAATTATTGTTATAGCTGTCGTACTAAAAATGTATGAATATGTGTATGAATGTTGGTCGACATGTAAGTGAGCACTTGTGAACATTACTGAGAAATACAAGATTATTCATAGAAGTAGGGGCCTACGTAAAGTTACCGCATTATACATCAAGCTACAACATGGCAATTACATGTAGGATTAGAGTATTGTAGCGACGCCACAATCATTCAACTGTCTTCTCCAATTCAACATTGGCGTTCACTCATACCTGGTTACATTATAGTTAGTTTTTCGTCAGCGGTGCAATATCAAACGTTTTAATTCACACTCCTCGGATATTATATTAACTAATATAAACATACTAATTATTAAAGTTACACCATGAGCTAAAATACCATTTTAATTGTTTTTAAGAAAATGTATTTACAACAATATATTACACAAGTAATGCTTCCCGTAGTTCGATTGTACAGGTCTGCCAGGGAGTAGAGTGTAACGTGCTTTGCGCATTGTTAAGGACTGGATACTGCGCTATAGAAGAACCTACGTTTACTTTAAACATAGTTTAGCTGACTTATCTTAAGACAATGTGGATGTCATTTGTGCATGAGGGATTAGTGCGGAGACAACAGTTCACGTGTATTCATGTTTGTGAGGTATGCGAAGTTTGCTCCCACAAAAGGAACATCGACCCTTGTTCAAAGTTGAGAACATTCCCTTGTTTATATATCAGGTGTGTCCGATAGACGCATTCAATAATAATATAATACGTAATTTCATAATAAAAGACGTAATTTCAGTGACTCAACGTTTGCATATTCACGGCTGTTGCTTCATCCTTGACATATGTCGTCACGATATTTTATTTTCAGAAACTGTAACTTGTTATTTTTATATGCCAGACAAAGAACGGTCCCATGTATACGTGCATTGTTTGTTTACGCAAGCTATTATAATGTGTGTGACTGTAACTATGTGACTATGTGACATGTGCTCCATGAAGATGATCTCTCGCACATTTCACACATAGATCACGTAGCATATGGCATAAAAACATAGCCCCCTCACTGGCGGCAAAAAACGCACATAATGCGTCTTCTCCGATGAAAGAACCTTTGCAGCTAGTGATGTCATGATACCAAAAAGGTAACTATTTGGATACAATTCAGAAATTTAAAAAACAAGGCGGAACTACCTGTTCAACCACGTAAGCTTGTCAGAATTATTCTTTTGTGAGAGAAACAAGAGTGGTTGGCTGCATGACTTATTGAGAGGGGCCCTTCCCGACGTCAATGCCGAAGTCATTTCACTTTCACATCGTGCCTGTCTTCAGGGAAACCACGAGACATGCACGTTGACTATTTAGCACCCGTTCAACTACTCGCCTGATAACAATGCACTGTAACGTATTGGTAACGTTTTGCTTGGTGACTCATGGAAACGTGGGGACTTCCCGGCGTCATTGATCATATCAACCACGAAGGGGATATCGCAACGTACACGCTTTTAATTCGGTAATCTTTGCATATACACATATACTGATAATAAGCATTCCAGCCCTTTGACGTACTATAACTATAATCATACACGGTCTCACGTATAACGTCACGTTTTCGCAGTAGCCAGCAGAACCTCGCATGAATGCATTTACTGTGTCGTTCGCAATTGTGGCTCCTACGTATTAGTGTTATTGTTATTACAATTATTATTATTTTATGATTAGTAGTAGTAGTAGTAGTAGTAGTAGCAGTGGCACGGGAACGAAATTCATATGGGGGGGGGGCAACCGGAGCTTCAGCACCACTGAAAAATGTTTCCCGCCGCGCCGCCGCATATCTTCACATCTCCCTTCACCTTGAGGCTGTCTCGGTTGGCTCGGCTGTGACATCGGAAGACGGGGGAAGGGGAGGTGCTGTTGGAATTTTTTCGCCGCTGCGCCGCTGTCAGACATCAGAACACGGGGGGTGAACAGTGCTATTCAAAATTTTATTTTGACGTCCCGCGGCTTCTGTCAGTTTACCTTCTCCAGCTTCTCTCCACTGTCTCGGCTGAAATGATGACATCCGAAGACGGGGGGTGGGGGTGGGGGTGGGGGTGGGGGGTGGGGTGGGGTGGCAGAAAACCATATTTCTGCGCCCCCTATTACTTGGAGGAGGACAGAAAACCAATCCAATTACACATTAATCGTCTCATAAAAAATTCATTCCCACCCGCCATTGACGCTCGCCACAAAAACAAACATTCACAGTTACATTTAATGGGGGCGGACAGAACCATATGTCTGCCCCCCCCAAACAAATTCCAAGGGGAAGCTTCCCCCTGTTCCCGAGCCTATGAGTAGTAGTAGTATAATGTTGTCATCCACTTAATGTGGTGACATGTCCGGTGTAAACTGTCCGTTGACGTAATCGTACCGTGTAAACTGTTCGTTCCCGTGATTGTCCTGTGTAAACTGTTCGTCGCTGTGATTGTCCCGCGTAAGCGTCGCCGTGACTCTCCGGTGGGAACTGTTCATAATAATAATAAGAGGCTAAATAGTACAATAGGCACATTAAAATTAACAAAACAGTTAAATAAAGTAGATAAATAAAATACAATGGGATATACTATCTAAATAAGTGGAATTATAAATAACTAAAATGTCTAAATTGTATATAAATGGGTAAATAGAATCATTAACTAAAACATGGTACATTGTTAATTGCACGTAGTTCGTAGGAAATCAAAAGTGTCTTGTCGGTTACTGCCAATGATCCATAGGTCATACAAAAGTTCTTAAAGCGTCCAATCCTGAACCGAGGAGCACAGTACGAACGTGCGTTGCATGAGAGGCAGAAGATGGATCAGTCTGTGGTTAGGTCGTTGTATGTCCATGAATTGAGTTTTGCATAACCTCTCCCTCCGGTCTGCCAGCGTTGGTAGTCCCACGATGGCGATTGCTTCATCGTCACACATGTCGCCGGGATTGTCACGTTGTAAACTCTTCGTCGCCGTGATTGTCACGTGTAAACTCTTCGTCGCCGTGATTGTCACGTGTAAACTCTTCGTCGCCGTGATTGTCACGTGTAAACTCTTCGTTGCCGCCGTGATTGTCCAGTGTAAACTGTTCGTTGTTTGATTGTCCAGTGTAAACTGTTCGTCGTGTGATTGTGTCATTTAAATTATATACATATGTATATATATGTGTGCGTGTGTGTGTGTGTGTGTGTGTGTGTGTGTGTGTGTGTGTGTGTGTGTGTGTGTGTATAATATTATCATACGTTAATGTCCACCATATGTGTACTAGCATCAATCATCATCAAACAGTAATCGCAAAAACAATATGAAATGAAATGAAGCTTTATTTCAACAACAACCAAACATAATAAAACCACTAGTATATGTATATACACAATTTACGTTATCATTACTTGCCCTGTAACACATATAAAAACTTCATAATCCTGGATAAAATAGTACACACATTTACGCATACATCCGATCAGGCATGACAGAAAAAACAAATAGCTGTAATTTTCTTGCTGTACAATTACGAGAATTATATACGTTTAGTTTTTGAAGCCCATAACCACCTGAAAAGCAAGGTTATCACAATGTTTATGATATAATAACGATTCTAATTATTCATAATATTACAATTTTAACAATTGTGCAAAAATATGCATTTCATCCTTTTTATTTCCAAAATTTTTCATTTCATAATCAGAAAATTATACGAATATAACATCACGGGTACATACCATTGAATACGTAATACTCCGAATATATTACCCGGTGTGTGTGTGTATTTGTGTGAGTGCGTGCGTGAGTGCGTTCGTGTGTGTGCGTGGGTGAGTGCGCGCGAGTGTGCGTGCGTATCACGTACGTATGTGTGTGTGCACGTACGTTCGGCTGTGTTTCCATTCACCCAGCCTCTGGTGTATCTAGCATTGTTCTAAAAAAGGACAGCTTACGTAGTTAAAAACATAGTTCCGTTCATGTGGGTGTGTGATTTATAACCTCTATTAAACGTATTCACAACAGCAGTTCCCAATGAAGACACAACCGTGCGGTCGAGAAAGGTCTGATACGATCTGTGTCTCATTGGTACAGCCGTTATGAACGAATGATGCGGTTCGATAAAAACACAATCGCATTAGCCTTTTTGTGGCCACATCTGATTCAGAGGATAGCAATCAGCTGATATTGTAATGATAAGTGCAAATTCGTGTACAGAATTGCGTATTAATAGCCTACCCAAATGCCGTTTGGCCTAAGTCTAATACAATGCTTGTTAGTGTCGTAGGGTGTACCACAGTCAATATTGGTGGTTATCCACATATATTGCAAATAGCGTTATTTTGATATCGGGTCACTCCAACAAATGTTCGTCGCGTTAAATGATGTATTTGACAGAAGTGTTCGTATAAGCACCCCTTCTTAACCGGAAGTCACGTATTTCTTTTCCTGGTCAGAATTAGCGATGGGGTACAGTACAACTTCTCTAATGCGGCACCAAAATGACTGACACAAAGGAGAGGCTACTCAGTTCGGGTAAAACTATGAACATGCCTGCACACACTCAGCAAAGGTGTTATTATTTCTAATGCTAAGCATATTAAATGTATTATTTTCATTCGGTATGAATTAGTTTGTCACAAATGTGTATAATAACTGATGATTTGTTGTTTCGAAGTGAGTATTTGCCATTGAGGAGGATTGTATTGACCTTGTTTTACTATTATAACGGGCCCGCTTTATGAAGTAGATGGCTGCCCGCTTTACACAATATTGAAATGGCAATGGTAAAACACCGACTGCGATACAGTGACTATTTTCAAGATGTGGCCGTTTTCGAGAGGTAGTCACTTTGAGGGATTCCACTGAACTCATTTTTGTCAGTGTGCACCTCTGTAGTATCAGATATGTTTCTAACCTGGTTTGCTACACTACTCGACAGTCTCGTTCAGACCATTTTGTTCAAAACCACCATTGCCCTTGTCTCCGTCAGCACCCTTTAGTTTCACGGGTTCTCGGTCTCGTTCTTGTTCTCGTTCTTGTTCTCGTTTTTGTCCTCGTTCTCGTTCGGCAGCAAGTAGCCGATATGAGGAGTGCTACTGTACTCATTGACGACAGCGTGCACGGGTTTAGGGTGAGCGATTGTATCGTACGGGTTGTCATCCATTGACTGCTCGAGTGCATCGTTCAGATCGTTTTGTTTCGCGCCACCCTTGACCTTGTCCGCGTAGACACTTTGTGGTTTAGCGGGTCCTGGTTCTCGTTGATGTTTTGCTTCTGGTCCTGGCTGCAGTTGATAAACAACATCATCGTTAATATTTGCATATTACCTTAGGATGATTCCGATCACAGGATTCACTCGGTTCCTCGGTGATCAGATCTTCCGAATCAAATGTTAAAAACTCATGATTTCTGGTTCCAATAGTTATTGTTACTGGCACTTCATAGTCATACAAAATCATCTCGGTAAACCAGAATTTGTCTAGACGATTCTTGAATGAACTTTTATGTTTTAGCTTGTATTACTGTTTCTGAGAGACTATTCCATGGTTCTGCAACTCCAAATGGGAATGTATTTTTTCTTAGGTTTAGCTTAGCTCTGTGCTTAAATAATTTGAGAGAGTGTCCTCTATTACCTGATCTTTGTAACACTTCATTCCATTTCAATAGGTTTGGTGCAGATTCATTAACACATATATTATATATATATATATATATATATATATTACATAGTTAATAGTGAAAGTCGTGTACGAATCAGTAATATGGTACCGGGTAAGCATGTTGATAATTATCTCATACACAATACGTTGACGACGGATGTTGTTGTAAGTCACTAATTTATAATCCATATGTACGAAGGCGTTTATTGATTTGACGACAGCTGGGTTCGTAATTGCAATATTGGATAAGAGTAAACAACGTATCAATGACAATTAATTTGATATATATGTAGACATATATCCTTACCGATAGTTGATTCCTTCTTGTCCAGGTCACAAAGACAACCACACCGACAATGGTGAGAAGGACGACAATGCCACAGACGACAGCCGCTGCTATTGCTAAGACTGCACCTTTCGCAGGCGGAACATCTGTAATCAAACGAGGCCAGGCATATGTTTTATTCATGTGCTACACGTATAACAAGACAATACAGTAACTGTTACACTGGCAGCAACTGCTGTTGTTGTCGTTGCTGCTGCTGCTGCTGTTGTTGTTGCAGCTTTTTGAATAATAGCTGAATTCAACTGAACACGCATTTATAGATCATTAGTAGGAAACTAGTATATGTGAATACACCTTGCACGTTAGGGTCATGATGATCTCACCTCTTTCAAATCCACCAGGAATAGCGCCAACACCAGAAGCAATGTCCTCGGTAGTCACTGTCTCCATTGTTTTAGCCGTGGTAGTTGTTGTGGTAGTTGTAGCTGTTTAGGAAAACAGGAATTGTTTCAACAAAGCACAACGGAAGCGTACCTAATATAGTATATTAGGATACATACTGTAATGCTGCGTTTGTATGGTAAACGTAAAATCCATACATAATTGTCACGCAGTTTTACCAAGCAATAATCTAATGGCTGATCTAACGAAATATACCCGAATACAACATGATTGGTGAATGGTAGATTGACTTTATTTTAATATTTCGCATGCTGATTTTGTATCCTGCGGCACTTTGGGGTGGAGATACGTCCCTCCCATGCCCTCCTTCTTTGAGTTATACTCCCGCAGGAACATACATATTCTATTATTTAACCTTAACTCTTGAGCTGTTCTGTAGTAATTGTATTATGAACCGTTCTGCTGTACAAGATAGTTTCAGTACCATCTTATATCAAACAAACGTCTAATCGGGGATCCCTCGTTAAGATACGCAACTTACATCTAAAACACTCATGCAATGTCAATGACAATTGCATTGGTTGAATCCTCCAGTAGAAGTGACCACAAGAACTGAAGTTGCGTCTAAGTTCCAAACCATCAAGCTCTAGTTATTCTATACTTCAGTGTTTCCTTACCTATGCACTCGGCTATGCTGACGGCGCCCGGATATGCTGTGGTCTGGTTGACGGGGCACGACATACACACAGTGTGTCCCTCTTTCTCCTGGTACTGTCCCTGCTCACACCGTACACACCGCATCCGTTCACTGCGAGTACCCGGGGGACAGTTAACTGGAACAGGCACAGGAAGAAATGTCACAATTAGGTAATCACGACAAGTCGCTAGTATATCTCTCTAGCTGCATGATTGTTTTATTAACAGTTCACCAGTTCCGCTTTGGCCTCAGACGAGATATATTAAGAAAGAAATATTCGGCACCAAAGTAGGCAACATCCTTTTGAATACAACTAATTCAATTATACATTAATACTACTACTAATAATAACAATACCATTTATAATAATCATAATAATAATGGTAATAACATTTATAATAATAATAATAGTAATAACATTTCTAAAGCGCACATCACTATATCCTCGAGAGCACGATTTCAAAAACGCAACAAACCAGAATAGCCAAAGTAATCCTTCAAACGTAAACACAAGCAAACGAGGTTTGCAGTAACTGCTAATGTTAACAATGCAAAGGTTAAGTACTCAGACAAAGGGTCGATGTAATATAATCCAACCTTGTTAAACATGAGGTAAATGTACAAATCATTCAAACAGTAATTAAATACAGACACCAGTGCACAGGACGTCTATCGGAACGGCTACATAATGTGTTGCTACTGATGTTTCCATTGGTGAAATGGCATTTGTTTAATTAGTTTAACTATAAATATAAGAAGGACATAACGTAATTCAATTATTCTTAATGTTTCCACATTATAATTCAACTAAAAATAGACACAGTTCGTGGACACATTTCATGCATGTTGACAAAGGCAAACATCACTGACGTTGAGTTGTACAGCTGATTTACGTAACGCCCAAAATGGCTGCTATAAATTTAAGATAGTCGCCAATTTAAAATTACGATTATTTTGTCATCGACAATGAGTTAAAGAGGTGCATTATGGCACGTACCACAACGTGAGCCGTCAAAGCTCATGACCATCGGCGGCGGACATATCTGTACGCCCTGCTGCAAGAGAGACCCGTTGATGGGACAGTACACGAGTCCGGCCAATGTGAAACAAAGGCTGCCATCCTCTTTTGCCCGTTTAATTAATGATGCCAAAGTTTCTAGATTGTTGACAATGTAGTTCCATCGGGCTATCGCTGCGTCATCTATACAGAACACGATGACAGTAATTAGTATGACAATTGGGATGATAACAATACAATAACACACATGGTTACATAAAAAAATACCACAAACTTGTATTTTCTATTCTATCCTGAGGGTATTTATTATAGCGAAACATGACAACAACCGAATAAAAGGGTAAGTACCAATGTTTATTTATTAAATAAAATACGTAAATACCTGGCTTAGTTTGAAAGTTTGAGGGGTTAGAGATATCGAGAGAGAGAGAGAGAGAGGGTGGATCGGGAATTGGAAGGATGTAAATTGTATACCATTGATGCTCTTCGCTTGTTTCGACGACATATCATTGTCCTATTTAGGCTTGGATGACATTTTTCAGACGATTTTACCGCAAGCGTATCAACATGTGAGTATATGCATAATTAATTTTTAATTGCATCCACAACTGGAAATGTGGGCACAGTATTATTTAATGAGACACTAAGAAACAAGTGAATGAGACATGTTTACATCCACGGTGTGGTGGTGTGGTGTAGATATCGTATAGGTATCAAACACAACGATTACCGGCACTGGAGTTGTACGTCCGTGGATGGTAGCTTTCTCTTTGCACGTTGGTGCCGACGACAACAACTATCATTTCGATTCCGCCAACTCTCCCTCCCGGTGCGGGTCTAGCCACTGACCGTGCGGTAGTGGTCAGCGAGTCTGATGTCGTCCCGAGTGCAATGGTGACCTTGCACACGTCAGTGTGAACGCAATCACTGGTGACGGTCAGATTGGCCAGTTTGGTTTTGGCCGGAGTCAGTTGGCCTGGATTTGTGACATTGTAGGTTACTTGGACCCTCAACGCCACCTGTTTCGGTACGGCACTGTCTACAAACAACACATTACACGTTAAAAGCAAACGAAAAATCAGTTTTAGTTGTAATAGTTTCACAGTGGAATAGTGCTCCTAGTGATCAGCCCCTTTCCATCTACAGCGGCGTTATTTCCGTTGCAATAAATGCTTTTTTTATTAAAATAACCCCTATGAAGCGGCTATCTGTCTAATGCGACTAGCAGTTTTAACCCCTTTGCAACTTCCTCTTTATAGTCAAAAATCGCTGCCTAAACACGATTTCCCTCGGTTCTTTTTATGCGTGCGAGCCACGCAATTTAGGAGGGCACGACTCTATTAGATTTTGATTGTCCTGTATCTGTTCATTTTTCAACAGTGTTTACACGTCCATACAATACTATATATTGTGTTTCATGTTCTCTGTTGAAGGAAGGAGGCTGATTAAGTGTCCCCCGTAGAGCGGTCACCCTCTATTATGGCCAAAGTACCTTAGTATTAAATGTGGTCGCGTAAGAGGTAGACTACTGTAGGCTATACGTCTGCATGAAATAAATGTGCACAAGAGAATGTATGTGCAAATGTGTCCCTTGCTTTCGTGTAACCTGTCTGGATAATATTGATCAGTTCTAGTTTTGTGTTCAAATTTATACATCAACACAATAATCAGCAGGTGACTTATTATTGGAACCACCATTTGGCAATGGCAAACGTCTGCATACTATGTTCACTTACTTGTACAGCCTGGCAGGCGAGCGCTTGGCTGATTCAGCATGTGTGACCAGATGTAGTTGGTGTTTGGCCCGCAGAAGTAAGGGATGGTCAACATCTCGCTCGATTCCATCCCAGGTTTGCATGTCACGTGACACACAGTGTTTCCGTTGTCTTGTTGGGAACAATTCACAACAGTTCCTTGTAGTCCTGGTAAGTTGGCAAACTGGCTGCATACTGAAACCGCACATAATAAATTATATATGTTGCAAATGAAGAGAACATTGTCAGTTACCTCTATATGTAAGATCGTTTGAAACACAATGGCGATGCATTCAAAGCATGATACAATTTTTACCACTATTACTATAACATGTGGCTAACCAGGCATTTTAGTTTTTCTTTCTTCAGTGTGTATTTTATATATTTCATATGATCGGATCTGCAACACACACAACAAACTATCTTCTTTGTACCACTGAGACATGTTGGTCCGTGGAATATCATGTTTCATGTTATGTTATGTTGTACTGCATTAAGTACAGTCAACATTTTCATTAAATCCAATACTGTGGAACATGCTCAGTTCAGAGAAAACTCACATAAAAACACTTCTCATAGTATCATGCTGGTGCAACACTGCAACATTTTAAACTTTCTTTTAAAATTTCTTTGTAAACCTCATCAATCAAACATGCTTTAAAGGAGCATTTTCGGAATAAAATTATCAACTATAACATGACTAATACAGATTGATATATAACATTATTTAAATATATCTCATAGGCGTAAATTCTTTTCTGAACAATCCAACGTCGCTAGCGTCGTAAGATGAGTTACCCGGGCACTTGTCGATGTTGCAACTGCGTGCCTCTCTGGACGCTCCGACACACGGCTGACCGTCCGGGTCGGGCACTGGGTCATTGCACTGACGACTGCGAGACTGGAGACCTCCTTCACAGGTTTTGGTGCAAGAGGACCATGGACTCCATGGTCCATAGACACCGTTTACTGCAACAGACCAAACGTGTCTTACTCCAAGAGGACCATACACGCCATGAAACAAGTGCACTGTGTGGACTGTACGCATCGTTCACGGCTACAAGTAGATTACATGTAGGAGTTCCTATTAGTTTGTATTACCTACATCGCTAATATTACAATGCTATATGGGTTCTTTGCTGCCATAGTATGTGTAAAATAAATGTTTAACTAAATACACGGTCCAATTCATCATGTAACCGGACCAGTGTAATACAATACTGCTATTATGTGATACTAATCTTGATTTAATTATTCCACAAAGTTTGTTTTGAGACAAGCGTAAACAGCGTGAATAATCCCAGTGATAGTGAAACAGAAAGGAATCGCAAGCCGAGTAAAACCTTGCGATACGCCGAAAACCCTTACCCTCTACTACTGTTGACGTATTCCATGTATTACATGATTCAGTCACTTCGTAGAATCTTCTTCTATGATTGAGCTTTATGACTGAATTAACTTTTTGCCATTTTACAGAGTCAAGTCAATAAATTTAAATGAAAATGGTACACACCAATTTCTTCATTGCAAAGCGTGCCTCTGAAGCCGGGAGCACATCGACACGTGTAGTTGGCTCTTCCGCGGACACACGAGGCGCCGTTGAGGCACAGGTTGTCAGCGCAGTAGTCGGGAGGAATCTCACACGTCTTGCCTGTGAACCCTCCTTTGCAGTGGCACACGAAGTCGTTCAGTTTGTCCTCGCATATGTAGCCATGACACGGATCTGGATCGCAGTTGTCGGTGTTAACTACAAGGAAACAAACACACGATGGATTAATCCGCGTACACTAATAAACGTTTGTTGCGAGTTTTGTTCGATCGCCCGATTACGCCAAACCAAAACGCATGTCTCCTAAAATCATATTGCGTCCTTTACGTTTAGAATGGACACACACATATGCGCGCGCGCACACACGTACGTACGTACATACACACTAACATAGGCGTGTTCTCATTTTCACAACCACATAAATCCCCACGGACCACCTAAACGTTGCACTTTCTCTAAATTCGCATCCACCCTCCCTCCGAAACAACCAACCACGCTACCGACAGGTACACTGTTACGTACCTTTCGTATTGTGTCTGTTTCCGATCATAGCTAATGAAAACACTAGTATTGTGTTCAATTTATAAATGTAATGTGATTCGATAGTACCTTGACAGTCTTGCAGGGCGACACTTCCCATGTTCGAAGTGATAGATCCGCGAGGACACTGTGTACACGTTGTCGTGTTCCTCTGTGTCTGGTAGGTGCCGACAGGGCACTGGGCACAGGGAACGAGGCCTGTGTCGGAGTATCTGCCCGGCGGACACATCGCTGCAACAGAGGCACACGTCTTTTTAACAAATTATACATTGTGCGTGCATGCAGTATGCCCTATGCATACGGATAATATAATGGGGCATCCGTACATGCCAACACATGCACATGCACACATGTACGTATACATCCATACACGCATACACGCACACTCGTACATATGTACACACGTATTTATACTAACACATGTACATACATTTGGTGGCTATTGTTGTAGGGGCAGGATACTGCGCTTGCAAAAGGCTATACAAACTGTTTTAAAATGCATACAAGTTGGCTAGATGTAAGTTCAATTTTACTGTTAGGATTACGCTCTTAGTTCAATTTGTAGGCGTAATTCGTAGCGTAATAAGAATACTGTGGAGATGCTGACCTATGCAGCTGTCCATGTCTCTGGATCCTGTGGTCAGCGTGGACGTTCCGTCCGGACACGGCATGCAGCTCGTCCGATTCTCCTTGTCGTTGTACGTGCCGACAGGACAGTCCACGCAGCGGTCACTGCTGCTGTCGTAGAATGTCCGAGTAGAGCACACACCTATAAACCGGCATCTTACCAGCTGATCTACTCCGATATCTTAATTGCTGACAGCACGAATTAATTTACCAAAACGTGATGCCAGCCTATGTAGATATCATCTTAGAACGTCAACGTCGATATCAGACGAAATTACTTCTATTTTGCCTCAGCTCTCACCCGTAGACGAACGTTTGAAAATACTGATATGATGATTTCAATATATTAACATTATTGCTCCGAAGTGTCAAATATCGATGATTGACGCCTGGCGAAACTGCCTCTGACCCCCTCCTGCAAACGAAAGTAATTTCATCTGACATCGGACATCGACGTTCTGAATCCCGAATGGATCGTTTGGTATAGTGTACTGCAATAGGTCCATATCCAATGGATCGTTTGGTATAGTGTACTACAATAGGCCCATATCCAATGGATCGTTTGGTATAGTGTACTGCAATAGGTCCATATCCAATGGATCGTTTGGTATAGTGTACTACAATAGGCCCATATCCAATGGATCGTTTGGTATAGTGTACTGCAATAGGCCCATATCCAATGGATCGTTTGGTATAGTGTACTGCAATAGGCCCATATCCAATGGATCGTTTGGTATAGTGTACTGCAATAGGTCCATATCCAATGGATCCACACACATTTTGCTTAACGTTAAATGTAGTGTTACGCTATGAAGCTAATTAGTTAGGTTTGAGTGGAGAGATAATACACTGCCGAGCGGTGGTGGACATTGTGTCAACGGAAGTGGTCGAGTGCCAGGGAAACCTCATTAAACGGAACCCTGATAATCCGGACACCTCGATATCAGGACATAATTTCACGGCAAAAAAATTTCCAAACATTGATGCTAACAACTTATACTCCGTTATGTGCTTGATTAATTTATCCGGAAAACCCTTTAATCGGAACAAGTGCACTGGTGGACAAACTGTCCGACGTTCCGCTAAAAGCGATATACCGTGTAGAGACTAATAACTGAAATAGTAGTAATAATAATTTTATATAGCGCTACATTCCGTGTAGTTTACAGTGCTTTACAAAGACACCTAGAGGATATGTTAAAAATAATACGCTATAAAAAAAAATAATACTAGTTATATCATATGTAAAATTTGTATGAAATAATAATAATAATTAAGAACATAAATATAACATGGAATATTGATATAAACATGTATCGTAGTAAAACTAGTAGAAGATTGGCATACAATTGGCATAAAATCATATAATACAATAAATTACGTTATACTATTATAATGAATACACTAAGAAAGAATTTTTTATAATAAATAAACTAGGATAAATGTAGACATCAATAAGTTAAGTTAAATAAGTGTAAGACAAATACATAAACAGAGTTGTAAAACGTCAGTCAAGGTAAAAGTGTTGGCAGTGAATTGCACATATGCTTTAGTAAATTAATGTTATTTCACTTACCACAGGTGAACGTATCGTCCCGAGGCACTGAGCCCGGCGGGCACTGCAGTTGAGCCTCGCTGTCGATCGCCTCGTACGAATCTGGTTTGATTTGCATTGGCAAGTCCGTGATGGCTAGTGTAAGTTGACCACTATCGATGCTTTGTCGTACAGAGTCCTCCATTTTGTCCAGTGCGCTCTCGATCTCTACCCATAAGTTCACCGCGTCAACATTGGCCTCTTCTCGAAGCTTTATGAAGAAGTCAAATGTGATTTGAACTTTGTGTGTGGAATTCCGTTTCACTCTGACAGTGTCTCTTTTTACTCGTGTCACTTCGCCGCACTCGACGTGCACGTTGTCAACGCCACACTCGGGAAACTTGCGACATAGTACCTTGTAAGATGAGGAGTTCAGAGCGGTGATGAACTCCTGCTTGATGTGTAGTTGTGCTTCCTTTGCTGAACAATCACCACTGTAGTACTGCAGTTTATGTCGTAGTCTAACCTTTTCTGCATTATGTGTATCTGCAACGCACATCGCAACACTGGCTAGAATAAATCGTAAGTGTGTTTGCTCATTAAAAAGTAGTTGCGAGAATAACGTTATTAGGTAGTGTATGTTTACTTTTGAAACACTCGTTTTAAAACGTGCAATTACTGGACCTGACGTCGTGTTTTTCCATATCGAAGACAATCAATTCAGCGAATTGCCTGTTTTCAATTATTACTCTGCCTAATCTTGTGCCACGGAACAGGCAACCAACATTTAAACGCAATATACCTGGTAATATTAAAACAATATATAAATAACTGATACGAAACGGGCAATGTACCTCTAATTTAATTACCCATATATAAAAGTGATGAAATAATCAGTGTTTAACACAGCATTCTGTGTTTAGACGTTAACCCTACCCGTGCAGTCGGGGATAATGTCACTTGGGCTCCATGTTCCCTTCGAATTATCGCACACGTAGTAGTCAGTGACGAAAGTACCCCGAGGGACGTCATGTTTATAATCGCAATAGATACGCGAATGGATGCCGTGTGACCAGTTTTCCCACGCTAGCGCACCATTCTTTGGAGGATCCAGCTTCTTGCATTCCACCACTGCAAAGAAGCGAATGACAATCGGAATTATTACATTGACAAAACACCGATCCAGAAATATAGAACATGCAGATTCATTTAGAAAGGCATATTATGTTTTGTTCCATTGTGAATGAATCGCTACACATAAGAAATTAGTGAGTTATTTTAAATTGTTATGAAATTCAATTGCACCATCCCGTTCTAAACAAGACGGGTGCTTGTAATGTCAGGAAATCAATTCTTGATGGGATACACCCAGTAAACGATAGCGTATATAATAAACCTATACAATATCAGACGTAAAGCTACATACAAATAATTGTATTCTAGGAATATGTTTGCTCTGTTTATCGTAAATAATGTTCGTCGTTACGGCTTAAATAGAAATTACAATTTTGTAAACAAACCTACCTAGTATCCTATATAGTATCCACTGTAGTATCCATTATAGTATCCACTATTGTATGCTAGATCGTTTATGTAGTATTTTGTGTAGTTTTCATGAAATCACCAGACGCGTTATTAACTTATTTATTAATTACTCAAAAATTAGTTCAAGTTATTCTAAAATTTGAAATGTTCACGTAAATGCGCGATACGACTATGCGTGTTTCTGTGTCGAATTTCCTTGCTGTCTTAGAAACCACGTGACAGACAAGGTCAGTGAAGACAAATAGTCGACTCGGAATTTGACTAGGAAAATCCAGAGGTTACGACCAGAGTCATTTCTTTGACCATACAGGCAGAAGTAAGGAATCCTTTATTGGGCTAAACCAGTCGAGGAAGCAATATAATACATAGATTGAGCAATCGGTTTACCGACAGATAATCTACCCACCATTACACTTAGGTGGTTCCGTGCTCCAGACGCCAGACGCTGACGTGTCATTGCCGCGCTCGCACGTGATTTTGTCTTCACCGATGATGTCATATCCGGCCTCGCAGGCGAAGGTACACGACGCCCCGTATGCGAAACCTGCTGGACACGACACTGTCTTCATCTTTCGAGCCCACTGGATTGATGGACATGTAACCACTGTAAAAATAGAGCAGTAAGTTAATGATCCAGAAAACTTTATTTCCTACAAAGAACATAAAACGAGCGACTACATAACACACATGAGCGGGTCCAGGGCGGCCTGGGGACACGTGCGCCCTCTAGACCTGAGGAATTTGGCGGGCCTCCAGACTTTTCTGAAAGCGCCCCATTATCGTGCCCTTAGACCTTTGGAATGTGCCCCCGTTCCCCCGTTTCGGTTACAAATATTTTCAACAGCACATCCCCGCCCCACCCCCGTCTTCCGATGTCATGATATGACAGCGTGTCAGCGGAGTCGTGCTGAAGGTCTGACTCACATCGCCGAATATTAATTTGCATCGCGCGCCACTGGGTGTTTTCCTCCCCCAGACTATCCTCTCCGGATCCGCCCCTGACACCGTATTTTGACAACAACCGCGCTGATACAACACACACTGTCGTCAACTGTAAACCGATAAAAGGTCTCTTGGTTCAGTTACGTCACCCGTCACATCACCATCTCAGGACTATTATGCAAGGCACGCTGGTGAAGACGTGGACGCCACTGAACCACTCTACCACTACAGATCCTGTCGCGCTGCACAGAAGATATACCAAGCTGGCATATACTGACAGTCTACATGACACCCTTACGACTGCCCCAGTCAAAGGTGAGTGAGTGTGTGAGTGAGTGTGTGAGTGAGTGAGTGTGTGGGTGAGTGAGTGTGTGAGCGAATGAGTGTGTGAGTGAATGTGTGAGTTAGTGAGTGAGTGAGTGAGTGAGTGAGTGAGTGAGTGAGTGAGTGAGTGAGTGAGTGAGTGAGTGAGTGGGTGAGTAAATGAGAGAGTGAGTGGGTGAGTGTGTGAGTGAGTGAATGAATGACTGAGTGACTGAGTGACTGAGTGATTGATTTACTGAATTAATGAACGAACGAGCTAATTAACGAAAGAACGATCGAACGATCGAACGATCGATCGAACGAACGAATAACTGTATAGAACGCCACCTACTTGCGACGGTAACTGTGAATCTGCATAGAATGGCGTCATTATGTGCCGCGTCTTGAGCTCCGTACTCAATCTCGTGTTCTCCCACAGTGAACCGTGAGCCCGGAGCCTTGCCTTTTGTGAAACGTGGTACGATAGAGTTATCGACGTTATCAGTTACAACGGGAGTCGACCACGTGGCGATTGCTGACTGTCCGTTCCTGTCAGCATTCACCCTCACGGCGGACGGACATTCCGTGAACTCCGGGCGCTCGTTGTCTGAAAACATGTTATCTCACTTGATGTAAAGTAAAGTAAAGGTTAGATTGGAAATGTAGTAAGTAACCTTTCTGAATCTTTGTTTGCTCAGACAGAGCTTTCGGCATCCTCTCGATGCCTTCGTCAGCGTTGAACTGATTCACTTACCGATTCTCATGTGACGTTGTTTGTGTTCATCACATGAAAGCACTTCCAAGAAAATCGTGGGAAAATCATAGCCGGGAAGTGAATCAGTTCAACGCTGACGAAGGCAACGAGAAGATGCCGAAAGCTCCGTCTGAGCAAACAAGGATTCAGAAAGGTGACACACTACATTTCCAAATCATGAACGTAACTGAATCTGGAAGCAATCTACATGCTGGTAAAGGCAAGTTCTTATATAGCACAGTGTGGATTCGTTAGGACTGCTGGAATCGCTTTGATCCCCTTGCAAAGGAACTCCATCTCGACTTATATACGGGAAGCATTCAGCCATACAGCAATTAATGCGCGAAGATTATTCATAAACACATATCAACCGTTGTATATTGCCAGGTATTCATTCATACAGCTCAGCGAACTGGAGCAACGTACGGTGAATAAACTTTCCAAAGGTTTTCGACACGGCAGCACATCGGTTAAACCCGGGTTGTCTCGATTTGGCGACCCTCGGAAGGGGGGGGGGGTGCAAATTGAGGTTTTGGAGTGCCTCAAGGCTGAAGGTGGCTTTCTTTGACGATTCGCGTGGGCAGGGGGCAAATAGATGTTTTTGGAGGACCTCATCCCCCAATATTCACCACGTTACGACGTCAAAAATAATGTACTATATAAAGTAATAACATTCACGTAGTCTACCTTCACAACCCGACAGAATTCCTGACCATGTTTGGTCGTCACGGCAAGTGACGCTGCGTGTGCCTCTGCGAATCAACTGGAATCCTTCCTTGCAGACAGTGAGACACGTGGAACGGTAGAGCCACGTAAAAGAGCATTTCATGTCGGCATTTACAGGTGATGTTATCGGAGGACACGTGTTTCCTGCAACAAGTCGCTACACATCAGAACACATTTTATTTTAGTGATAATAGCATACATTTATAGTGTGTGTGTATGTATAATGACTTTGCAATGAGTCCAAATAGATTCAGCAATTAGTTCACAGTGACTCTGTAGTGAGTTCTCAGTGAATGTGTAGAGTCCAAAATGATTCTACAATTAGTCATGGGAGAGTACATTGGATTCACGGTAACTCTACAATGACTCCACGGTAACTCTACAATGACTCCACGGTGACACTACAATGAGTCCACTGTGGATATACAATTATCCCACCTTGACTCTACAATGGATCCATGGTGGCACTATAATTAGCCCACAGTGACTCTAAAATCAGTCCACATTGTCTTCTATTAGTTGTAGCAACTTACTTGAACACGTCACTTCCTCTCCCGTCCATTGGCCATTGCGTTGACATGTCTTCTTCCGGTAGCCGGTCATCTTGTACCCTTCATAACACGACACCGTACACGTTGTTCCGTACGTGTACCCATTGCCGCATCTACTATTCGTATTACAGTCTATTTCTCCGTGTCTAGGACGCCGCGGCAGTCCACAATGTACAACTGCGAACAGAACATATAGTGTGATGTGCTTTCGTACAAATGTGTGAAGTGTGTCTGTGTGTATGTATACTAATGCTACTATTGGGAGATGTTTCTGTTATTAAAGGTATGTGCTTAACTCTACTTCCCCTGTTGACCAATTCATTCGAACACCAAATAGACTTCGCTGGGAAGCTTTCAACCAAGCTGCAATTAGTGCGCGAACACATTCTGTTTATATATCCATTACTGTCTGTAGGCAGGTATTCGGTTGAGCGATCTAAAGCAACGTGGCATGACTAAAATTGCCAAAGTTTCGAAACGCTGGCAAGGGGAGAGGAACCCGGATTATTCCAATCGAGAGCCCGACGCCTTTACGCGCAATGCCACTGCGCCCTGAAATAGTATAATATGTAGCTTCCAGAACCAAATAGCTGATTACGCAAACACACCCAATCAAATAAGTCGTTAATAATAAAGTAGCGTAAAATAAAAAAACATTGCTAAATACCAACTGCACTTATGTTTGTATTTTCATACACCGTCAATTATTTTCCAAACCATTCATAAACACTAACTCTCCTAGATGTACATGTATAGTGAGTATGACATCGTAAGCTACCTTCTACTTCGAACTCAAACAAGCATGTACTCGTGAGACCGGTGTTGTCTGTAGCCACGTAAACCACGGGGTGTCGTCCTTCCCTGAACTTGCTCCCAGAACTCGCAGCGGCTGGGAGGGTCTGCACGATACTGTAACAGTTTGGAATTGGACAACTGTATCACATAATCAATGCTCCCTGCAACATAATCTGTAGGGCTCTGTTTACTTAGACTTAATGACATGGCATGATGGTGCGAAACATCGCAGACAATTGTTTACGTAAGTTGGCGTTTTTGTTTTTAAAAATAATTCCGGATGCAAAATTTAAAACATATATGTGACATTTCTTTCTTCCATTGACAGCACGTACCGTCTAACTGCATTAACATGCATACTTTGCTCCGATAAAATAAACATGATTTCATGTTAGCGTGTATATTCAAATGTATTATAATGGATACATTCAACGTTCAGACAAAGACTGCACATACTGTACTAGTTAGCCCGTTACCTACCTCTGGCTGAGCAATATTATAAATAGTTTAATGTTAGCGCTTAAGCTTAAGTTTCTTATGATCAGTACATACGAAGATGAGGCGAGCGCAGAACATGTACTTGTCCAGACGTCATATTACCTCCTGATTCCTGTGCTGTCTGATGCAGACGCCTCGTGCCAGCTGACACTGGCGTCACATCTGCCTTCGTCAGCGACGACCGGAGTGTTCTTCGGCGGGTAGCACTTGATCGCAGGTGGTGTTGTATCAGGCGCACTGCCTCCACCATCATCACCTGCATATCAGGGCAGTGCATTGACTTACTTGACTTAAATGCCTAGGCGAATTTGACCCCTCACTATTCTCCTGGATTCCACCCCCTCTATTTCGTCCTGTGTAGAGCACACCGCTCTGCTGTTAATAGTCGACGTCTATCGTCATATCTAATTTGGTCACTCCACCTCTTCTAGGGTGTTCCTATTTTTTTGTCCTTTAAATTCTTCCTTGAAAGCTATTTTATAAGGTTTTCGTTGGCATACCGCACACATGTCCAAACCACAATAACATTTCGTATTGGCTTATGTTTGTGTGATAGTAGGTATTTAGCTATTTTGGTCGAGCTCTTTTCCAAAGCCAATACATTGTTTAAATAGGTGTATATACAGCTGTATGGTGCATACTTTGTGTAATAGTTGTCACATTATTCCATCACATTGTCTAGGCATATACAGGTCTTTGCTGGTTCACATAACACGCGTGTAGCAGAAACAAGACAAACATATCGAATTTTGCGAAAATGCTTAAACTACGTTCTTAAAAAACACATGCAAATACGACTTCCTTGTCATGGCATTCCAAATGAAAGAACTATCACGCTTCAAGAACAAACAATTTCAGTATGTATAATTTTTTCCGAACTTCCGATCAGTACCCTCCAGAAAA
>CM034533.1:9588715-9608715 GCA_020002185.1 Paraescarpia echinospica | reverse complement strand
ATATGTTTTTTTCGAGTCACACAAACTGATACCTCGGTGTAAGGAACGAAGCTTGATGTTGTCACAAAAGCCACGAGCACAATGCCCAACAAAAGGGGCCCCATTGCTTCGCCGTACCTAAAACACAATTAAGACAGAGCTGTCGAGAATTTACGAAAGTAACGCAAACTGGGTCACGCGGATTACTTTACTTAAAGTGTGTTAGTATAAAAGTATATATTCCTCACTGTTCCGCTCAGTAAAGAATACAGTTGCGGGAAAACATAACACAGTTGAGGAATAAGGAAAATTTGAGGTCCCGCCTATGACTTCATAGTTCAATAAATCTTAAGGACAGCTGCCTGTAGTGTCCGCCGTGTACACAACACCGTTCAGTCTATGAATAAAGCTGTTTCGCCGACCGTACTGAGTCACTGTGTAACTTTGCACAAACACACTGGCTTAGACTGGCAGTAAGCGCTGCGGGGACGTTTCCTTTGTTTGCCACAGGGACTCTCCACGCTTCATACAACAACACGAAACCTTGACTATTGAATCAAATAAAGAAATCTGGTCTCAATGTTTGGCGTAAATATGCTCTTATGAACATTCCCACAAATAATAAGCTATATACTTTTATTGATTGTTAACCACGCACAAGGCGGTGCGCTGCGACAGTAACACAACCAATAAAAGGAGACAGCCTGCTCCTCTACCCGCAATTATATATATATATATATATGTGTGTGTGTGTGTGTGTGTGTGTGTGTGTGTGTGTGTGTGTGTGTGTGTGTGTGTGTGTGTGTGTGTGCGTCTCTGTGGATCGATACGATTATTATTATTGTTATTTTGAGATTGGCCAACCCTATTGCCTTAATGCGTCTCTGAGCTTGGTTTCCAAGTTTTTTTGGCGCAATAAAAGTTACCTTATTATTATTATTATCATCATCATTATCATCATAATATCATTATCTTTATTGTTGCTACTATTATTATTAACTCTGTGTTAATATTGTATATCTGACATTTACATAAGGAAATAATGTAAAGGATACCCTCATATACGTTGACATTTACACCAAAACCCTAGCATTTAAATCATGTAGAAGGGAAACACACACACACACACACACACACACACACACACACACACACACACACACACACACACACACACACACACACACACACACACACACACACACACACACAAACAAACAAACAAACAAACACACACACACACACACAACACACACACACACATATATAATATATATATATATATATATATATATATACACTGTATATATATAATATTTTATATATATATATATATATATATGGTAATGTGAACGCCATGTGCGCCGTATTTAGGTTGACAAAGGAGCTCTTACACCACACATGGATATTATTAGTTTACTAATCTCGTGTAATTGTAATCGACTACACAACTCAGAATGCTTTCAACATGTGGCGCCGCAGAAAAAGAGTTTTGAGCATCGGACTCTCAGTCAAAAAGAGTCCCGATTCGAATCCTCTTCCTAACCTTTTGAACCAAGTTCACTCACTCCACGTTGTCCTAGTTCACTCAGTTTTATGAATGAGTGCGTGGCTATCGTCAGTGGCTGATATTTGTGTACGAATATTCTTTGCGTAGTATTTGCAGCGTGTGTGAATGCTTCCCGAAGATGTCGCAATGTTGCCCGCGTGAGCTAGTCTATCAGGGAGTTAAGTGTAAGCGCGTTGTGCAGTCATGAGAATACAGTATAAGAACTTACCTTTTTCGGGTTGATGTGTTGACGACGTTCGTGGGTCTAGTGTGAACAACGGTGTGTGCCAACAAGGCGGTGTATTCGTAATGAGTTCCGAGACGAGATGGACGTCGGTCCTAACGCAACTAGCATTGGTACCCTACTACAGGTCGATATAATGTTCGCTTCGTGGTTATGCTGATATAAGTAATGACAAAGGGATTTTCCCGAACGCGAACGGTCGGGAATACCTAGCCGTTTTTGTTATGCCTCGGCATAGCTGATTTGCATTACAAAGTCGACCTTTTTAGAAAAACGGGAAATTACAATAACACGGATGACGTAAGAAATATGCGTTCACAAAGGATATCATATGTGGCTTTGTGGTAGCAAATTATACGCAATTGATTACTAATTGTGAATTGTAGTATAGTAAAGATAGAAGACGCCTCATTCCCTCGTGTCGTCACACCGAGAAGTACTATCGTTTGATTTATTCATACTAATATTTATTAAGTATTTTTGTTATGTAGGGGTACTGGAGATCAGGAAACAACATTGGAAGCAGGTTTGAAGCAATGTATTTGCTTTCATTAATAAAAATTCCAATTAATTATTGTTGCATCACACCCCAATGCCTTTTTTTCGTGGTGTTTGTAATCGACCACGTATAGTAACGCATTGGCAAGTTAAATGTCAGTGCGTGGTTATGGGCGCCCTAAACCATGTGACAGTCGACATGTCGCAAGGTTTCCTTGTTCCGCAATCGTCATGTATTGAATGTGTTGCCGAACAGCATCGTCGTGTTCCGACAAAATTAATATGCATCCAGAATTGATCTATCCATCACGTCATATGTCATCTAACGATATAACCATCAATCCCTGAACACTGGATGCCGAACACATGAAGTGTTCAGACATTCCATCGTATCTGTAGTTGAAATTTGAACTCCAAAGGTTGTTGTTTATAACTAAAACATATGTTGAAAGGTGAAAGTTGAAACGTGAAATAGGTACGGGAAAGGAGATTGAGCAGATGGCATTCCGCACTAGTAACGTGATGCACACACACACACACACACACACACACACACACACACACACACACACACACACACACACACACACACACACACACACACACACACACACACACACACATACACACACACACACACACACACACACACACACACACACACACACACACACACACACACACACACACACACACACACACACACACACACACACACACACACACACACACACACACACACATATATATTACCGATGAAGACATTGTTGACGAGGAAGTCAAGCGAACAAAAATTATTGTGACGTAGGCAAATCGCGACGTAGCGGATCCACCAAAATTGATGGATCCAGTTCGTAATTGTTTCCATCCGTCAAAATCAAAAATCTGCGCTTGACCTTCGTCAAGCTTTGTCACGTCACTAAATTCTACATAAATGATATTTTGCATTATCTACTTGCTCGGTCTGACATCTGCTAATTAATCCTTTTCTGCATACAGGTGTCGCATCAATAACGTTGCCTATGCCTGCCGGACGAGAGCTAACGCCGATGTAACGTGCCGAGAGTAGTTACGTGCCAAAAGTATGTCACATTTTATTCCAATATCGTGACGCAGCACTGGCATGTGTATAATTTGGTTTACTAGATACAACAACTAACACAACCAAAAACCACGACATAGTTTAACAAATTGTAATTGCAGTCATCACAAAAGTTTCGTTTTGTTATTGCTGCGTCAGAATATAATTAGTACTTGTAACTCGTAACTTGCAACAATCTTTAACAGAAGCGTTTATCCGTCATTGTTGATATTCAAAAATGTTTTACGCAAATTGCCACAACTATTTTCGACGATATTTGCTAATAATAAATAGTGTACTTGACATATGATGTCGTGAACTGTCCCCAAATTCAAAAAGGTTGTGGGTGTAGCAAAGGAAGAACTGAGTACATTCACTTTGATGGAAAGATATTCGATAGCTATGTTAATTGGTTCTATGAAAGTTTCAAAATGTTCACCATGTTTTGTTGTTACTTAAACAGAAAGTGACAAGAAAATTTGCTTAGCCACCGACGTCGTGATGTTTCCGCGTTATGGTGACTCATCTGCCAACCACGGACAAATGCTTTTTAAAAACCTGTGGCCCCATTTAAAATGCGCCATCGTCCACGTTTAAGCGAAACAAACCTCCAAATAATGACAGTGGTGGACATATATGTACGAATGGACTTCGCGTACTGATTACAGCGTGGCTGAATACTTCCCAGAGAAGTCGACATGGCGCCCGTTTCAACAGGACTTCCATGGAATAAAGCTTAACGTCCTAGGGACTGGATAGTGTGCTATCTAAGAACTCACCTTTTCACTTTTCTTTTTTTAAGTTGTAGGGGAGTCAGCTAACACACTGACGCACCCAGACAGGTTTGGTTCCGGTAGCCGCTGATGCTACAGGTGAGAGCTCCAGGAATCTCAGGAAACCCACTCGCACTACTATGTGATACGAAGTGAAAGCGTATATATAATAGTGAGTTTGCCACGTTAAAGTATCATTGTTTTGAACACACTGGTACGAGAAGAAACGGAGTAACATAACATGACAAGGACATTGTTTGTCAGAAGACTGCATTGCCGTGAATTTTTGGCGAAAGTAATAGGCCTACACAGACTAGCACAATAAATTCAACAGTATCCATGAAATAAATTAGATAAATGAAGTGAAAAGTACACAACTTCTGTAACCTCTCGTATGCATGGCGTATAGGCATAGAACTATATAGGCATAGAACTATATAGGCATAGAACTATATAGGCATAGAACTATATAGGCATAGAACTATATAGGCATAGAACTATATAGGCATAGAACTATATAGGCATAGAACTATATCAAGTGCATAGAAAAGGTAGAACCAAATGCATACCTATATATACATATATATATATATATATATATATATATAATCAGTACAAGTAATGCAATGTTAATTAAAGTAATAATGTGTACTGATTATTTTAAATACAAACGACTGTTATAACGTTAAACTGCATAACATAAACAAGGAATACGGCAAGTGTGAAATGTTTGTTGTTGGCTAACTACAGTACCGTCGTTCTGTGGTATGTCCTCGTGTTATGTTCAAAATATACATGTAGTTACATTTGGAAAACGTGTTAAGAATGTGGACACACGCGCACGCGCGCACACACGACCACGCGCACACGCGCACTCGCGCACACACGCACACACGCACACACGCGCACACGCGCACACGCGCACACGCGCACACACGCACACACGCACACACGCACACACGCACACACGCACACTTAAATTACGTAGCGTAGGTACCCTGCACAGGTTCAATATTGTTGGGGTATACCTATTCGTAAAAGCAGATCCCAATAACGACAACCCCTCATACACGACAGTATGGCCAGGGAACTTGTGATACGATCAGTCTTTGGTATGAATAAAACCAAGAATCACTCACGCGTACCTGTTACCTGTAAGCATTTACTTACCATACATTGTGGCATCAACGATACATTACCACGTCCCGTGGGGGGGGGGGGGCGCCGGAAACTTTGGGGGACTGATTGATGTCCCCCAATCTATTGATGTCGCAGAAAAGTGCATCATCATCATTTTGCTGAATCTTCCATTAGACACGTCATCAGTCAGATATAAGACCAATTGGACTCCGTCATTACTCAAAACAAAAGTGGTAAGATTCGTGTGCCGCCGCGAAATGTTTTTTCTTTGTTCTAAATGCGGAATTAACTAATAACAAATTTGTCAAATTTGCCAACATGTTGTAAGGACACCATTTAATTAAATAACAGGTACTAATTTAGAATACCCTTTCCATAGACAAAATGTATCTTTAGATTTTTGCGAAAACGGCATATCTATTCGATTTACGCTCGGTAGAAACATGCTAGACCAATATGTATACTAGTGCTTCTCAATTTTGCATTACGCAACAGGAACAGTCGTTTCAACAGAAATCTGAACATTTGGTATATATAAATTTATCTTAATCACATAAATGTTCCTTTCGTACGTGTATATTATCGACCTAACGTCTGCAATTACTTCACAAAATACTGTCTTTTCTTTCGTTGCTTTTATTACGTAAGCACAGGGAAGCGCCACCTCTAGCGCGAGATCATGGCTTCTTCAAGCCAGACGGTAATGCGGCGACGTTTGGCGTGCTTTAACGCCATCCGAACGATGGGCATTTTGCTAATTCCTACATAATTCTACGGTTTATTATCCTTAACAGAAACGATGTATTTTGCATTATGTAAAACTGCCGGTTTATACGAACACAATTATAATAACATACTTTTATTACACAAATAGCATGAGGACTGTGTACTCAGAGGCAAAACGAACGAGAATAAGAATTACATTACGCGCAAAATTGTCTTTGGAGCAGGTAGTCATTTATGATTTAGGGTATGGATTTGCAATGTCCAACAGATATTACGCCTTGACTTATTTAATGAAATGTCGTTATGGTGTCCAATGAAAGTAATATGACGGGGAGTTAATTCCAGATTTTAGTCGCAGCTACAGCGGTAAGTGCATCGAGTTGTTTGTAGGCCATTAACGATGGCTACTGACGCGTGGCGTTAGCGTGTCGCCGTCCCATCTAGCGTCTAGGCGACACCACAGACATTGAGTAAGATAGGCATCTGAGTGACGTGATGCGTGTAATGAGCGGAAGTTTCTTTTTGTATACCGAACGGCTTTGACTTCGTTGTGTCGTGGTTGGCCCTCTCACCGCGCTTGTAGTGGAAGACACTGTTTCCACGCGGATACATACATGTATGTACCTTGCATGCGTGCGCGCGCGCGTTTGTGTGTGTGTGCGTGCGTGCGTGTATGAGTGTGTGTGTGTGTGCGTGTGTGTGCGTGTGTGTGTTTGTTTGAGTGTGTGTGTATGTGTGTGCGTGCGTGTGTGTGGTGTGTGTGTGTGTGCGTGCGTGTGTGTGCGTGTGTGTTTATGTGTGCGTGCAAATGTGCTTACGTGGGTGTGTGTGTTTGTCTGTGTGAGTATGTATCTCGATATTTGTAAGACTGACCCATTAATAACATATTTTATAACACATGCACAGGTACGCAAGACATATATTGCTGAGACATTTTGTAGATCTCTGATGTGTGTTGGTAGTTGTTTATTGGATTTACTCTTGTCAAGGCATTGCATACCAATTCATTTGAGCTGGGTATCCCAAGCTCAGTGGCAGCGGTTTCCGCCAATGGCATTGTTATGTTTATGATGACAACCGTGTCCCACACTCGCACCTGCAAGCTGCTAACTAACACAAACCAACTTCTTTGATATGCAAAGAAACACGTGGAACGTCGACCGTAGCAAGGTCACGTTACAGGAAGCAAATCATCATGACGTTACGTCCAGCGGGAAATTTGCGTCGTCGACAAACTCTCAGTTCCAGAATACAATATAACATTGTCTGATGCTATCGAATGGTGTCAACGCTCAAACACAATTTATTTATAGACTCCTACGTTTGCTGTAATTAGAACCGATGCAACGTCAGGTTTCTTTATGTACAAACACGTTGGCCCTCCTCCTCCTCCAGAAGTAGCCCTACGACAATCTTAACTGTATGTTGGTAAATTGTTGGTCATTTTACTTGAGCGGTGCCTTGTAAACAAAACACAAAGATGGCGCCGCATGTGTGATGCATCGCAGTTTCTGCAAGTACAGGTGTGAAACGATATCACACATGCGAATTGCTAACTAACACAAACCAAGTTCATAAATATGCAAAGAAACACGTGGAACGTCTACTGTAGCAAGGTCACGTTACAGGAAGACATCATCATGAATAAGTCCTGCGGGAAATTTGTATCGTCAGCAAACTGTCTGTTTTCCGGTATATAATAAAACATTGTGTGATCCTGTCGAATGGTGTTAACTGTTAAACACGATTTAGTTTCATTAATTAGATTGCCAGACAGTCACGTTTCTTTGTGTCATGACAATACCTCCTGGGGGAATTTGTGTCGTCAGCAAAATCTCTGTTCGAGATCTAAAAACAAACATTGAGTGGCACTATCATGGTGTTAACAATTTAAATGTTTCCTGTAATTATACTGATAGACAATCATGTTTCTCTGTGTGCAAGGAAGTAGGCCCTCATGGTATTGTTAGGTGATTCCAACTGGCGTACGCCGATCGACGGCTATCTCTGATTTACAATAGTTATTATCTGCCTTACTCGGGAACACTGACATCAGCTCGATAGACTGCCGACGGTGCATTTCCTCCTTTCTGTATGTGTGTGTGTGTGTGTGTGTGTGCGTGCGTGTGTGCGTGTGTGCGTATGTGCGTGCGCGCATGCGTATTTGAAAGCATGTACGTATGTACGTATGTACGTATGTACGTATGCACGTATGCACGTATGTACGTATGTTCGTATGTATGTGTGTATGTGTGTATGTGTGTATGTGTGTATGTGTGTATGTATGTATGTATGTATGTATGTATGTATGTATGTATGTATGTATGTATGTATATATGTATGTATGTATGCATGCATGTATTGATCTACGTACGTACGTTCATATGTATGTACGTACGTACATATGTATGTGTGTATGTATGTATGTATGTATCGGCGCGCACGTATGTGCCTAAGTCCGTACGTACACATGTACGTTCGAATAAAATATGTGTGTGGGGGAATGTTAGTTACGTTTTTCCTACTAGACCTTTTTGCATTTCAAGCGCCATATTTTGAGAGATTTGTCTACGACCCATGGAAAGAAAAGAAACGATTTTGTTTGTTTCGAATTTCCCAGTGAGTTACGCACTCATCACTTTAGAGCCTAAAATAAATGTTAGTAGTCAGTATATGTTCACTCATATGACCAATTTCATAATGGCAGCGAAAACCCAGTTATCTCCTCAACAAATAGTATTTAGTCGAATGATGAATAACTATTCAGTTATTATTATACAATCCATGCCGAATTTGGAAGCGAGTTGAAACACTGGCAGGCTACTTTTTTGAGAATATGTAATTTTTTTGATACTACAAAATACTTGTCAGGCGCCATTGCTGGGTTCGCACAATCTGCAGATTGAGTAAATATTAAAACACGGCCCGCTTGCGCAGTCTGCAAATGTGTGCGCAATTTGAAGATAGGTTAAAAATGTGCGGTTCTCTGCGTAGCGTAACTGAGGATTGTGTAGCGCAAATCCAGCAAAAGTAACATATTCGAATACCCGTTTAAAATACCAGAGTTTTATTGCATCATCACACACATAATTTCGTACTCGGACAACAGAATTTAAGTTTTTTTTGCACAATTCATGCTGACTGTGAAGATCATGTAAATATGGCAGATAACTTAATGAGAAAACCATTATAATATTGCTATTACCAAGAATGTTTGGTAAAAATGGCTTTTTAAAGCAAACACCCATGAAGGGCAAGTGAACACAGAAACCACTCTCTTATAATTGTCGTAATCCACAACAGTAACACAGAGTATAGAAACTCCGACATGAAATATATTGGTGATCTGCTAACACCAAGACTCACGCCTTTCAACCGTGTGTTGTTGCACTGCTATCTGTGTTAATGCGTAAACACTTACTGACAAAATGATCAACTGATTAAGAACAACACGGTATCGTTCACCATAAGATGAAAATGAATATGCAAAAGTAAAAATGTGCGTCTTATAATCGTGCGATATCCATTCGTTTGGACATCTCAAAGCGGTTTACAATTCATTCCCTGACACAGCTGTTCAATCGAACACTATCTCAACTGATCTGGAAAGCATTCATCCGAGCTGCAATTAACGCGCGAATACTATTCGTGCACAAATACCCAACACCGTCTATAGCTTATTCATTCAGCAGAGTGCATTAGAGCAACGTGGAGTGAACGAATTTACACAGTGTTGGAAACGGTGACAAGTGTCTTCGAACCCGGAATCTCTCTGTTCTACCAACTACGCTACCGCGACCCATAGTAAGTTCAGCGTAAATGTAAACATATTGCATTAACAGAATATCAACTAGTAACAGCTAAGTAGATGTTTACGTATGTATGTAATTTAGTGTAACATCATCGCTACGACTACTCGATCAATGTGTAACATCATCACTACGACTACTCGATCAATGTGTAACATCATCACTACGACTACTCGATCAATGTGTAACATCATCACTACGACTACTCGATCAACGTGCCTGACATTGGCACACGTTGGCAGTTGGCAAGGTTGCTTAATTATATGTGCAATGTTTTATGTCATAAGTATATATATGTGTTGCTCAAACGTTTACAACCAGATGCATCTTCAGGATATCCATATTTCGTGTGCTTGTGATTAAGACCTGTTGAAGTATGTTGCTTATGTGCCCTGGTGTCAATCTTAGGTCATTGCAATTATATTGTGGTAACAATAGGACATCAAGCCTATTCCACCAACATTAACGTCTGCCTCCATCCGACACGAAAGGAAAAGAGGAGAGCACAATTATAATTGTCACATTATCGCAATTAAAATAGCTAGGAATTTGCATTATGTTGCCCAGATAAACAAATATTTTGGATTGTTCCCGTGTTTCGACATATCTGTTTTGTTGTAGAAAACATAGTGAATAGGTGTGCCATTATCAGCGATGTTGAGATGGGATAGATTATGCTATCGGCGCTCCATTCTGCATTAGCTTCACGAGTAGCAAAGCACAACAGCACAACAGAAGATAATTCAATGTTCTTTTGCGTGCATATCTCTCCGTCGTAATTTATATTCTTAAGACTATACATTTTCTTTATCACTGGTTAATCTTTGACATGTCTATTAATTGACGACTCCAGCACGTCGTGATTGGCCGATGTCACAATCAAAATAATTTAAAATATCCGCCAGCATTGTCTTGTCAACAATGTCCAGTTTGTTTTTTGGCTTGACGTTCATGTTGTTAGGTATTAGGTCACGTGGTGGGTTGGTCAATCTCTGCAACACCGGGCAGTCTAGCTTCAGATTCGCTGTAATAGAAGGTTTGGCCATCGTTCTCTCCACTGACATCGATGTCTCTGACACTTGTCCCTCTGACACGTGTCCCTCCGACATTTGTCCCTCCGACACTTGTCCCTCCAACAATTGTTCCTCCGACACTCGATCCTGTGTTGACCGGTGGTTGCTGTAAACATAGAAACAAAACCTGAGTTTTTGTTGGCGCATTCTGACCGCGCATTGGCCTTGACATACCGAGTCATATAACAACGAAACGGGGATGGGACAATAAAGGAAAATTATGCATGATTGGTGAGAAGCCGGCTGAGATGGGTGGGCCACCTGGTAAGGATGGATGCAGGAAAACTAACATACAGTAGAGGTGGGAAACGCAGCAGAAAGGGAAGGACATAGCTGAGATGGGAGAACTGCGCGACGGGGTATATCAGAAGATCGTAGGAGGATGGAAGATGGTGAGAGAGGTTATGAATAGAAAACATTGGCAAGAAAGAACGCAGTGAGTGGTTTGGCAATGATAGTACGTGAAACTCACCCATATATAGCAGAAAAGTAGGAGGGAAACAACAGGTAACCATGGTAACAAAAACAGGAATATTAGCTTAGAACGATATGATAATTGAAATGTGTGCATTTGTGCAATATGTTATTAGTTCGTGATCAGATTTGATGAAACAGTGAAATCCATGTGTGTGCGCGCGCGCCCGCGTGTGCGTGTGCGCTCGCGCGCGTATGTGTGTGATGAGAATAAGCGTTCGTGTATAGATGTGCGTGTGTGTTATCATGCTTGTCCGTGGGACGTGGGGCATGCCCGCGTAAGTTTTGGTATGTTTGTGTGTTTTCTCACATGTGTTCGTCCGTGCGTACGGGCGTACGTGCGTGTATACAGGTGGATAGTTAGGCTTCCAAATCAGGTATTGAGTGTGTTGATTCATCATGACACTTGACACACAACAGGAGCAAGCAATTGTACGTACTGTAGTATCGCTTTCGTCTTGTTTATTCCGTCTCCGGACCACAATCGCCGCAACCACAACGACGATAATGATGACGATGACGACAACAGAGCCGAGGGCTGCCCCGAGTATTACTGTTGTTTGACCTTTGGCATGTTCCCCACCTGTAGCCAAACCACAGTTGCTGTTCATATGTAACAACACTACTATCGGTGCATCACAATGGTCCATGTGACGATATTGTACTATCCATAGTATATGTTACTATCGAAAGTTATCATCGATAATACAACATTGAACAATCGATAGTAACGATATTTGTTAAACCAATAGGCAGGGATACTTGCGCCACACAAAATAGTGTTCGTAATTGTGTAAGCATGCTTTTTAAATTTTAGCTTATAATTGTACTTATGTAGTGATATACAATAACAAAACCGGACAACATAGTAGCGTCATTCTTAAGTCTCTATTTTATGAATGAACAAGACGATATGATGGTACCACCAATAACTTATAGCTCGATACTGATTGTCCTCGGCATTCGCTAATCCTTGATACTATCGCGATAATATACCAGTTGTTAGAATACTATTTTAATAATGATTGTATTGCAATAGCAACACAGCTATTACAACGCTACCGCAATGGAAAAAACCATCCGCAATTGACATCTGTAATTAAACTATCAACATCGATTTATTTAAAAAGCAGGTAATACTAAATGTGTATAAGAGCAACTTACAACTCCTAAATATGTAAATATAATTTCCGTGTGGTCCACACAATAGAATAGCATAAGCTGCACTGAAACTAACATGTATTTTATTGTAAAGATTAGAGTAATGTATACTAGTATCAGAGGTAATACATTTTGCGTCGTCTGTTTATGACGTACGATGCAATTCTACGTATAACGTGTTGTGGCAAACAAATGCAGTACACCTCACCTGGGGCTGATCCAGGGGCCGACAGCGTTGTTGCTGTTGTTGCTGTTGTTGCTGTTGTTGCTGTTGTTGTCATTCTGGCAGTATCGTCAATCGGTGGCATCATTCTTTTTGTAACACTATTAACAGTTGTCGTTGTGGTAGTAGTCGTAGTAGTAGGCGACACATTTGTCGTCGTCGTTGGTGTTGTGGTCGTTGTTGCAACATTAGCAGCAGTTGTCGTTGTGGTAGTAGTCGTAGTTGTCGTCGTCGTTGCTGAAGCTGCGGTAACATTATTTTTGTAGGCAAGAGGTGTGGTATTTAGTAACAGAAATATACTGCCGAGGATGCTTTGAGTCGTTCTTTTATTGTAACACTGATCTTGTGTTGTTAGCTACTTTGTGCAAAATATACAACTCCTTTAACTATTGCCAACTGCAGTTTTCATTTCAACGCTGCTTTTTATTAACAATTGAGAGGCATTGGTAACCTGTGTTATCATCAATACTGTATGGAGTTGTCCCAAACAGAAGCCTAATGCTTGTCTCAACTAATTGCCCACACGAAATCTTGTGATATATATACACACTTGCTGTACAGTATATATAACTTTCCCGAGAGATCATTTGAATATATGTGGGAGCCAGCGTCACATGACAGGGATTTGGGACGCGGTGGCGTAGTTTGCAGTGCACCGGAAACTCAATCGAGAGATTTCGGTTTGGAATCCTCTTGCAGCCGTTACGAACCTTGGTTAGTTCCAGTTCACTCAGCTGTATGAATGAGTGCATGACTGTATACATTAGATGGTATTTGCGTGTGAATAGTATTCGTGCAATACCTGGCTGAATGTTTCTTACATAAGTCTAAGTGGTGTTCGAATGAATAGGTCCGACATGGAATGTTTTGTAGATTGCTCTGAGCAATACTGAATACACGCTCGGTAAGAACGTAACTTTACTGTTTTACTCAAATATGAACCATTAACACAGAGCCACTGGCGCTATCAATCTCCAGCAAAACATGTTCTTAGTCACATAATTAGAATTTGTAAGTTAGATGAATGTGAACTCATACGAAGAAAAGTATTTTACCTTGACAATCATCTATGCTGGCCGCCCCTGGCAATGATTCCGTTGCGTTTACGGGACATGGTTTGCATTCAATCTGTCCCTCTTTGTCCTGGTATTGTCCCTTATCACATGGGACACATTTAATTTGTTTGTAGTAACTGCCACCGGGACAGTTCACTGGAAATCGGAATGTTACCAAAATATATCGGTCAAACGGTCAAAGTAGCCAGTTGCTTAACTTATTTAATAAGCTTAACAAATAACATTCTCTCAATGCACAGGTTGCAAAATACCATTTCTTAGGGGCAGTATTAGCTTCACATTGAATACACATAGTTTTTACAATACATGAACAGTAAATAAATTGATGTATAAATACCATATATAAAAGAGGTGTTGTTAAATTTTACCGTACGTCATTTTAACCGCCCACATAAAATAATACAACTTATTTTTGGAATATAATCCTATCTGATAAAATGATACTAATAATAATAATGATAAGATGATCAGTGTCATTTGCATACAGCAGTTTGTCACCTATATATACTAACAACTGACAGCTACATACAACATGCGGATCAAATAAATATTCGGTTTTATCAATGTCTAACGTATTTTACACTGTTTCAACGGGTCTAAATGCCTCCAGTTAAATAAACATAATATTGGTACAATTGTTTGTCAACGTTTTCCTATCAAAGACGCACAGACACACGCACGTGCGTACCCAGCTGCATAGTAGAGTAGATTAGGACTAATTTGTAACATACCTGAACGCCCTAAATGGCTGCTATGTTTTCGAGATGTCCTCCATTTTAACGTTTAGGTTATTTTGTTATCAACACTGAGTTATAGAGGTGCATTAGGCCACGTACCGCAACGAGAGCCATCAAAGCTCATGACCATCGGCGGCGGACATATTTGTATGCCCTGTTGCAGGAGAGATCCGTTGATGGGACAGTACACGAGTGCAGCCAATGTGAAACAAAGGCTGCCATCTTCTTTTGTTCGCTTAATCAATGATGCCAAAGTTTCCAGGTTGCGGGTAATGTCATTCCAACTGGCCACTGCAACGTCTTCTGCATAGAATACAATGCTAATAATTATGCTAACAAATGCATACTGTCACATATATTTAATTTTTATAATTGTATATCCGTGAAAATGCTTAAATCAAAGGCAACAATTTTAATTATCTAACAAGGAAACACTAGTTCTAACAACAGCTGATAACCAAGAACGGTAGGAAGTAATTGATATACATGTGATAGAAACAGTGAGGGAATCGAGTGGGGTGCAACAATTATCCCGAGGGTGCTACTAAAGGCCAGACCCGACCAGACAACACCAGACCAAACCAGACTCATTCTACTGTAGAGTATCCACTACACCCACCGACATCCATTGAGCCATACTCGTAGCCAGCGTGACATCATAATCACTGAAAAGGTTCCACTGTGTTGATTTTAGTCGGGGCTAGTCGGGGCTAGTCGGTGTCGGTCTGATGTTATTTGGTCTGGTTTGGACTGGTCGGGTAAAAAGTGCTGTGCATCCCTGCTGGTGCTGGCCACTAATAGTGTAAAAGACATATATATACCTTGCTATATCAATCGTAATATCAAAAGGATACAAGAAAACACAAGGTGTGACTTACCCCCACTGGGTGTGACAGACAAAACAAGCTAAACATTTAAGAAAGGATTACCTGTGCTAGAACCATGACTCTCTCGTTGCACGGTGCCAACGACAACAAGGATAATCTTAAATCCACCGGCTGTTGCACTACCTGTCGGTTGAACCACTGGCTGAGCCGTAGTGGACTTCGCTTGTGTGACTGCCGTGGTCACACTGCAGACGCCAGAGTGGACACAGTCAACCTGGTCAGCCAGATCAGTAAGTTTGGTTTTGGCAGGGTTCATCTGCTCTGGGCTTGTTACGTTGTACGCAACTTCAACTCGCAAAGCCACCTGTTTCGGCACAGCGCTGCCTGCAAGGAACACATTAATATTTGGAGCTAAACCAAGTTTATAATTATATATATATATATATATATATATATATATATATAAAGACAGTGCCCCCGCCTTCCTTGAATATAAACCCAGTGTAGCTAACTACTCGGGAAAGTAAACTGTCAATAATACTTGTTTGTTTATAAAGATGGTATAAAAACAGAATGAAAATTTTTGATTCAGTTTCGACTACTACTAGTAGACCATGTTTATAATATAGTGATATAGGGCCTACTCGTACTTGTACAACTTGGAAGACGAGCATCTGGTTGGTTGAGCATGTGCGACCAAACGTAGTTGGTGTCAGGCCCGCAGAAGTACGGGTTGGCCAAGACTCGGCTCGGCTCTGTTCCCGGTTTGCAGGTCACGTGACAGACGGTATTTCCTTTGTTTTCTTGGGAACAGTTCACAATTGTTCCGTGCACTCCTAGTAAGCTGATAAATTGTCGGCATTCTGGAAGGAAACGTGTTTTGTGAATGAAGATAAGGTTGTGAGCTACCTCAATATTTAAGATGGTATAGCACCATATTCTACGTCGTTACTGCACAATGTGAATAGTTTCGACCTGTGGGGAACATGCTCGTCACGCCATCTTGCGAGCGGGAGGAGACTTAAATACCGAAGACGGTTATCGAAACTTATCGACACGTTGAAAGAATGTTACCTTCATAGTTGTTTAAAGAAAAACAATTATAATAGCATTGTTTAGATATAGTTAATTAAGGTGAGTTACCCGGACACTTGTCCATGTTGCAGTCTCGTGAATCCCTGGACGGGCCGACACACGGCTGACCGTCCGGGTCTGGCATTGGGTCATTGCACTGACGAGTGCGAGACTGGACACCTCCTTCACAGGACTTAGAGCAAGCTGACCATGCACTCCATGGACCATAGGCACCGTTCACTGCAACAGATCAAGACAAGAGGACCATGAATTCCATGGCATGCATTCCATGATCAGTAGAATTACAAGAGGAACCCGCATTCCATGGTCAGTAGCTACCCTTCACTGGAAAACACCAGATACGCCTTATTACAAGAGGACAACGAACGGCATGAACTCAGAATCAATTTATCTGACCTATAAATACGATACATATACAATGAATAACGTAAGTAATAGATAAGGTATGGAAACTCCCATTAAGATATATATTATCGCTAGCACAGGAGCCACCCCATAAATATAAACAACAACAGAACTTGCATGACACAAATCATGGACTATAGCCACCGTTCATTGCAATAAATCGGACATGTTTTATCCAAAGAAGACCATCCACTCTATGGACAATACGCACCGTATACTATAACACACCAACTAATCAAAGTCATCAGCGGTCCCTCGAAACGAGAATGTGAATAACGTTTAATAATTTGAACATCTTGGTTCTAAACAATGTTTTTGAGATGGGAAAGATCGGGGCAAAGCGGTTCCCATGGAATCAACTGTTATTGTGTATATACCTTTAATATGTTTTTGAAATACTTGACGCAGAGACACACTAGTGGAACTGGTCTAAAAGATGAACCAGTTTTGTTCCATCGAATTGATAGGTATAGGTCCTGCAACGCTGAAAGTGGACCCTCTGCAATATGTCCACTTGGCCCAACCCTTGAGGCAAAGTGGACATTCTGCGTGATATATATCAAAAGCCAACCAAATGAAGCTAGAAAACGGACGAAAACGGAACGAAGACGAAATCATGATCTGGTCATGAAGAGGACTTCTTAAACGTCACGTGAATCAAGTATTACTTTTCAACGGATACATACATAAATCGTGCTGCATTCGAGTTTTATTATCAATAACTGTAATGGTAACTCATCAAACATGAACGTGTAATTGGTTGCTGTTGACTTTAAACTGTTTTGCACAGATCACATACAAAAGCACGTTCATCATCGATGCTGCTGCGTGCAGCATAGGCCTGTTAATTGCAGGGCAAACAACGTATAATTGCATTTATCTTTGCTAATGCTTTTTGCTGTTTCTTAGCTTTCTTTAGCTTCTGCAAGTGTTCCTTTTCTTCCTTGATGCGAACTTTCTTATCCAATTCTCCTTTATCAGGCGTTCCGGCTATCACACTGTATCCTCTTTTAGGACATTTCTTTCCCACAGTGCGTGTGTTGATTTGGGGGAGTGGAACAAACTATCCGCCGGAGAGACGTACGGTGTAGATGCTGCGGGATATTCGGTGTCCATTATATCGCCACAATATGTTCCATAGAATGTGGAAGGAGCTGCTTCACTCGCGATGCCAGGTATTTGGAGAACACTGCCAGTTGGCATATTATGGTCCTTTGGGTCAAGAGAAGGTTGACCAATCTCGCTTGTGATGTCACATTCCGTGGGACAACAAGTGTCCGACAGACCATTGCCACATGCGACTTCAAGATTCGTGGGGTCAGTTGTTAAGTGAACCTGTGCCTGTTACCAAGTGATGGTCTGCGAAAACTGTAGCAGGAACGTTGCCCCTTACGATGTCGTTTTCTACGAGATCAGGAGAGGACAGACTACTGCTATTTGCGGAACTGTGGTCTGTGACGCCGCAAAATCTTCGTCATAAAAAATATGTTTGTTGGGTAGATTCCAGTGATGGCGAATCCTTTGTTAGCCTTTTCCAGTATGTCTTTTCACAATGGCGTTGACGGCCGCAAGATCTCCCGCGTGGACTACATATGCTAGCTCGGTAGGAACTTCTGTGATGGATTTCCTCTAGCTGTTGAAACCATAAACGGCAGTCGTCGTGTGTCTTTGAACGAAGAGATATCTTGTACCCCTTCGAATCGCTCGACGTGGCAACTGCTGGCGTCGCCCCGGCTAGAGGAGCAGGATGAGTTTCGATGTAGCGGCTTGCTTCGAAAATAACATCTTCTGCCTTGGTGATATAAGTCTCAGATATCTCAATGTCCTGAAGAACGGTCCGTTTCTCTGAGGGCGCACCGCTCACTTCTGCAGCCCCCAACAACGGCAAGAACTGACAATCGAGCTCACAAAACTTGTCGATAGCTCCCAACATGTTCTTAAGAAGGACCTGTATGGTTTATCGAGCATCACTCTCCCCTCACTGTCAAACCAGGTAGCGATAGTCGTTATGCGTCCCTCTGCCGACGACTGACGCGACAAAACCGTCTGTAAACGCTCAGCCTTCGTTGTTGGCGATCAAAGTGCAGTCGCGACGAACAAAACAGGCGTGTGCGATCAAGCGTGACGCGCGCTTGACCAAGCCGAGTGCCGGAGTGCCGGTGTGCGCTCAGCCGTGACGAGCCCGAGCAAACTTGTGGATGGACTAAGTAATTGATTATTTTGCTGTTGTCTCACCTCTGGTAATGTAGATGGCATAATATACACAAATATCACGTCAAAGTCACCACTTCTAGCGTGTTCTAATTACTAGCAAGAGACACTCTCATAGCGATGATGAAACAACACGTGTTGACAACTAGACTTTATTCTTTCTTGTTTCCTTATGCTACAAACCTCTCAACTGTCCATTTGGTTCTATCTTTTTACAGTCTCTACAATGTAATGTAGTAATTGTTATTATATATGACTGGACAACAAATGTACTAAATAATAACAACTAATGAACAGCCCATCAGCTATAAAAGGAACTAAATTTAACAAATACTGCAAATCCGTGGTGGACAGGGGTTATGAATGTGATGTATGGGGGTATTTCCCATCCCCACCTCCGTATCCACTTCTGATGTCCATTTTGTGTATTTGTTAAATACTCCATGTAACGTAAAATGCATGGGGCTAGGTGAACGCAAATATGCCCATTTTCTCCCGCCTGTCCACTATGCCCCATCCACTTTGCCCCACATTCGCTGTCGTAACAAATGTGAGCCATTCGCATATGCTATTCCGCGAAAAAATTTCATAACTTAATTGTACGTACATGGACATGTAGCAGACCACACGTTTACAAGCGTTTATATACGACTAAGAAAAGCGGTCAAAAACGAAAAAATCGCAAGAAAATACACTAGAAGCGACTTAACGCTAGAACGAAAAATGGCAACTGATTCGGCACGCGAAGTTGTGCACGCAAGCTGTAGTGACATCAGCTAATGTTTTTATCACATCAACGTTAGATGATGCAAATGGTCTGAGCTAAAACTGTTATTGTCCACTTTGTCCCACTGGCCGCACTGCCCCGACCTCCTCTACTTTTTTTTTACGTGAAATGAAAACTAGTGAAATTCAAACA
>CM034533.1:9578715-9583715 GCA_020002185.1 Paraescarpia echinospica | reverse complement strand
TTAAAACGATATATGATGGTTATTATACAGAAATGAGTAATTAACTATATATATTATCCATACAAAATGTTCCTAGAAAGTTTTGGTAGTTAATGAGTCCCTGTTCTTAACTATGACGTTGATTCAACCAAAGCAGATGTTGAGTATCCATACAGCATACTTCTATCTAGTGAGATAACACACACAGTCAGTCATTAGTAAATCGTAGCAGTGTGCCACAGGGATATACAACATCTCCACTAAAACAAGAGCTGGATATTTAGTTAATGACGGCTTCTTCTTTTATACTGCACTTATTGATGTGCTGTCATGTATAAATAAAACGTGAAAAAAGAAAATGTAACAACTTTGTAAGTATGACAAAACCAGCAAACACAGCAAGTTAGGCCAAAAACATTGAATGCCTCTCGTGCTTTAACATATCGGGCATATTTACCAACCAAAACAATGTACGATATAAAATAAGTTACACGACACGTCAGGGTTATCTCATGCAAACCTGCGTGCATTTCTATGGATACATTTCATTATGTCATCCAAATCTGACGTGCTACTGTGGCCACAGGCATAGCTATTAAGGTGTCCTATTTTATTTTTTTCTAATGTCCGATATGTCTATTTTCTTGAAACAAAAGTTGGAAGAGATACATTGAAGTCACTTAATCAACCATGTGCCGACCTTTCGTGAGAATCGACCATATGTATATATATATATATATATATATATATACACACATATATATATATATATATGTATATATATATATATATAATATATATATATATATATATATATATATATATATATATATATAACTTCCTATAAATTGAACAAATCTAATTGTAAAAACTCGCGTTAAGACTGATCAGACCAGCGTATTTTGCTAGTTTTCATGCTAACTATGCGGTACCACATTTCTGTAAACCTATCCAACGAATTGCAAGAAACTCACCCTACAATGTCATGCGACAGCGCGGAGGGTGTCTTTAGCTGAAATGTGGCGTCACTGTTCTCGAGGGAGATGATGTTTGTGTTGTCTGAGGTCACCTTCAGCCAGAAGGTCACGGACCACGAGGTCGCACGTGCACTGACCACGTTCGATACCGTCATAGCACCGCCCGAGGATGCAGTATCGAGCTGAAATGCTGGGAATCAAAACTTACCGATTAGACAGTTACGTGGCCAATCAGACATTCAGTTTCGATCATTTATTAACAAGTTTCATTACGACATCTTCTTCGTGTATACATATAAAACATACAAATACGCATACATTAAAAAAATGAAATTCGTGGAGTGGGCCTTTTTTAGTCATCCGTAGCTTCACACACATTTGACGTAGACATGTGACATTGGTATTGCTGTAACGGTAACATGTTGCCACGGGGCGTGATATCATAACCCCACAATGTATAACGGTCCAAAACGATGCGAAATACGTCATATAAACACACTGCGCGCTGTGAGAATACCTTGGCAATCTTGCTTGGTGATACTTCCGGCCTTCGTAGTGACTGTTGCATAAGGACAATGTATACACGACTTCATGTTCGTCTGTGGTTGGTAGGTGCCGACAGCGCACTGGGCACAGGGAACGAGGCCTGTGTCGGAGTACCTGCCCGCAGGACACATGGCTGCAACGCGGATGTATAGAGATTCAAACATATCTTGTGCTTGCATTAATTACATGTAATACATATCATAAACATATATATATATATATAATATATAATATGTATATTATATATATATATATATGTACGTATATACGTCCACACACACCAGGACACACATGAAGGAGTATGTATGCATACATACATTAAAACACGGATACATGCATACACACGTACTCGCATACTCGCATATACTCATGCATGATAGTGTACGTATGAGTGGTTAGCTGTAGATATTTTTAGGTGACACAGTTAACAATATATATGCTGGTTCGATTTTACAGTTAAGATGGCAAACGTATATTCCAATGTATACTTCATAACGTGTTAGAATTATTGTGGAGATGCTGACCTATGCAGCTGTCCCTGTCTCTGGATCCTGTTGTCAGCGTAGACGTTCCGTCCGGACACGGCGTGCAGCTCGTCCGGTTCTCCTTGTCGTTGTACGTGCCGAACGGACAGTCCAAACAGCGGTCACTGCTGCCGTCGTAGTAAGTCCGAGTTGGACAAACGACTACAAACCACCACCATAAAGTCTGGTTTAGTGAAACAAATTGACGTGATGGAGATATGATCTAGACATGAATGTGTATGAGGAGAAGGCGAACTGGGACAGTCACGTCAAGCGTAACGTGTAATATGGACAAGTAGAGCTATTGCGAGTGACTATACAATAGGACCTGGTAGCAGACCCTTAGTCAGAGACCCGTTGGTCCGTTATTGGAACGGGTTTTAGGAAAATCTCAACGAGTTTTTCTGTTTTAAATAACGTGTGGTCTAGTCTTTGGATAAGGGGACTTTAATTCTTCAGATACCATAATCTTGTGTTGGACCATAACGCGATATTATTTTCCCAAACACAGTGTCAAAGCGTTGTCATAAAACGGGGCTTGTGCTGAGTACTTATTGTGAAAGCGAGTGCAGGAGTATAGGTTCACGTTTGAGTATTTTGCTAGCCTCAACGGGGGGGGGGGCTGTTGGAGGTTTTCGGTGAGCCCTCAAGGGGTGATGCAGTTGGAGGTTTTCGGAGAGACTCAGCCCCTAAATATCCACCATGTTCCGGCGCCAATGACCGACGCATGTGTAACAGGATTTTTCGTGAGCATAACGGGTATATCAAAATGGCTACGGGTCAATTTGAAAATAAATTCCACAATCCTGGCTATGGGTCTGCGTGGGAATAACTAATGATAATAATAATAATAAGGTATTTTCTTTTAGCGGAATCCTGGGTAACCAAGCTCAGTGGAGCATCAATACAAAAGGGTTAAGCTACGATTCCATATGTACGAAAACGCGTACGGAAACGCAAGCGTAATAGGGAATATCTCTTTAGTGACGTCATTACTGTGAATTTCCTGTCCGATTCGTGTGCGGATACGATTTGAATCGCTATACGGTGCGATTCAGTTTGCCGCAGCCGCAGCCGCAGCCGCAGCCGCAGCCGTAGCCGCACGACAAAACTCATCCGCCTATGCATGTTTGGAACTACTTATGTTAATTTCCACCGGGCACTATATTCATTGTTTTGCCGCATGCCGCACCCTATGCCGTATCCGTACATATGGAATCTTAGCTTAAGTATATGTCAGAATCGATTAGCCGTATTAAAGTCGTCAAGAGATGGATCGATAGGCCAGGGAGCTAAGGCGAATACGAAATTTTATAACGGTAAGTTTTTAAATGACAGCGAAATTGTGTAATATTTTCAACTGATCTAACACTAAGAGAGAGCATATTCCAAAGAGATGGTGCAGCAACAGAAAATGCCCTAGTTCCAATATAATATTAGTATTAACACTAGGAACATAACGTACTCCATGACTAGATGATCTAACTAAACGACATACCACAGGTGAACGAATCGTCCCGAGGAACCGAGCCAGGAGGACATGCCAGCTGCGCCTCTCCGTCGAGCATCTCAAACGATCCCGGTTTCATCTGCATTGGGAAGTCGCTGACCGCCAGGTCAAGTTGACCACGAGCGATACTCCGATTGAGAGAAACCTGCATGCTGTTCAATGTGCTTTCGATCTGTCTCCATCTCTTCACCGCATCCTCCTCTCGAGGCACATCCGTAATCAAGGCGAAAGTGATTATCACTTCGTGTGTGTAATCTCGCTTGACTCTATCACTTCGGTGCAGCGCCATGCTTCGGGACAGATCCCGTTTTCTTCGTGTTACCTTTCCGCACTTAACCTCGACATGTTCAACGCCGCAGTCTGTGTGCGCGCGACAAAATAAGCTGTACCTTGATGAGTTCAATGCAGTGATGAAGTTCTGTTTGATACGCAGCTGTGTTTCCTTTGACGAACAGTCACCAGAATAATATCGCGTCTCACCCATTCGTCTAGCTTGTCCGGCATTGTGCTTTACTGCAAGACAACAACGGCTGGCTTAGCGTCATCGCATTATGTTACAATGTCAAGTGTTGGTCAATAACAACGAGTACGTTGTGAGTGTAACATATTTTGTAAAATGTAAATCTAATGTATGAACATGTTACGCATTTCCTGCTGTACAAAAGGGCCGTGCAACAATACTTTGAAATGAAATTAATTACAAGTACAAATAGGTATTGGTGACACAGTAATTAAGTACCAGCTAATGTTTCGTGATTTTGGGAAAATTACATAACAGGTATATTTCCAAACTATATAAGTACAAGTATAAATACGTTGGACCTAACCCATTTATATTATAGGAACTGCATAGTGAAATTTAGTGTTACTCAGGTCTCGTGTTAAATACCTTTGGTTAAACGAGCAAGTGCTCACCAGGTCTTCACAACAGAAATACAATGACGTGAGACATTCAGTGAATGTTCCATTTCCCTATTGTTATGCAATTGATTTAGTAGTAATGCCGGCCTACATTGACCACAGTCCAGCGGGGAACAGGAGGCGACTGACTCTCTGCCTCGTTATAACAATAACAATTCGAATGCACTTAAAAAGAACTTGAAACAACTAGAAAATGAAGCACATGTGCAATATATTTAAGCACTAGTACAATCAATGCATCAACTCGATGATGCAACGACTAATACAATACCTGTACAATCAGGCACGACGTCGCTTGGAGTCCACATTCCCTTAGAATCATCACATACGTAATAGTCATTCTCTTTAGTACCACGAGGGAGATCATACTTTTCGTGGCAGTAGAGACGACAGTGGGATCCATGAATCCATTTTGCACAAGCAAGTGCCCCATTCTCTGGCTTGTGGAGTTTCTTATCATCACAGGTCACCACTGCAAGGAAACGAGTGACAGACTGAACCCAAAACACATGGAACAGTGGTGACTTCGATTAAACTACAATA
>CM034533.1:9559895-9572395 GCA_020002185.1 Paraescarpia echinospica | reverse complement strand
ATAGAGGCTACACCCATGTTATCGTTCTGGCCACCCATGTATACAGTAGAGGCTACACCCATGATATCGTTCTGGCCACCCATGTATACAGTAGAGGCTACACCCATGATATCGTTCTGGCCACCCATGTATACAGTAGAGGCTACACCCATGATATCGTTCTGGCCACCCGTATATAGAGTAGAGGCTACACCCATGATATCGTTCTGGCCAACCATGTATACAGTAGAGGCTACACCCATGTTATCGTTCTGGCCAGCCGTGTATACAGTAGAGGCTACACCCATGATATCGTTCTGGCCACCCATGTATACAGTAGAGGCTACACCCATGATATCGTGCTGGCCACCCATGTATACAGTAGAGGCTACACCCATGTTATCGTTCTGGCCAACCATGTATACAGTACAGGCTACACCTATGTTATCGTTCTGGCCACCCATGTATACAGTAGAGGCTACACCCATGATATCGTTCTGGCCACCCATGTATACAGTACAGGCTACACCTATGTTATCGTTCTGTCCACCCATGTATACAGTAGAGGCTACACCCATGATAACGTTCTGGCCACCCATGTATACAGTACAGGCTACACCCATTTTATCGTTCTGGCCAACCATGTATACAGTAGAGGCTACACCCATGATATCGTTCTGGCCACCCATGTATACAGTAGAGGCTACACCCATGTTATCGTTCTGGCCAACCATGTATACAGTACAGGCTACACCTATGTTATAGTTCTGGCCACCCATGTATACAGTACAGGCTACACCCATGATAACGTTCTGGCCAACCATGTATACAGTACAGGCTACACCTATGTTATCGTTCTGTCCACCCATGTATACAGTAGAGGCTACACCCATGATAACGTTCTGGCCACCCATGTATACAGTACAAACTACACCCATGTTATCGTTCTGGCCAACCATGTATACAGTAGAGGCTACACCCATGTTATCGTTCTGGCCACCCATGTATACAGTAGAGGCTACACCCATGATATCGTTCTGGCCACCCATGTATACAGTAGAGGCTACACCCATGATATCGTTCTGGCCACCCATGTATACAGTAGAGGCTACACCCATGTTATCGTTCTGGCCAACCATGTATACAGTACAGGCTACAACCATGTTATCGTTCTGGCCACCCATGTATACAGTACAGGCTACACCCATGATAACGTTCTGGCCACCCATGTTTACAGTAGAGGCTACACCCATGATATCGTTCTGGCCACCCATGTATACAGTAGAGGCTACACCCATGATATCGTTCTGGCCACCCATGTATACAGTAGAGGCTACACCCATGTTATCGTTCTGGCCACCCATGTATACAGTAGAGGCTACACCCATGTTATTGTTCTGGCCACCCATGTATACAGTAGAGGCTACACCCATGATATCGTTCTGGCCACCCATGTATACAGTACAGGCTACACCCATGTTATAGTTCTGGCCACCCATGTATACAATAGAGTCTACACCCATGTTATCGTTCTGGCCACCCATGTATACAGTACAGGCTACACCCATGATAACGTTCTGGCCACCCATGTATACAGTACAGGCTACACCTATGTTATCGTTCTGGCCACCCATGTATACAGTAGAGGCTACACCCATGATATCGTTCTGGCCACCCATGTATACAGTACAGGCTACACCTATGTTATCGTTCTGGCCACCCATGTATACAGTAGAGGCTACACCCATGTTATCGTTCTGGCCACCCATGTATACAGTAGAGGCTACACCCATGTTATCGTTCTGGCCACCCATGTATACAGTAGAGGCTACACCCATGATATCGTTCTGGCCACCCATGTATACAGTACAGGCTACACCCATGTTATAGTTCTGGCCACCCATGTATACAGTAGAGGCTACACCCATGTTATAGTTCTGGCCACCCATGTATACAGTAGAGGCTACTCCCATGATAACGTTCTGGCCACCCATGTATACAATAGAGACTACACCCATGATATCGTTCTGGCCACCCATGTATACAGTAGAGTCTACACCCATGTTATCGTTCTGGCCACCCATGTATACAGTACAGGCTACACCCATGATAACGTTCTGGCCACCCATGTATACAGTACAGGCTACACCTATGTTATCGTTCTGGCCACCCATGTATACAGTAGAGGCTACACCCATGATATCGTTCTGGCCACCCATGTATACAGTACAGGCTACACCTGTGTTATCGTTCTGGCCACCCATGTATACAGTAGAGGCTACACCCATGATATCGTTCTGGCCACCCATGTATACAGTAGAGTCTACACCCATGTTATCATTCTGGCCACCCATGTATACAGTACAGGCTACACCCATGATAACGTTCTGGCCATACACCCATGTATACAGTAGAGGCTACACCCATGATATCGTTCTGGCCACCCATGTATACAGTACAGGCTACACCTATGTTATCGTTCTGGCCACCCATGTATACAGTAGAGGCTACACCCATGATATCGTTCTGGCCACCCATGTATACAGTACTAGGGCCACCCATGTATACAGTACCTACACCCATGTGTACCCATGTATACAGTACAGGCTACACCTATGTTATCGTTCTGGCCACCCATGTATACAGTAGAGGCTACACCCATGATATCGTTCTGGCCACCCATGTATACAGTAGAGTCTACACCCATGTTATCGTTCTGTCCACCCATGTATACAGTAGAGGCTACACCCATGATATCGTTCTGGCCACCCATGTATACAGTAGAGTCTACACCCATGTTATCGTTCTGGCCACCCATGTATACAGTACAGGCTACACCCATGATAACGTTCTGGCCACCCATGTATACAGTACAGGCTACACCTATGTTATCGTTCTGGCCACCCATGTATACAGTAGAGGCTACACCCATGATATCGTTCTGGCCACCCATGTATACAGTACAGGCTACACCTATGTTATCGTTCTGGCCACCCATGTATACAGTAGAGGCTACACCCATGTTATCGTTCTGGCCACCCATGTATACAGTAGAGGCTACACCCATGTTATCGTTCTGGCCACCCATGTATACAGTAGAGGCTACACCCATGATATCGTTCTGGCCACCCATGTATACAGTACAGGCTACACCCATGTTATAGTTCTGGCCACCCATGTATACAGTAGAGGCTACACCCATGTTCTGGCCACCCATATATACTCTGGTTCTGGCCACCCATGTATACAGTAGAGTCTACACCCATGTTATCGTTCTGGCCACCCATGTATACAGTACAGGCTACACCCATGATAACGTTCTGGCCACCCATGTATACAGTACAGGCTACACCTATGTTATCGTTCTGGCCACCCATGTATACAGTAGAGGCTACACCCATGATATCGTTCTGGCCACCCATGTATACAGTACAGGCTACACCTATGTTATCGTTCTGGCCACCCATGTATACAGTAGAGGCTACACCCATGTTATCGTATCTGGCCACCATGTACAGTACAGGCTACACCTATGTTATCACCCATGTATACAGTAGAGGCTACACCCATGTTATCGTTCTGGCCACCCATGTATACAGTAGAGGCTACACCCATGTTATCGTTCTGGCCACCCATGTATACAGTAGAGGCTACACCCATGATATCGTTCTGGCCACCCATGTATACAGTACAGGCTACACCCATGTTATAGTTCTGGCCACCCATGTATACAGTAGAGGCTACACCCATGTTATAGTTCTGGCCACCCATGTATACAGTAGAGGCTACTCCCATGATAACGTTCTGGCCACCCATGTATACAATAGAGACTACACCCATGATATCGTTCTGGCCACCCATGTATACAGTAGAGTCTACACCCATGTTATCGTTCTGGCCACCCATGTATACAGTACAGGCTACACCCATGATAACGTTCTGGCCACCCATGTATACAGTACAGGCTACACCTATGTTATCGTTCTGGCCACCCATGTATACAGTAGAGGCTACACCCATGATATCGTTCTGGCCACCCATGTATACAGTACAGGCTACACCTGTGTTATCGTTCTGGCCACCCATGTATACAGTAGAGGCTACACACATGATATCGTTCTGGCCACCCATGTATACAGTAGAGTCTACACCCATGTTATCATTCTGGCCACCCATGTATACAGTAGAGGCTACACCCATGATATCGTTCTGGCCACCCATGTATACAGTAGAGTCTACACCCATGTTATCGTTCTGGCCACCCATGTATACAGTACAGGCTACACCCATGATAACGTTCTGGCCACCCATGTATACAGTACAGGCTACACCTATGTTATCGTTCTGGCCACCCATGTATACAGTAGAGGCTACACCCATGATATCGTTCTGGCCACCCATGTATACAGTACAGGCTACACCTGTGTTATCGTTCTGGCCACCCATGTATACAGTAGAGGCTACACCCATGATATCGTTCTGGCCACCCATGTATACAGTAGAGTCTACACCCATGTTATCATTCTGGCCACCCATGTATACAGTACAGGCTACACCCATGATAACGTTCTGGCCACCCATGTATACAGTACAGGCTACACCTATGTTATCGTTCTGGCCACCCATGTATACAGTAGAGGCTACACCCATGATATCGTTCTGGCCACCCATGTATACAGTACAGGCTACACCATGTTATCGTTCTGGCCACAGTATCGTTCTGGCCACCCATGTATACAGTAGAGGCTACACCCATGTTATCGTTCTGGCCACCCATGTATACAGTAGAGGCTACACCCATGATATCGTTCTGGCCACCCATGTATACAGTAGAGTCTACACCCATGTTATCATTCTGGCCACCCATGTATACAGTACAGGCTACACCCATGATAACGTTCTGGCCACCCATGTATACAGTACAGGCTACACCTATGTTATCGTTCTGGCCACCCATGTATACAGTAGAGGCTACACCCATGATATCGTTCTGGCCACCCATGTATACAGTACAGGCTACACCTATGTTATCGTTCTGGCCACCCATGTATACAGTAGAGGCTACACCCATGATATCGTTCTGGCCACCCATGTATACAGTAGAGTCTACACCCATGTTATCGTTCTGTCCACCCATGTATACAGTAGAGGCTACACCCATGATATCGTTCTGGCCACCCATGTATACAGTAGAGTCTACACCCATGTTATCGTTCTGGCCACCCATGTATACAGTACAGGCTACACCCATGATAACGTTCTGGCCACCCATGTATACAGTACAGGCTACACCTATGTTATCGTTCTGGCCACCCATGTATACAGTAGAGGCTACACCCATGATATCGTTCTGGCCACCCATGTATACAGTACAGGCTACACCTATGTTATCGTTCTGGCCACCCATGTATACAGTAGAGGCTACACCCATGTTATCGTTCTGGCCACCCATGTATACAGTAGAGGCTACACCCATGTTATCGTTCTGGCCACCCATGTATACAGTACAGGCTACACCCATGTTATAGTTCTGGCCACCCATGTATACAGTAGAGGCTACACCCATGTTATAGTTCTGGCCACCCATGTATACAGTAGAGGCTACTCCCATGATAACGTTCTGGCCACCCATGTATACAATAGAGACTACACCCGTGATATCGTTCTGGCCACCCATGTATACAGTAGAGTCTACACCCATGTTATCGTTCTGGCCACCCATGTATACAGTACAGGCTACACCCATGATAACGTTCTGGCCACCCATGTATACAGTACAGGCTACACCTATGTTATCGTTCTGGCCACCCATGTATACAGTAGAGGCTACACCCATGATATCGTTCTGGCCACCCATGTATACAGTACAGGCTACACCTGTGTTATCGTTCTGGCCACCCATGTATACAGTAGAGGCTACATCCATGATATCGTTCTGGCCACCCATGTATACAGTAGAGTCTACACCCATGTTATCATTCTGGCCACCCATGTATACAGTACAGGCTACACCCATGATAACGTTCTGGCCACCCATGTATACAGTACAGGCTACACCTATGTTATCGTTCTGGCCACCCATGTATACAGTAGAGGCTACACCCATGATATCGTTCTGGCCACCCATGTATACAGTACAGGCTACACCTATGTTATCGTTCTGGCCACCCATGTATACAGTAGAGGCTACACCCATGATATCGTTCTGGCCACCCATGTATACAGTAGAGTCTACACCCATGTTATCGTTCTGTCCACCCATGTATACAGTAGAGGCTACACCCATGATATCGTTCTGGCCACCCATGTATACAGTAGAGTCTACACCCATGTTATCGTTCTGGCCACCCATGTATACAGTACAGGCTACACCCATGATAACGTTCTGGCCACCCATGTATACAGTACAGGCTACACCAATGTTATCGTTCTGGCCACCCATGTATACAGTAGAGGCTACACCCATGATATCGTTCTGGCCACCCATGTATACAGTACAGGCTACACCTATGTTATCGTTCTGGCCACCCATGTATACAGTAGAGGCTACACCCATGATATCGTTCTGGCCACCCATGTATACAGTAGAGGCTACACCCATGTTATCGTTCTTGCCAACCATGTATACAGTACAGGCTACAACCATGTTATCGTTCTGGCCACCCATGTATACAGTACAGGCTACACCCATGATAACGTTCTGGCCACCCATGTTTACAGTAGAGGCTACATCCATGATATCGTTCTGGCCACCCATGTATACAGTAGAGGCTACACCCATGATATCGTTCTGGCCACCCATGTATACAGTAGAGGCTACACCCATGATATCGTTCTGGCCACCCATGTATACAGTAGAGGCTACACCCATGTTATCGTTCTGGCCACCCATGTATACAGTAGAGGCTACAATCATGTTATCGTTCTGGCCACCCATGTATACAGTAGAGGCTACACCCATGTTATCGTTCTGGCCACCCATGTATACAGTAGAGGCTACACCCATGATATCGTTCTGGCCACCCATGTATACAGTACAGGCTACACCCATGTTATAGTTCTGGCCACCCATGTATACAGTACAGGCTACACCCATGATAACGTTCTGGCCACCCATGTATACAGTACAGGCTACACCAATGATATCGTTCTGTCCACCCATGTTACACAGTAGAGTCAACACCCATGATATCGTTCTGGCCACCCATGTATACCGTAGGGGCTGCACCCATTATATCGTTCTGGCCACCAATGTTACACATTAGAGGCTATACCCATGATAGCGTTCTGGCCACCCATCTATACCGTAGGGGCTGCACCCATTATATCGTTCTGGCCACCCATGTATACAGTAGAGGCTATACCCATGATATCGTTCTGGCCACCTATCTATACCGTAGGGGCTGCACCCATTATATCGTTCTGGCCACCCATGTATACCGTAGAGGCTACACCCATGATATCGTTCTGGCCACCCATCTATACCGTAGGGGCTGCACCCATTATATCGTTCTGGCCACCAATGTTACACATTAGAGGCTATACCCATGATATCGTTCTGGCCACCCATGTATACCGTAGGGGCTGCACCCATGATATCGTTCTGGCCACCCATCTATACCGTAGAGGCTGCACCCATGATATCGTTCTGGCCACCCATGTATACCGTAGGGGCTGCACCCATGATATCGTTCTGGCCACCCATGTATACCGTAGGGGCTGCACCCATGATATCGTTCTGGCCACCCATCTATACCGTAGGGGCTGCACCCATGATATCGTTCTGGCCACCAATGTTACACATTAGAGGCTATACCCATGATATCTTTCTGGCCACCCATCTATACCGTAGGGGCTGCACCCATTATATCGTTCTGGCCACCCATGTATACCGTAGAGGCTACACCCATGATATCGTTCTGGCCACCCATCTATACCGTAGGGGCTGCACCCATTATATCGTTCTGGCCACCAATGTTACACATTAGAGGCTATACCCATGATATCGTTCTGGCCACCCATGTATACCGTAGGGGCTGCACCCATGATATCGTTCTGGCCACCCACCTATACCGTAGGGGCTGCACCCATGATATCGTTCTGGCCACCCATGTATACCGTAGGGGCTGCACCCATGATATCGTTCTGGCCACCCATGTATACCGTAGGGGCTGCACCCATGATATCGTTCTGGCCACCCATGATATCGTTCTGGCCACCGTAGGGGGCTGCACCCATGATATCGTTCTGGCCACCCATCTATACCGTAGGGGCTGCACCCATGATATCGTTCTGGCCACCCATGTATACCGTAGGGGCTGCACCCATGATATCGTTCTGGCCACCCATGTATACCGTAGGGGCTGCACCCATGATATCGTTCTGGCCACCCATGTATACCGTAGGGGCTGCACCCATGATATCGTTCTGGCCACCCATCTATACCGTAGGGGCTGCACCCATGATATCGTTCTGGCCACCCATCTATACCGTAGGGGCTGCACCCATGATATCGTTCTGGCCACCCATGTATACCGTAGGGGCTGCACCCATGATATCGTTCTGGCCACCCATCTATACCGTAGGGGCTGCACCCATGATATCGTTCTGGCCACCCATCTATACCGTAGGGGCTGCACCCATGATATCGTTCTGGCCACCCATGTATACCGTAGGGGCTGCACCCATGATATCGTTCTGGCCACCCATCTATACCGTAGGGGCTGCACCCATGATATCGTTCTGGCCACCCATCTATACCGTAGGGGCTGCACCCATGATATCGTTCTGCCCACCCATGTGTTTTTTAACGAACCATTAATTGTTATTGTTACAATTTAATTGTTTCGAGAGGAAACGGTTTGTTTACATGTACATGACAGCGCGCCGTTTTCAAAGGCGTGGCCTCTGGCCCAGTTACTGATGAGAACGGTACGTGCATCGCGAATACCTTATCACGTCCTGTGTTGGGTCACAAACTGTATTGGTATTATCCGAGCTCGCTATTCGCAGATTTGAATGACAGCTCGGCGATTTTTGTTTAACAATGAACTGTTGAATTCAAAAGTTGTTTCTGCATCGTTTAAACATATTTGGACGTTTCGTACGTAGACAACATATAGTTTACGTATTCTGTATGATATAGTTTACGTATTCTGTATGATATAGTTCATAGTGTATAAAACGATTTGTAATAAAACTGTATGGACAAAACATATCTTTAAATAGTGACACAAAGTGATACAGATTTGGATATAGCGCTCATGCTGCGGGGTGATTAGGAGTTGAGGATGGACTTTCCAAATTTAATCAAGAATTACACACCAGGTGCACCGTTTAGGAGGAGTTTGACAGGTGTGCTTATATGTGCGGTGACGTTCTCGGTTGAAAAGGACAAAAGAACTGTCTGCGCCCCCAGAAATTATATCCACACGTTTAATTATAGTTAATAAAAAGCATTACATGTGATTAAATGTCGTACTTACACACACAAGAAGGCTTGCTACCGGTCCAGTAGCCAACACCGCCACTGACGGAGCACCTACGGGATGTACTTCCACCCGTCAACGTGTAATCGGATCGACAAGAGTACCTGATAACGTCCCCATACTGGAAACGATACCCGGTGATTGTTCCGTGGGCCGGAGCTGATGGACGACCACACGAAATGCCTTGTAACAGAAAGAGAAAGTCAAGGTAAGTGTGTGTGTGTGTGTGTGTGTGCGTGTGTGTGTGTATGTGTGTGTGTGTGTGTGTGTGTGCGTGCGCGTGTGTGTATGTGCGTGCGCGTGTGCGTGTGTGTATGTGTGTGTGTGTGTGTGTATGCGTGTCTGTGTGTGTCCGCGCGCGCGAGCGTGCCTGTGTGTGCTAGTGCATATTTGCGGGTGTGCATGCATGTTTCCGGGCATGTGTGCATGCGTGCATGCGTCGCGCAGACCATCCAGACATCAGTTTTTTTTAATATAATAATGGTGTGTAGGATAGGGGATGACGAAAAGTATACAAGTGTGTAGAATAATATCACTGGCGTCCTAACGGAGTAATATAGTGGGGGCTGAGCCGGAACCTTTAGCACTGTGCATACCGGGAGAGAGGTATTGTTGAAGATTTTTCATGGTGACATTCCAATAGTTTGCATGGCTCTCACTCATTACTTCAACGCTGTCGGACACTAGAAGGTGGAGGGGGTGTTGCTGAAGGTTTTCATGGAATAATTATGAAATTTGTTTATTCCATTATGCAAATTAAAGTCTGAAGTTGCAACTCGAATGTCGCTCACCAAAAAAACATCCATACCTATAAAAAAAATATTTGGGTGCTAAGCCCTCCACTCTCAACATTAGAGGACTGTGTGTACCCAAGCCCCACCCTACACCAAGGAAAGTTATGATCGACATTAACCTGAGAAGGAGGGTGTAGATAAGAATGTGAAGAGTAATTATGAGCGTAAGTGTTATGATTGAGGCCAGGTAAATATTCAAGTTGGTTCGTACGTGTAGCTGGCAATGCCGATCAAGCGCTTTCGATAGAATGGCTACTGCTGAGACAGCGTTAATACAACTATCTTTGAATGTGGACTGAATAAAGCAGCTCTCCCCGCCGTATTTGATACTTACGTTTGCAGCTTGGTCTGCCACTACTCCAGTAGCCGTTACTGTTACAAGTGCGGCGGTAGTAGTATCTTGTCAAGGCGTATCCCGTGTCGCACGAGTAAGTGGCGTAGTCTCCGTAATAGTAACCAGACTGCCACACGTCGCCGTGGTCCGGATCTGATAGACTGCCACACTTGACGACTAGTAACAGAGATAAGTTATACACCCTTTGTGTGTGTGTGCGTACGCGCGCGTGTGTGTGCGCGCGCGTATGTCCGTGTGAGTGTGAGTATGAGTATGAGTATGTGCGTGTGTGTGTGTGTGCGTGTGTGCGTGTGTGCGTGTGCGCGTGTGCGCGTGTGCGTGTGTACGTGTGTGTGTGCGTGTGTGCGTGCGAGCGTGCGTGTGAGCGTGTGTGCGTCTGCAACTTGTTTATTAGACGGGGCAATGCATGTCTCCTCAAAGTGTTTGAAACCTACGTGTGCAACTTGGTGTGTTCCCACTCCAGTGGCCGTTGCCCTCACAAGTGCGGCTGGAGCGTCCTGTCAAAGTGTATCCCGTGTCGCACGAGTACGAAGCACGGCTTCCGTAATCGTAGCCAGACTGCGACACGTCGCCTTTGTACGGATCTGAGAGTCTGCCACACGTTACCCCTAGCAACAGAGATATGTTATAAAATGCGTCTGTGTATGTGTGTGCATGCGTGTGTGCGTGCGTGCGTGCGTGTGTGCGTGTACAACGGAATGCAGAGCATTATTTAGACAACTCCAGAACTATTGTACACGTGAAACGAACAACGATAACGGTAATATGAATGACGCCAATAGAAATGATAAAAATTGGGTTGATTTTGTTGATGTGATTATTACAGTTAGTATTAATGATGTCTTGAGTTTATAATTTTAACAAAAATGCCCGTCACCTGACGGGATGCTTTGGTAGTTGGCAGTCGTGATAGTTATATTTACCAAATGTTAGAAAACACACATCATCGTTACACAAACACCATAACGCGCTCGCAGATAGTCGTTTGTTCAAAATAACGAAGGTCGGAGAGAATGTTCACGTCCATCGATAGACCTTAGCCGTGATAGTATAGAATTTTTAAATATTATTCGTATTGCTAATATTTGCTATGCTATTGGCATCAGTCAGCGTCTACTCCGTGTTGCCAATCCATGACGCAGGGGTAATTTTCACGGAGTATTTGCCTCGCGCGTATGGTTCCTGCAATTGTTAGGTTACATTTTACATATTATACGCACATTACGTTTTACGTTCCAAATAACTGGTTTACCCCATAAAAGTGATAATCTTAGCATATATATGGGATATTTTGAGAAAAAAATACAGGTCTTATCCCTGAAAGTTTGGCGCTTGAGGTTCAAGTCGTCTAAGAGGAAAATGTTGACCTACCCGCATAGATACTGCAAGCTCGATTATAAGTAGATGTTATGCAGCGGCATCTCGAGACTCCTGGTGGACTTACGTGTGCAAGTTGGTTCGTCTCCGCTCCAGCCGCTCCTGCTGCAGGTGCGTTCACGGTCACCTGTCATGCGGTATCCAGTGTTGCACGAGTATGTGATAGTGTCTCCGTCTCCGTAGCTAGTGCCCGATACAGTGCCATGGTTGGGTGCTGATGGCGTGTCACACCTGACGGCTGACAAGAAGCAGAAGAAGAAGCGTATCATAGTGTACCCCACGTATATCACGGTGCAGACGGTGTATGGATAAACATTGATAACACAATCCGACACTGTGTGGTATAGGTAGCTATATACTAATCCGCTAACGTTTGAGTATTGTCATTTGTAAGTGCATCCCCTCCTGCACATCGAGGTCTCTCTGTATGTTCATTCACTTCCCTTGATCATTGGCCTCTGATCTACCAACTGACAATGTATTTAAGAAAAAACCGATAGTTATTAG
>CM034533.1:9549780-9553895 GCA_020002185.1 Paraescarpia echinospica | reverse complement strand
CTCTCTCTCTCTCACTATATATATTTATATATATACATACACGCACACTCACACACACCCATACGCACACCCACACACACACGCACGCACGCACACACACACGCATACACACGCAAATATATATATATATACATATATATGTGCGTGTGTGTGCGTGTGTGTGCGTGTGTGTGGCGGGTGGAGGTGTGTATGTATATATATATATAGTGAGATGCGATAGGAGAGAGAGAGAGAGAGGAGGCGCGATAGAGAGAGAGAGAGAGAGAGAGAGAGAGAGAGAGAGAGAGAGAGAGTGCGATAGAGAGAGAGAGCGATAGAGAGAGAGAGAGAGAGAGAGAGAGAGAGAGAGAGAGAGAGAGAGAGAGAGAGAGAGAGAGAGAGAGAGAGAGAGAGAGAGAGAGAGAGAGAGAGAGAGAGAGAGAGAGAGAGAGAGCGAGAGCGAAAGCGAAAGCGAGAGAGAGACAGACAGACATACAGACATAAATACAGACAGACAGATAGGCAGACAAACATAGATAGAGACAGAGACAGAGACAGAGACAGAGACAGAGACAGAGACAGAGACAGAGACAGAGACAGAGACAGAGACAGAGACAGAGACAGAGACAGAGACAGAGACAGAGACAGAGACAGAGACTGAGACAGAGACAGAGACAGAGACAGACAGCAGACAGCAGACAGCAGACAGCAGACAGCAGACATAGGACGGGGAATGAGAGTGAAAGAAAAACGTACCTTTCAAAAAATGCGGTACGCGGTTTTATTGTATAAGTTTTGTTGCATAAAGTTTATACATTTAGCATACACTTACAATATTGGAATACTAGAGAGTGGGGAGAGAGTGAGAGATGGAGAGAGAGAGATAGGGTGGAGGAGAGATAAAGGGAGAGAGAGAGAGTGAGCGAGAGAGAGGGAGGGAGGGAGAGGGGACGGATGGAGGGAGGAAGGGAGGGAGGAAGGGAGGGAGGGAATGTGGGAGGGAAGGAGGGAGGGAGGGAGTGAGAGTGGAGAGAGGGAGAGAGAGTGAGGGAGGCAGGGAGACTGGGAATGTGTACAATATATTCAAAAATCTAAATTCCACCTACTTCCGACAGTAAATGAGAACCTGCATGGACTTGCTTCATTGTTTGCGGCGTCCTTGGCCGTATATTCGATTTGATGTGTGCCCTTTGGGAACCGTGACTCCGGAGCCCGGCCTTTCATGCGCGTTGGTTTGATTGACTTGTCCACGTTATCAGTTACAACAGGAATAGTCCATGTTACGAGAGCCGTGTTTTGGCCTCGGTCAGCGCTCACACTGGGCACGGATGGACATGTCGCGAACTTCGGGGGTAACTTGTCTGAAAACATGCGATATTTAACAGAAATGTGATTTGCAAATTAGGTTGGCATTTTCTAGTTAATGCAAGAAGAGTATAATTCACTTGCACGTTTCATCTATATATAATTAATATTCACTCTTTTAGTTAGCTGATTATTTGTGTTTACCCTAACAGCGAAAGTTACCACCGTAATGCTGTTATCAGTAGTTCAAACAGTGAAAGTCATCAAGTTTTTATGAAAGAAATGCTTATCATTTATGACGTCAGCTAATGTGTTCGCCAAATGACAGTTTAGCTATGATAGTATTGCTATGCTTATATAAAATAAAACTTGTTGTCATATGTTACTTCTTAATTCACATGTACTTTCACGCATACGTCAAAGTGTGGGACCAGTACAACCTAGGGCCGTCTTGGTTGGATATGTTTTTGGTCAAGCACAATAATAAAGAACATACCCTCGCATCCTGAGAGGATTCCTGACCATGTTTGGTCGGCATGGCAATTGACGGTGCGTGTGCCACGTGGAAGCAACCGGAATCCTTCTTTGCAGACCGTGATACACGTGGAACGGTAGAGCCACGATTCAGAGCATGTAATGTCGGCATTTACAAGTGGTGTTAATGAAGGACACGTATTTTCTGCAATAAATCGTACACTATACGAAGTCATTGGCGTGTCTTCTTTTAAATCATCTTTACAAATGTGTATACAAGAAAACCAGTGTAAAATTTCAGAAAACATTCTCAGAAAGCGATATCCAGTCATTTGGATCGCTGAAAGCCCTTCGCACCTGATATACATTCGAAAACCAGTTGATGACTCTGAACAGAACCTACCGTGTCCCTGCAACGCGTCCGTGGGACACTACGATGAGTGAGTTCACGGTGACTTTACAATGATTTCACGGTGACTCTACAATGAGTCTACAGTGACACTACAATGAGTCTACAGTGACACTACAATGAGTCTACAGTGACACTACGATGAGTGAGTTCACTGTGACTTTACAATGATTTCACGGTGACTCTACAATGAGTCTACAGTGACACTACAATGAGTCGACGGTAACTCTACAACGAGCCAACGGTGACTCTACAATATAAATGTTTATTGATTTAATAGCACCCTATTTATATAATGATATAGAACATATGTAGTGGGACTCTCGACTGGAGGGACCGGGGTTCGAATCCCTGCGCCGGCTGGGCGGTGGTTCGGTACTAGTTCGGCCGCCATGTCGAAACTTGGGCAATTTCGTTCACTGTACGTCGCCCCCTTCCACCCCGCACCGGCGAGCGTGGAAGGGTAGGCCAACAACAGCAGCATGCAAAGTACAATGAAGCCAAGGCCCCCAGTCCCCAGCAGCATCGAAATAGTCTATGACCAAGGAGGCGGTTCAGGTCAACTAGGGCTACGTGCAGGGGGTGCTAAGAATATATGTGTCAAGAAGAGCCGCCGAGAGAAGGCAAGTAGACTGAAGATAGCAATTTATTACGTAAGAACACTACTAAGAGATGAACAGATACAAGAACTGGAGGAAGAACTTAGGGAAACCAAGTTGACATGGGGTGTGATCGAGATCGGAGAAGTCCGAAGAAGAGAGGAATGCTGTATTACCTTACAATGCGGCCATATACTATGCCATTCAATGGCGAACAACGGCCAAGCAGGAGTAGGCTTTTTCATAAACAAGAAATGGAAATACAATATAGTGAGGGTTAACAACATCAGCCCCAGAGTAGCAAAACTTGTTCTATGCATAACAAAGCGCTACAAACTGAAGATAATACAAGTATATGCACCAACAACATCATACTCAGAAGAAGACACAAAGAACTTCTACACCGACTTGGATGAGACCTTAGAAAAGCCAACTCACTACACGATAGTGATGGGAGACTTTAATGCACAAGTAGGGAAACGAACAAACATTTCGGAAACGGCAACAGGCAAGTTTGGCCTAGGTGTGAGAAACGAAAGAGGCGACACCATGGTAGAATGGGTAACAACATCAAGAAAGTACAAAATCATGAATACCATGTTCCAGAAGAAAGCAGTCAGCAGATGGGCATGGAAAAGCCTAAATGGAGAAACGAAGAACGAGATTGACTTCGTCCTGACAAACAGGCCAGACATGGTCACTGACGTAACTGTCATCCACCAAGTCAACATCGGAAGTGACCACAGATTGGTAATGAGCAGCATCAAACTGGACGTCAAGGCTGAAAGGAAGAAGTTGATAAACAAGAGACCACCGAGTGCAGATACCACACAAATCGGAAGAAAAAAGATCGAATTCCAACTCCAACTGCAAAATCGATTAGAGACACTACATGAACTAAACGACATCGACACAATGAGTGAAAACATCACTGAGATGATCCAACTAAATGCGACAAGTGTAGCCAAAACAATCAACACACATGAAATGTCAAGCATATTGGCACCGCCATTAGCACTAATGAAGAAACGACGCGAAATGGTGGATAACGGTGCCCGTAAAAAACAAATAGAATACGCTGAAATATGTAAGACCGTTAAAAAGAAAGCGAACGAAGACTTCAGGCAGTACAATCAAGAGATCATACGAGAAACGATTATATCATCAAAGAGCCTGAAGAAAGCAAGAACACAGGTACTAGGCCGAGACAGACTGATTACACTTCTAGACAAGCAGGGTAGAGAAATACAAGACCAAGATATGATCATGGAACGAATAGAGGTATTCTACACCGAGCTATACGACAGTGAACAGAGTACCATAATTCACACCGACCCGAAAGAGGTAAC
>CM034533.1:9537280-9544780 GCA_020002185.1 Paraescarpia echinospica | reverse complement strand
ACAATAAGACAACTTACTAACCAAAGGTTGCCTCACAGTAAACACAGCGATTGGTTGTGTTGTGTCAACGCTCATATTTCTTTCGTCAACATGATACAACCACATTCGTACGCAGTATATGTTAGTATTAATAACACATGTCTGTCCTTAGTACCTTAGTGCGGGATAAGGCCCTTCCTGCTGTCACCAATAGCATCAACAACACGCACTGCAAATGTGGCGCCATTTTGATGAAGTACCTGAATATAAATGGTTGTTGCTAGATTGTGGATTTCGTGTGAAAATAAAACATCATAACGTAAAGTATAACAAATCTTGTCATCAATTATTCATTTTCTTGCGTCTTTAGTGTTCTCGTGCCTTCACAAATGAATGGTTATTGCGATTAGTTCATGTTACCCTGAATATATGTATATGTTTAATAGTCCTACTATTCACTACCTATCAATAGGAACACACACTGTAGGCACTGATCACGTCACATTGGGCCCAATTCGTTTGTAGCACATACGACTACACTAATACATTTAATAATTGTTTTATTTTATACAACCTTAGTTGCAACACTATTCGTTTATCGAGCTGGACAATTTATTGGTACGTTGCATAGAATTTCTAAATACTACTAATAATAACAAACTTCTATAGCGCCTATATCCCCAGGAATCTGCGCTCAGAGGCGCAACAGACAAGACTTCAAATTCTACTAATAATCAATATTATTGTCTTAGATCAACGTAGCACTTATTAATATAATAATAAAGTAGCCGCCTAATAGACAATATGTAAAGTGGCAGTATGCCGTACTTTGACGAGCCTAGTACGTTGACTCCAACCACGTCGCTAATGTTGGCGCTAATCCTTTGCTCCCGGAAAAGAAAGCGCCATTGTGGGAAAAGGAACATTTCGGCTACACGCCCACCTCTTCACAGTGGGCCTGTCATGAATAAAGCCTCCTAGGCGGCGAATACAACTCTTTCACGTATTCTTCAACGGTTGTGGTGTCGCTGCTACTACAGAATGTTTGAATTAATAGGTTGCTACCTAAGGAAGCTGGTCGCAGTTATATGCAAAACGTTTTTACGATATAGCAGAAACAAAAACAGGTTTACACAAGTCATGCAACAGTTAGTTTTGTTACAATATTGTTGTATAACAAATCTACTGGAAATCGAACTTGCGTGTGTTCGTGTGTTCGAAACTGTGCAAGCTATACTTCGTAGTACATTTATACTAAATCTCAATTTGATTTTACGCACGACCCCGTTGTGTTGACAATGTTATAACCACGTGCATATTGACGTACCCTGTTGAAAACGTGCATATTGAAAACACTGAATGAGCACATCGGAAAAGTCAGCAAAACCCGTTTCAATTGAACAAAATGTCACCGTAATCGATTTCCAAGAAATGTTCCTATATTCACAAAATAGTAAGGTCTTATATAGCGCAGTATCCAGTCCTTACGACTGCTCAAAGCGTTTTACACTTTATTTCCTGGTAGATCTGTTCAATCGAACACCTCTCGATTTCTTTAGAAGATATTCAGCCACGCTACAATTAATGCACGAAGACTATTCGTACACAGATATACCCCAATGGTACTCATTCACACCGCTGTGTGAACTGGAGCAACGTAGAGTGAACGACATGGCAGCACGGGATTCGAATCCCGGTTGTCTCGATTGAGAATCCGATGCTCTAGTCACTGTGACACTGCGCTCCTATCAACAAATCATTTTCCTAGGTAAACGGAATAAGAGAATGGAAGCACTAGAATCACAACAGTGTGGCTCCATTTACATAAACCACAATTTCAAAAAACTATAATTCACCTATGTGAATCGAAGAACGAACACACACATTTCACTAACCTCTGACAATGTTGCTGTCGTCCGTTAACCACGCTTGAACAACAAATTCGGCTTTTCACATCGTAGTATTCGTGATGACGATGTTCAACCGTTTGAAGCAAGCGGGATACTGCATTAAAATCGCAGGTAATGGTCCTTATTATAGTCGTGGTTATGCGGTTTTATTGTGCTGGGATTTCCCCCCAAAAATAAGTGGCATAATTGCTACGCATGACCTAGCGCGTAGACGTTTCCCCGAGGAACAAATGAAAAATACGTCTATTTGAAAGGCCCGTGACAGCGACACAAATGTGCTGACTGCCAACGACTGGGCGGTTGATCGAGACTTAGGCCTTGCGAGAAAGTAACAAATACTACCGAGATCATCTTACAAACCACGACAGTCTGCTGCGACCGGCCAATACGAGCTATGAGGCTTTCACGACCATCACATCAATAATACGACCACTAGTTTTACCGAACATAACATTAATATGACCACACCGTCCAATATGATCACTACGACCACAATATTGATAAAGACAACAACGACCATTTTGTTCAAACCGACCTCACTGCCTATGATGACCACAATGACCACATCGAGCAATAAGACCACACTGTCCACAAAAACGGCAACGTATGCCAATATATTACTGACATGCAAATATTCGTAAGATCCATGTATTCTTGTATTTTGAAAACCAAACAGTGTTTACCGCAACACATTTAGCCACATTGACACGCTGCGTAATCCATGTAAACGTATATAATACATATTATTTTGAATCACTAGGTGCGTATAATAATTTCGAATACGAGAATCGAATATATTCGCTTCGCCATAAAAGCTACTAACCTGTCAGCGTGAGTAGAAAGGTGGCGGGCTGCTATTCTCCCCGCACGCCGATTTCTTTGTGGCGTTACTGTATACTGTAGTATGTATATATGGAGGTGAAAGAGGAAGAGGAAAACATTTCCTCATCACGTAAAAAAGACGATGCATTACGTCATTCAACGCAACATAATTCCCCTTTATAATAGAAATACCCAATCTTACTGATCGTCGAAAATGCAAACATTTATATACCTGTTATAACCACGCTTGATTCGATACATCGTATAAACATTGACATGCAAACAAATAATCGCATAAACACACATGACACGCTCGCGCCTCAAAATGCTCACATGCACCGCACGCACGAACAAATACACCCGAACAGGCGCACAGGCGCACACACGTCATGGACACAGCCGCACGCGTGCACGCGCACTTGAGCACCCGAGCACATACATCACGGGGACACGCGACAACGCATACATGCTATCGCACGCGCGCACGCAACGTGTGCCTATTCAACGTGAAAAACAGGAGATCGAGTGACTGGTCTGTACAGTACTGCCATCTATCGACCATCGCCATAAGCATATATTAAAATTTCATTTGTGCCATTTCTGTACGCAGTGTTGATAGCAATGTACAAGTACGGGTGGAGTATACCTATTTCTATACAACCACGAACTAAATACGCCACATCAAACCATAAGACCACTATAAATACTACGAACCGAACGGCTCCAGCCATTGGTATTATGGTTAGCACGACCACTGCGATTGGTAAGGCAAAACAGGCCACTTCGTTCGAGTTTGCCACTAAATATTGTAACCCCTCGCATTTGATAAGTGAACACATCGAATATATTCGCTTGAACATAAACTTTATTACCCTATCAGTGTCATTTGATATATGATCCATCTGGAATTGCGATTTCGTTAACGTAACGATGTATAGTGTCCACGCGAACGAGAATGAGGAAAACAAAGTCGTGTAGCGTGAAAAGGATGAGGCAACGCGTCGTTTAACGCTATGTAATTCCACGTTCTAAAACACACACACACACACACACACACACACACACACACACACACACACACACACACACACACACACACACACACACACACACACACACACACACACACACACACACACACACACACACACACAAACGCAAACACACCACACACACATATACACACACACAACATACACGTACACACACACCACACACAAACACACACACACCACACATAAACACACATAAACACACACACACACACACACACACATACAAACATACACACACACAAACACACACACACACACACACACAGACACACACACACACACACACACACACACACACACACACACACACACACACACACACACACACACACACACACACACACACACACTCACTCACTCACTCACGCACCCATTCACTCACTCACCTGGTAAGATATATCGGTTACCTATTTACAGTATTTCATTTATAGTTATATTATCTCTACAGTTGAGTAATGCAGTGGGTTGAAGAATGTTCGTCGCTTGGCGGCCGTATCTTCAGTTATTCGTCACCGTCACCGCTGGCTCGCGTGTCTCAACTGTGACACCGGAACACGGCGCGCGGGGTGGGGTGCTATTGAAAATTGTTCGCCGCCGTGTCGGCGTAACTTCAGCCTATTGTAACCCGAACGGGGGCATGTTTCCAACGGTCTAGGAGGGGGCACAATGACGGGTATTTTTTTCAAGCCGTTGCTTAATTGCTGCATCTTAACTATGTGTGCCATTTTAACAAGCAAGCAGTGATGCAATGATTGAATATTCAGGGAAGGAAGTAATTGTTACATAACTACATCTTTGAACATTCTTAAATTTGTGTCGTCACATTCGTAGTTATATTTCAGCAGTAGAACTCACTACATTTCAACATAACCAGTATATGCGTTCATTTAACAAAGCTGTTCTATTTTATCTCAAATTACTGAAATCTTTGAATATGGCAAGTCCAGACATAATGCAGCAAAACGGAAGTGTGATTTGAATTTACCTCACGAAATCCACAATCAAACAATAACCATTTATATTCAATGTGTTTTTGAGTATTTTCGCGGACAATGTCGAGACGGGTGTACTGTTTTGGAGATTTTTCGCGGGGGATGTCGAGATGGGTGCCCAGTTTTGGAGATTTTTCACGGTTTGTGGAGGGTAGTGTTGAAGCCTTTTCGCGGGCGTTGTCAAAGTTTTGAGGGGAGATGGTGTCAGATTTGATTTTCATCGGTTTCGCGTGAGGGTTTTTGTAACAGATTTGTCGGGAGCCTCCTAATGCACCAACATTGACATTCACCTAAAAATCAACAACAAATTTTTGTTTTACAAAATATTGGGTGGACTCTGTCTGTGTGTTAAATACTAAACTGACTTGCAATCTTGATGTCATCAACACATAAAATGCTGATTTTTGCATGTCACCTTAGAATGCTCCCTACAACATTATGGACCATAAAGCAGATCGGGATTTGTGGGTTTCCGGTTAGAAATCCCTAGAGTCTCTAAACCACGTACACTGGTGGGTGTCGATTTTGTTACAACCACGTTTCACACACACGCACACGCACACCCACACGTGCGCGCGCACTTACACATGCATTCTCGTGTTATTCTGAACTACTATTCATATGAACGTTCTTTGTAACCTCTAGTCAACGCCTTTCGAGGATAAACGAGATCGAATGAGTTGTTTTGTGCAAACATTGCGTTTAATGATTGACGTTTCACAGCTTCACGATTGCAAAAAAAATCAAGCGAAACGATCAATTAAAATGTCGTTGCATTTGCAGGACAGCATCACGATTGTAGATCAACTTCGGGTGTTGATTTTAAAACATGCCTTTTGACATGACTTGTTTAATTTCTTCATATGTAACCTTACCAAACTTAAATATTCTGGTGGGAGTAAAATTCATGCATCCTGATTTTATATGCCGTTTTAACAAAAACAAAATAAATGCTTCCTTAAAATATCCATGCGCTAATTCTTTAATAATGAGTCAAATGTGTGCTAGCAAACTGCTAAAAAGTAGTTTTGAGTAAAATTCGTACAAAGACGAATGAAATTCAAATTAATTAAAAGTCGCCTAATTCCAAAAAACATCTTTATGGCCAGAACGTGTTACGTGTGTCAGTATGAGATCAGGCAGAGTATTAAATTGGGCCAAGAGAGTTATAATATGATATTTCAGTTACATGATTTTAGGCGTGATACGAAATTCACGGACATACATATAAATATAATTCAATAAGAACATAATATTTATATAGGGCAAAATTAGCCCATTCTAACTGTATAGACTACATTTGTTTTAGTACTGACATATTCTTTCCAACATACCAGACCGCGCACTGACCGATATCCTTGGCGTTCCCTAAAACATCAAACCCATAATCCCGCTGTTGTCTAAACTAACCATTGAATCTCTAGTTGACGTTACCCGCTGCTAACGCAACATTTGTAGAATGATCTACCGTATAATTTCACAGGAATTAACCATCGAAATCCAGAAGAACTCTGGGAAATATAAATGGAAAACAACGCTTTTCGCCATCTATTTCTAAAGTACTAAACTACAATATGACCAATTGGTATGCAATTCGTGTACGACGGGGAACATGTACATTATTTGGTGCCAGCTCATTTGTCTACTTTTAATTCTAAATTATGTTTGAGGTACCTGTATCTGGTATATTTATGGGTACTGAGATATCGTAAAAGTCAGGAAGTAAGTTCCTTTACTAATAAAATCATCATTAATGTCTAATCTAAGAGTTTTAATAACCTCGAGGGCAGCTCTTTTTACCTTTAAGGTTTGTATTGTTGTCACATCTTTTGTAAACAGTGTTTAATTTTATTACAATTGGTACTAATTATATATAGTACATGAGTCGGTATTCAAATGACTTAATAATCTGGAGGTAATCTCTCTCCTTTTTAAGTATCATCACGATTAGTGTCTTTTGACATCTGCAATACATTTGTGAATATTAGCTAGTATTTACTGTATTATTACTATTTTATACTTTGTTATTTTATCATACTTACTTAGACTTAGTTCCTTCTGTTCCTTTCGGGACATCGGGCGACGAGCTTTCTCCATCTACTACGGTCTTTCGCAATTTCATTGGCCTCATTCCAGGTGATTTCCATTTCTCCGAGATCTACTTTAAACGTCTTGCGCCAGGTCTTAGTCGGCCTTCCTCTCCTTCTGTTTCGACCTTCAGGCACCCAGTCCATTGCTACATGTGCAGTTCTCTCTCTTGGTAGGCGTAGGATATGTCCCGCTAGTCTTCGTCGTCGAGACTTAACTATATAATGACCGATCACAATATGGGGGTCAGATCCATCACCAACTGACAATGTTTTTGTCTTCCCATAGCTGATTCGTAATCCGACCATCTCTCCATTTTCGTTTAAATTATTGGTAATCTCTTGTAGGATCTCCGTGGTGTGGCTGAGCAGTGCAATATCATCGGCAAAGTCAATGTCTGTCAACCTATTATTTATCCATTTAACACCAAAGTTCGGATCTTTAATCGTTTTCCTCATGATGAAGTCGATAACAACAACAAAGAGGAAAGGGGACAGGATGCAACCTTGACGTACACCTATCTCTATATCGAACATGTCTGTGTAGCCATCGTTGGTCTTGATGCAGCAGTTGGTGTTTCGGTATAGCGATTTTAAAATGTTTATATATTTGCTTGGTATGCCGTGTAGCTTCAGGATTTGCCATAGCGAATCT